>JAYESA010000006.1:228721675-229163820 GCA_036927795.1 Iris macrosiphon
CCAGCTTTGGCTCGTCACCACCAAATGAAAGCCCCTAATCGGCAGTACCCTGAAGATATCGTAAAATCCACTTGACCCCACTCTAATGTACCCTTCCAGGATTGGAAGTGTAGCTGTTAACTGTGCCGACTGCGTGAGCAATGTCTGGCCTCGTACATACCATAGCATACATAAGACTCCCCACGGCTAAGGCATATGGAACTCGCTCTATATCTTCCTTCTAGTCTTCGGTAGATGAACACTGCTCCTCAGTGAACTTAAAGTGAGCCGCAAGGGGGTTACTCACTTTCTTCGACCCGTCCATCCCGAAACGCTGAAGTACCCGGTGAATGCACTTCTTTTGGGACAAGTGTAGCAGCTTGGACACTTTCTCTCGGCTGATCTCCATTCCAAGAATAGTCTTCGCTGCGCCCAAATCCTTCATAGAGAAGGCCGCACCCAGTTGACGCTTCAACTCTGCTATCCTGATGGCATTCCGACCCACCAACAACATGTCATCAACATAAAGTAACAAAATGATAAAATCATCCTCGACGAAGTACCTCACAAAAACACAATGATCTGACGTCGTCCGTGCATAGCCATTTCCCCATAAACGACTCGAACTTCTTGTACTACTATCTCGGAGCCTGTTTCAGACCATACAAGCTCTTCCTCAACCGGCAGACCAAATGTGACTTGCCCTTCTCACAGAATCCCTCTGGCTGCTCCATGTACAACTCCTCCTCAAGATCACCGTGGAGGAATGTCGTCTTCACGTCCATTTGTTCGACCTCTAAGTCGAAACTGGCTGCCAATGCTAGCACCACCCGTATAGACGACTGCTTGACGACTGGCAAAAAGATCTCATCATAATCTACGCCTTTCCGCTGACGCCTTTAACTACCAGCCTCGCTTTGTATCGAGGGCGAGTAGCATCATCTGTCTACTTCACTATGAATACCCATTGATTCTTAAAAACCTTCTTGCCCTTTGGCAAGCGCACTAGATCATAAGTAGAGTTGGCCTCTAAGGAACTCATCTCCTCCTGCATGACCTCCATCCACTACTGCCTGTGTTCGTCTTCCGTAGCCTCTGCGAAACTTTCGGGTTCTCCCCCGTCAGTCAGTAGCACATACTCACCCGGTGAGTATCTCGTAGATGGTCGACGTTCTCTATCGCTCCTCCTCAACGGAACTATTGGTGCTGGCTGTATATCTACAGCCTCCTCCCCTCCAGAAACTGTCTCCTAGGCATGCTCATCCTCCTGAGGGTCACCTTGACCACCATCAGCAGGCTGATGATCATGGTTGGGAGCAACTCCATGTACTGACTCCACCATAACTGGATCCTCTGCAATGTCCTCTGGAAACTGCTCGAAGCGAAATAACTCTAACTCAGGCAATTCCTCAGCCTCAGAAGGCATCTCGAAATCCTGAGTATTGGTCATGGTCTGATCCTCGACGAATACCACGTCCCTG
Organism: Iris macrosiphon; assembly: GCA_036927795.1. Classification (NCBI taxonomy): domain Eukaryota; kingdom Viridiplantae; phylum Streptophyta; class Magnoliopsida; order Asparagales; family Iridaceae; genus Iris; species Iris macrosiphon. The sequence continues at coordinate 228,723,136 of JAYESA010000006.1, forward strand.
CTTCTATAGAGCTTTCTTCCCACTGGATCGTAGAGTCTATAGCCAAACTCATCCCCACCGTAGTCGACAAAGACGGACCGCCTCGTCTATGGCTCAAGTTTGGATCTCTCATCCTTCGGTACATGCACGAAGGCCTTACAACCAAACACTCGCAGGTGATTGTATGACGGCTCTTTGTCGTACCATACTTTGTCAGGCATATCACCCTGCAAAGGAGCACTAGGAGATAAATTAATAACATAAGCAGCTGTGTAAAGTGCCTCACCCCAATAGCTGCCTGGCAAGTTTGCTTTTGACAACAAATACCGCACCGTCTCCGTTAGCGTCTTGTTCATCCGCTCCGCTACACCGTTGAGCTGCAGTGTCTTTGGTGGAGTCTTCTGGTGTCGTATCCCTTGCTCTCTGCAATAAGCATTAAAGGGACCGATATACTCGCCGCCATTGTCCGACCGAACACATAGCACATTCTTGTCCGTCTTCCTGTCAACAGAGGCCTGAAACTCCTTGAAAGTGGGCAATACCTGATCCTTGGTCTTTAAAACATAGACCCAAACCTTCCTGGAACAGCATCAATAAATGTTACAAAATAAGAAGCATCACCAATGGATTTTACCTTCATAGGACCGCAGATATCCGAGTGAATCAACTCGAGCAACACTGACTTCCTTGAACTTGGGTGACTTTGAAAAGATACCATATTTTGCTTTCCCGCCAAACATTGCGTACACTTCTCCAACTTTGTAGACTTTATCCTTGGAATAACCTTCATGTTCACCAAGTAGCTCATCCCCTTTTCGCTGATATGGCTGAGCCGCTTGTGCCTAACTCAGTAGACGTATCAGTAGCTGCGTTAACCTCTTGTGCCCCCTGTGCCCCCTGTGCGCTCCCTTCAATATAGTAGAGTCACGACCTCTTGCTTCCTCTGGCAATCACCATCGAACCTCTGGAAAGCTTCCACTGATTGTTCCCGAAGAGACTGAAGAAACCCTCGTCATCCAACCTTCCAACTGACACCAGGTTGAAACGGATATCATGGACATGACGGACATCTTTGAGAACAATACATCCACCTGTCTTTGTCCTCGAATGCACATCTCCAATGGCAACCGCCTTCGACACATCTCCATTGCCTATCTTCAACACTCCACAGTCGCATGTTGTGTATGTAGCAAATAGTGTCCTGTTGTGAGATACGTGCGCTGAAGCACCTGAGTCACCAGCCAAGAGTTGTCATCGCAGGCGAGGTTTATAACTACCTCATCACCTACAATGATCACGTCGCCTCCATGTGTCGAGACCGCCGCTATAGTGTTCTCACTTTGCTTCCCCTTGTCGCCCTTCTTCTCTTTATTCAAAGCGAAACAGTTCCTCTTGATGTGGCCCTTCTTGCCACAATGGTAACACTCCGAGTCCTCGTACCGACCCTTGGACATTTTTCTGCTTGTCTCTGCCACCGCCTGGACCTCTGCTTTTACCCCTTCTGCGGCTCTCTGAAACAAGCGCCTCTGAGTGGGATGTGGATGAAGTACCCTGAGAACGTCTCCGCATCTCTTCATTCAGTACCCCGCTCTTGGCAAACTCCAGACTGTCCACGCCTTTCGGAGCAGCAGCGATCATAGACACTCGTACGGTCTCCCACGAGTCTGGCAATGTACACAACAGCCATAGTCACTGAACCTCGTCGTCGAACTCGACTCCCATCGAGAATAGCTGGTCAACCACGTCCTGGAACTCACTCAAGTGATCCGTAATAGGTGCCCAATCTTTGTACCGTAGACCGATCATCATCCGGATCAGGAACAATTTATTTACCCCGGTCTTTTTCGTATACAAAGATTCCAACTTATCCTACAGTGTCCTCGCGTGCTCAATACTGGCAACGTGGTTGTACACGTTCTCGTCAACGAATTGCCTAATGTACCCCCACACATGTATATGCTCGAAATTTCAGTCATCTTCGGATTTGTCACTGGGCCTCTCGGTAAATACCGGCAGATACAGCTTCTTGACAAATAGCAGATCCTTCATCTTGCTCCTCCACTAGTGATAGTTGGTACCGTTCAGGTTTACCATGTGCACCGGCTTCGCGTCCATCTCTCCTCCCTGGTTTGCCTGTTAACTCCTGACACCCTTCTGAAATTCCAGAACTTGCCTCTGATACCACTTTGATGGGAACGAAAGTGCGAAAACCGTTCCCCAAACCAGAGAGTACCTGCGAGAGAACCGAGCAAAACGCACAAACCAAAAACGCCAAACACAAATCGCAGACACAAAAATTTTTGACGTGGAAAACCCTTGCGAAAAAAAACCACAGGACGATCGGAGTCCAACCCTTAAAAGCCTCCACTAATGGAATAAGAAATACACTGACTCCTTACAAACTTCTCACCGATCCAAACGGATCACCACAACTCTTTTGGAACAGAAAATAGATTATAACCACGAAGAAGAAAGACAACGAGAAATACCCGAAACTGATATTCTTCTTCGAAACGGCCTCCAATCATTCTTTCTCCTCTCCAATGTTGCAATGACACTCCTGCCTCCTCTTCTCTCCTTGTTGCTATGTTTTTTTTAGAGAGAGATAGATCTGTATTTTAGGGCCAGGAGACACCTATATATAGCCTCAAACCCACAACTAGCATTCCTATTATAGATAGGAATATCCTATCCAAATCCAATTCCATTGACATATTCCTATTATATGTAGGAATATCCAATCCAAATCCATTGAGATATTCCTATTATATTTAGGAATATCCAATCCAAATAAATTGAGATATTCCCGAGACCTCGCATCAGCTGATCTACGACCACCCTCGGTACTAAAAATAAGAAAGTCTAGACGGGTGACGAATCAACTAGAACTAAGAGAAATGAGTAGTAGGTCGTCCACAAAAGGAGTTTCGGGTTGGACTTTATCTTTCTGCTGCTTGCCACTCTGAAGTTTAGGATTGAGTTTCCTCCGATTGATTGAGTCCCAGTAAACGGCGGCAGTAACTCTAACTGTCCTAAGGTAGCAAAATTCCTTGCTCAGAATGTGACCACATTCAAATAAAATCAATCGTATGCGCTAACGCAGGCCTTTCCAAATATCGAGGTATGACTATGATCCAACTACTCGCTAGAACGATCTATTCTCTCCTGCCTTAGGCATCGCAATCTTCAATGTATGGTGTGGTAAGTAAGAGTCGGGTCGGAAATGAGTGCATTGAAATCCATGCTTAACACATGCCCGCTTGTCGGGAACGGAACAGCTCACTAACAGAATCGTAAACTTCATTTCATCGAACGAGACTCAGGGATATTTTTCACATAGGTTGGAAACCCCACCCACTCCAACAGTTGATTGGTCTTTTTCATTCAACTTTCTTTGCCGAATTGTCCGGAAAAGAGACCTCCAATGTCGATATCGATCAGTATCGGATATCGGTCGGTATCGAATCAGAACATGGTAAACCATATCGATATCGGCCGTATCGAATCGGTATTGACTGATACTGCAAACTATGATTGATAGTTGGACTAAGTAAGCAAGTCTACATTACGAACAAAATTGCAAGACGAGTCCCCCATATCTTAGGCCTCAAATAACAAGTGCTCTCAAATAACAAGTGCTTCAATCAATTATACGGATCGCATTTTCCACTATCAAGCACTCAATTACATTACACCACTGGCACCGAGTGTTGGGCTTACACCAAAACCCCTCACTGTAACTACATATATCCAATAACTAGAACATTCACAGATACGCCCCCTAATTTAGTGACATATCAGAATAATGGGCTTCCTCATATCCTAGAATGTTGATCAAAACCCCTAAAACATAGATACAGAAAAAAATTCAGAAGTGCAAATTGCTGGCCAATGGCCATATTGGCGAAAAAGAAATTGCACATGTCGAATGGATTAGAGGGGAAGACGCAGCACAAAATTATTTGACCATAAATCATACTATTTAGTAAGAGCTGGTTCTTCCAGCTTACCGACAACAATTCCTAGCTATTGCATGGGAACATATTCATTTTAGAAGCAATTTTTTTTTCCTTCCCGATATTTTTTTCTCCAGGGTTATTTACGCTAACTTTCCTATGTTTTATGTTTATTATACGGATCTTCCTTATTCTGAAAATAATTATACGGACCTCCCCTATGCTTTATGTTTTAAGGGTGATTAGTGTAATAACCTTTTACATAAAACCAAGGTAGTCAAATGCGCAAGGCGTACTCGGAATGCAAGGCGCACTCGAGATGCAAATGGTCCATATCGTCCGAGGCGCAAGGAGCACTTAAGACGCGCGTTCGAGCGAAGTGAGACAAAAAAAATAAGAAATAATAAAAATATACATAAATAAATAAATAAATTAGTAATGTAAGAAATAAAACTGTATATCATTAAAACCAACAAAACATGTTAAAACATAACCAAGTGAACTGGTAGCGCAACAATAGCAGTAGCAATCAACATAACTAACAAGAGTTTGTATTCTTCCTACCACGCGTTTCGTAAAATTTAGTTTTTCCGGTTCAACTGTAGCCAACTTTGACAACTATGGAAATGGCTACCTCCCTGCCACTTGTATGAGGTAAGGACTCTCTCCATGCCTCAAGTTTTTTTTATAAAAAAATATAAGACGCGCCTAGGCGGACCTTTTCTTGGTTGCGCCTTGCTAAAAGACGGATTTGGAGAAAGACGTATTTCCTATTAAGGTGCAAGATGCAACTGCTGCGCTTTTTTGTAAGGCACGTAAGACGCGTCTTTAACTACTATGTATAAAACATAGGAGAAGTCCGTGTAATAAACATAAAACATAGAAAAATTGTCTGTTTGGTTTTCCCCATGTAGTTGAATGTTCAAGGTTCACAAGTTCGAAAACGATATAAGAAAGAAGTTAAATAAGAGTTTAATCCCGCATCAGATGTTTAGTTGGTGGATGAAGGTAGACACTATGTTGCATCGTAACCAACTGATATGAAATTGATACGATAACACGGACTTGTTTTGGTAGGTGTTCTATTTTCGAGTGTCCTTGTCACCTCCAATATATGTCCGACACGGTGACACGGCAACCTGATGCCACCATGCTTCTTGGTAGGGCTGTACAACTGGGCCGAACCGACTGAACCGATCCGTTCCAAACCGAATCGATGGACTGCTTGGATTAGGTCGATTGAGTGTTCTTAATAACTGAACGGTTTGGTTTGGTTCGGTTAATGGATTGGTAAATATTAAAAACTGATGAAACCGAACCAAACCAATGAACCTTATGTATTTTTATTATTTTGCTTTATTATTTGTTATTTGTAGACTTTTTTTTCTTTATCGGAGATAGAATGATAGAAATGAGCTATTGCGTTTGTTAGAAATGGAGTGATGAAATGATAAAATGATGAAAATAAATTATTATCAATTATGTGGCAAATGATTGCTCAAAATATTTAATTTTTTGTTGATTTTAAGTATGTTGTGTTTAAATACAAAATCGATCAGTCGAGTCAAGCCGAATTAAACCGAACCAAGTCGATCGGTTTCAAAAATCGAACTGACCAATTAGTTAGTTTTATTCAGCTGTCATTATTTCACAACTGAATAGTTTTTTTTTTTGTTACAATCGTGACCAAATAGGTTGGCCACCCACCAATGCAGAGATAACAAGACCCATATATTTCTAAACATGGTTTCTTTTCTTTGTTTCAGGCGTGTTTTCATAATGATTGCAATCAATATTGTTCAAGAGCTGTGTGAAATAAGTGGAAGTAAGATATTTTTCAAATGGAGCGAGATTATACTAGCTTAAAAAAAATCAAAAGATAATTCCTAAAAGGTGTACTAAAATTCAAAAACCAAAAACATTAAAAGAAAACTTCTCCATTGTGGAGCCAAAATTAACCAACTTATTGTTAATGCTTTTCAAAGACTTTCACAAATTTCAATGAGGAGAACAACTCACTATGGTTGCACAACTTACAAGGGATCAAAAGTGCAAATCCCAAGCTTAGATGAACCTTCATGTTCATTCTTGTGCACTATAAATAGGTGGCTTCCTATTCATTTGAGTACACACAAAAATTATCAACTACAAGCAATATTCTCTTCAAGTGTTAGGCAGAAAATTGAGAGTGCAATTTTCAGAGTTCCTTCTTGAATCGAGAAGTGTTGTGAGTTGTGAGTATTTGTAAACACTGTAATTTTTTTCCTTATAGTGAAAGTCCTACAGTAGTCCGTGGAAGTAGCCAGTGTTGGGTGAACCACGTAAATATTGTGTCTTTTATTTTTGCTCTATTTGTTAATTTGGTTGCAGGTATTTCCTAACAAGTGGTATCAGAGCCCAGAAATCGGCATATTCTGGGACAATCAGATTTGAATAGAAGCAATGGCGCTAACAGACGAAGGAAAGATGAAACTTGAGAAGTTCGATGGTTCAGACTTCGGCTTCTGGAAGATGCAAATAGAGGACTATCTCTATCAAAATAATTTATATCTACCTCTGGAAGAAAATAAACCAGAATCCATGAAGGATGAGGAGTGGAAGCTCATGGATTGACAAGCCCTTGGAGTTATCCGATTGACGTTATCCCGCAATGTCGCTTTTAACATTGAAAAAGAGAAGACCACGGCTGGTCATATGAAAGCTCTCTCGAATATGTACAAGAAACCTTCGGCCTCAAATAAAGTGCATCTCATAAGACGATTATTCAACTTGAGAATGACTGAAGGATCATCTGTGGCTCAACATCTCAACGAACTTAGCACTATCACAACCCAGTTAAGTTCGGTTGAAATTGAGTTCGATAACGAGGTACAAGCGATGATACTTTTGTCCTCCCTGCCAAAAAGTTGGAATGCTAGGTCACGGTTGACAGTAGCTCGTCGGGGAGCAGTAAGTTAAAATTCAACGATATTCGAGATCTTGTTCTAAATGAAAAAATTCGACGGAGAGAGTCGGACGATACTTCGACACCCTCTGCTTTGTCAACGGAGTCGAGAGGAAGGAAAAATGATCGAGGAAGATCGAACAACCGAGAAAAATCCAAGAATGGAAGATCCAAGTCAAGAAATCCCAACAATTCCAAGAAGACTGTTGAGGGTTGGAACTACGGGAAGACTGGGCACTACAAGAATCAGTGGAGTACACCAAAGAATCATGAGGCGAAGACCGAAGCCAATGTCGCATTGACATCGGAAGATAATGATGCGCTGATATGCTCTTTGGAGAGCAAGGAGGAGTCTTGGGTGCTTGATTCTGGAGCATCTTTTCACGCTACTTCGCAGAAAGATATCTTTGAGAAGTATGTGTCTGAAAATCTCGGTAAGGTATATCTTGGCGATGATCAACCTTGTGATATTGTCGGTAAAGGCACGGTAAAGATTAAGCTAAACAGGTCTGTATGGGAGCTGAAGGATGTCAGGCATATTCCCGACCTACGAAAGAATTTAATCTCAGTGGGACAATTGGCAAGCGAAGGATGTACCACGGTGTTCCATGGCAATGATTGAAAAATCACGAAGGGAGCAATGGCAATTGCACGAGGTAAGAAAAGCAGTACTCTTTACTTAACTGGAATGGATTGTTGTTCGATTTCTGTTGCAGCTAGTAGCCCAAATGCGAACTTATGGCACCAGAGACTTGGTCATATGAGTGAGAAGGGAATGAAGGTTATGCATTCAAAAGGAAAGCTACTAGATCTTCAGTCGATTGACATTGACATGTGCGAGGACTGTATTCTCGGAAAGCAAAAGAGAGTCAGCTTTCAGAAAGGTGGTAGAATTCCGAAGAACGAAAAGCTGGAGCTTGTTCATTATGATGTTTGGGGTCCAACGACTATCTCATCGATTGGTGGAAAACATTATTTCGTGACTTTCATCGATGACCACTCTCGAAAGGTATGGATTAATTTTTTTAAACATAAATATGAAGTGTTCGATACTTTCAAAAGATGGAAATCTTTGGTAGAAAATGAGACAGGTTTAAGGATCAAAAGGCTCAGAACTGATAATGGGGGTGAATATGAAGCAATCGTATTCAAGAAGTTCTACTACAAGCATGAGATTCGAATCGAGAAAACTGTGCCTGGCACGCCTCAACAAAATGGTGTGGTTGAACGTATGAATCGAACCTTGACTGAAAGAGCCAGAAGTATGTGTATGCAGTCAGGCCTACCGAAGCATTTTTGGGCAGAAGCAGTCAACACAGCAGCCTACTTGATCAACCGAGGTCCATCAGTTCCATTGGAATATAAAATTCCAGAAGAGGTATGGTGGCAAATATGTTAAATTATCGCATCTTAAAGTATTTGGTTGTGTTGCATATGTACATATCAGTAATCAAGGTAGGAACAAGCTTGATCCCAAGTCCAAGATATGTACTTTTGTTGGCTATGGTGATGATGATTTTGGTTTTCGTATCTGGGATGATAAGAGCAGAAAGAAAATCCGAAGTAGAGACATAATCTTCAATGAAACGATCATGCACAAAGACTGACATTCAACAAATGTCGTTAATCCAATTGAGTTTGAGCCAGTCTTTGCAGAAGTGGATGATGCCCCAATCAGTCCTACGACAAGCCAGACAGTTGCAAATCTCGAGCCAGAGCAACATATTGAGCAGGAAGATGCTAATCAACCTCATTCTACAACTCCAGTGTTGAGAAGGTCTTCTCGACCTCATGTGCTTAACAGGAGATACTTGAATTATTTGTTGATGACTAATAAAGGTGAACCCGAGTTCTATGACGAAGCCTGTCAGACTGGAGATGCCAGTAAGTGGGAACTTGCTATGAAAGACGAGATGAAGTCTTTGATCTCCAACAATTCTTGGGAACTTGTTGTGTTGCCCAAAGGAAAGAAGGCCCTTCATAACAAATGGGTTTATCGAGTAAAAGAAGAACATAATAGATCCAAGAGGTACAAAGCTCGATTAGTTGTCAAAGGCTTCCGGCAGAAGGAAGGAGTCGACTACACATAAATTTTTTCTCCGGTTTTGAAACTTAATAATATCAGGACTGTATTAAGTATTATTGCTATTGAAAATCTATATCTTGAACAGTTGGACGTGAAGACTGCATTTCTTCACGGAGACTTAGATGAAGAAATTTATATGCATCAGCCAGAGGGTTTCACAGAAAAGGGAAAAGGTAACTTGGTGTGCAGACTTAAGAAGAGCTTGTATGGTTTGAAACAAGCTCCGCGACAATGGTACAAGAAATTTGATGGCTTCATGCACAAGGAAGGTTTCCAGAAGTGCAATGTTGATCACTGTTGCTATGTCAAGAGGTATGATTCGAGTTATATCATTTTGCTACTTTATGTTGATATGTTAGTACCCGGTTCAGATATGAATGAGATCAAAAGCTTGAAACATCGATTATCAAAAGAGTTTGACATGAAAGATTTGGGTCTATTTAAGAAGATTCTTGGGATGCAAATCAATCGAGATAAGCAAAAGAAAATTTTGCAATTATCTCAGTCAGCGTACATCAGTCGTGTCTTAGAAAGATTCAACATGAGCAACACCAAACCCGTCAGCACACCATTGGCTAGTCACTTTCGGCTATCCAAGGATCAGTCACCTCAGACGGAGGAAGAGAGATCTAATGGTAAATGTTCCTTATGTCTCAGCCATTGGAAGTTTGATGTATGCTATGATCTGTACGAGACCAGACATTGCCCAAGCAGTGGGAGTCGTTAGCAGATTCATGTCAAATCTGCGAATGGTCCATTGGAAAGCTGTAAAGTGGATCTTGAGGTATCTACAAGGCACTACGAACAAGTGCTTAAACTTTGGTAGAGGAGAACTAAAGGTGCAGGGGTACGTAGATGCTGATTTTTAGATGTTGATTTTGCAGGTGAAGTCGATAAACGAAGGAGCACTACTGGTTATGTGTTTACTGTAGGCTCTACAGCAATTAGCTGGATGTCGCAGTTGCAAAAGATTTTCTTTATCAACTACGGAAGCGGAGTATGTTGCAGTTACAGAAGCCAGTAAGGAGATGATTTGGCTTCAAGGATTGTTAGCTGAATTGGGATTCAAATGTGAGAAGAATGTCTTGCACAGTGACAGCCAAAGTGTAATACATCTTGCAAACAAAATTTTATTTCATTCCAGGACCAAGCATATTGGACTTCGTTATCACTTCATCAGATCTCTGTTAGAAGATAGGGTTTTAACACTTGAGAAGATTCAGGGGAGTAAGAATCCAGCGGATATGCTAACCAAGGTGGTGACTATTGATAAACTGAAGTTGTGCTCCTCTTCAGTTGGTCTCCAAGGATAGTAGGATCGGGATTGGCTGCTACGGATTGATATCAGTCTTCAAGTAGGAGATTGTTAATGCTTTTCAAAGACTTTCACAAATTTCAATGAGAAGAACAACCCACTATGGTTGCACGACTTACAAGGGGTCAAAAGTGCAAGTCCCAAGCTTAGATGAACCTTCATGTTCATTGAAGAACCTTTATGTTCATTCTTGTGCACTATAAATAGGTGGCTTCCTATTCATTTGAGGACACACAAAAATTATCAACTACAAGCAATATTCTCTTCAAGTGTTAGGCAGAAAATTGAGAGTGCAATTTTCAGAGTTCCTTCTTGAATCGAGAAGTGTTGTGAGTTGTGAGTGTTTGTAAATACTGTAATTTCTCCCCTTATAGTGAAAGTCCTGCAGCAGCCCGTGGAAGTAGCCAGTGTTGGGTGAACCACGTAAATATTGTATCTTTTATTTTTGCTCTATTTGTTAATCTGGTTGCAGGTATTTCCTAACACTTATAATTTGTAAAATTGAAACCATGGTCCAAAATAGTCTATTAATATCCAAAATTACATTAAAAATCTTACAGAACTCCTCACAAGTCACGAAGGGTTATCTCGGACTCAAGTCTCTCCAAAAAAATGAGCATCTCTATAAACTGTTTCTGGAGAGGCTCATTTTTAGAAAGGCTCATTTTTAGAAGCAAATAAACTCAAGAAAGAGAAATATTCCCTGAATGTTATGCCAAAATACTCAAACTAGCATTAACCAACTTCAATTCAGATCAATTTATGATCCAATAATGGCTGGGATACCTCAAGGAAACTTCAGATTCAGAGCTATCTCAGTAACCATTGTAAACCATACAAGGTCTTACAATTAGTATACAGTAAAAAGAAACATAAGAAAACTTGTTACATTATCAAAAGTGCATTCTACCTATTTCGAAGGAGGAAAAAAACAGTTTAGTAACATCATTGTAACCCATCAAACATAATTCAACATCCATAACTTTCTCTTTAAGTTTGCTCACATATGAGGTTTGAAAACGACTCAAAATGAACCATTTAAGCCGTATGTATATACTCACTTAATTAATAAAAATTGTAAAATCCTTTTAACTATCATTGTATGTATCTCTCTCACGTAAAAAAAAATCTTAAAATCATTATAATTACCCGAACATATATTCAAAATCCTACATGATATTATCTAAACATATATCCAAAGTCTACAAACATATCTACAACAAATTTAATTAAAATATATTCAAATCATATTTAAACTATTTTAATATAATTAAATTTTTATCTAATTTTTCAATAATATCTAAGTTTTTTTTTTCCTTCTTGGTACATACATCGCACGTGAAGATGACTAGTATAACCATAACTCGCCCTTTCATTTACGAAACCAAAAAAACATCTTTGGCATTCTATCAAAATTCACCAAAATGCCTCTCAAGTCAATTTAGGCATGATACTTCATATTTCAAATGAAGGTAACGTCCTAGGTGACATCACCAAATTCCAATTTCCTGAAAACATTACTCTTGATTTGTTCAAGGACTCTATGTGTTCACCCAACAAACGTCCTCCAGGCAAACTTAAGCCAAAACACATGAATGGATGGTTTTATGATCTGCACCGCATGGTTTTCTCTGTCATTATTCCCAAACAAAACTTCACAGATGAACTTACATACTTAGAGATGTATGCTTTATACCATCTGCACTTTGGGAGACAATTTAGTCTACAAAGACCATCATTGTGTCCATGGAATGAGGTCGCAAGAAACCGCGTAACTTACTATACGATATGTACTTGCCTATCATCTTTGAGTATTTTGAGTTTTCCATGGATGATTGCCTCCATCTTGCTGAGCTTGCTTATCTCCATAAGCATCGTAGACTTGAGCCTATTCCACCTGCTCCTACACATCCTATTGACCCATCTCTTAGTCATGAGACTGCTCCACCTCCTGCACATGCTATAACTGTTACACTTAAGAGCCTTCATACCATGCTCCAGGATCGCTTCAAACTGGAAGACGATCGTTATCGCTTTCAGAATTTTCGTACTACTCTTCAGCTCCAGGCTATGTCCAACACCCTGATGGACATGCGCTACAGTTTTGCTCATCATTCAGGCGGACCCATTGCTATAGTTCATGATCCATCTATTGCTGGTTATCGCATCGATGATAGAAAAGCTCAGAGATGCTTTGACCCAACTGCTACTCGCTTTGACCCAACCGTTATGCTGAGACCAGTGAACCCTCGGGTAGAGATAATGATGATGATCAGTAGAGATGCAAAGATCTGATGTTTAGATTTAGTATTATGTTAGTGATGAGACACTTTGTTTTAGTTGTCATTTGCATTGTGTTTACTTTATTAGTTTGTTCTAAATTCAGTTTGAATAGTAGTTGAGTGGTATTTACATTATGTACTTCAGTTTTTAGTACTATTTGAGTAGTATTTGGTTATGCATTGAAATCTAGTTGATGTTTGCTTCATTCTTGTCATATTATTTGGTTGTTTTTCCATTTCATTTCTCATGTCTATTTTGCGAGAATTACTCTATTTCAATAAAGTGACAACGGGGGAGAAACACTGATACTACGTAATAAATTGCTCGTAAGTTGCTCTCGTTGTGTTATGAGGGAGCTATTGCCGTCAGTACGGGGGAGTATGGCAACATCAATCAATCGACCAGTATCAGTCGTAGTTTTTGTCAATTATAAAAATGGGGGAGATTACTGACCCATCTGGTCTCAGTCAACCTAATTTTGATAATTAGCTTAAAACTCTGAACCGATATTGGCAACAGAAGACTGCACCCTCAGTTCAACCGAAGACTGCTTCTTGATGTTTGTTTGGTTCTACTGCTTCTACATTTTTTATGTAAGTTTATCTTTGTTGAGTCTAGGACTAATGTGAGTCAGATCGCACTTTGGCACTAGTTGAATACCTATCCAAAGTTCACTCAAAATAAGCCTACCTAAACCTAAACCAACTCTGAACTCATACTAGCCCAAAGACCCACTCAACACAAACCAAATTAAGCCAAATCTAACTAGGAACCTACTGGGAATTGGAAAACCGAACTTGGTCTGAGTTCTGCCCGAACTCGGTTGCCCAAAACTGATTCCTAATTCAGGGTGCTAGACCTATTCTCATAGCTCCAAGGTTTAAATTTTTGAACGTTGTGCATCTGAGTTCTGCCCGAACTCTATCCCAGAAAAATCTATAAATAGAGAAGAATTTTATATTTCTAATCACTCATTCACTCTGCATCTTCCCTATTCTCTAAAGATCTTTAAACCGTCCCAATATCCAAGACAACTCCCATTCTTCTAAGTGCCAGTGCATTTTCTATTAGAAGTGTTTGAGTTGTACAAGCTTGGCCATTCAAAGCTACTTCTCAAAGTGCCTGAAATCGTCGAGCTCTTAGAATCAAAGACTAGTATTTGTACGAAGTCGCAAGCTCTTTGGATCAAAACTTGTGTTTTTACTGATAGTGGAGTTAACTCCAAACAAGAGTTCTCGGGACTGAATTAGTCCTTCACGAGAAAAATCAGTATAAAAATCTCGGTGTCAGCGTATTGTGACTCTTGGCTGATCTGCATATTTTTTGTACTTGCAATATTTCCATATTTGCTTACTTCATTGCTAGTTGGTAACCGCTTTAACTTTTAATTGGTAATTATATTTCGCTGCACACACAAGCACTCTATTCACCCCCCCTCTAGAGTTGCCTAACGATCCTTCAAAATCCTTAGGATGGCACTGTATCGGCGTCTTCTCCACATAGTATAGTATGTACACCGTGTCGGTCTCTTCCCCACGCAGTACAGTACGTACACCGTTCCGGTCTCTCAAGACAGTATTTACGAGGGAAAAAGAAACTTCATATTACTAGATTGGAGAGGATAACATCATATGGCCACTGTAGTGCCCCGCTTCGCGATGGCACTATGTACAAGAGATATCGGTTTGCTGACTCAAAAAGAAAAACTTATTAAAGAGATCCTTGTTGAACCAGAAGACGACTGATCTAGGTGAGTGGGCAGAACTTTATTCTCTGACTCTTGCATGCCTTAATAATGAATCTGAGTTTTATAATTGCTTGTTGCTAAGAGGATAAGTTTTTCCTTTTCATGAATGATAGAACGAGAACATGCATGCTTAATTAGAGAACTTGTATGCTTGTATTAATAGATGAATCTTGCCATGCTAAGTAAAAGAAATAGAATGTTGTATGCCAGGTCACACTGACACGACTATCGAACGAACCATTGCCATACTAATAAGAAGAGTAGAATAAATGCTTGAACATGTTCCTTCTTTGTATGCTAAACATAGAATAGAACTGTATGCTTGTTAAAAAGATAAAATAAGAACTATCGTCATGCTTGTTAAATAGAAGATCAATTACATGTTCTTTTGTTATTGTATGCTTGTATTGTTATGAATGAAATGATTGTTATTGTATGGAATGATTGTTAAAAATATAGATTGGATGAATGATTATATTATTACGAAGAGTTAATGGCTTGTCATGAAAAGATGGGAGACTAATAGTGCGACCTGAGGTATCGGTCCTTCGAGATCTTGGGGGTGTGACTATTAAAATGGTTGATGGAGGCCAAATGAAAAGATAGGAGACTAATAGTGCGCCCTGAGATATCGGTCCTTCGGGATCTTGGGGGTGTGGCTATTAGAATGGTGGATGGAGGCTAATGAAGGGGGAGACTAATAGTGCGCCCCGAGGGTGTGGCTATTAGAAAGGAGGCGATGCTTTTGATAGGAAGAGAAGAGTTAGAGAAGTAGGCATGTTCAGGAGATTGTGCATCATAGAATTTTATCTGATAGAGCTGCATTTCAGGTAGTTAGGTCGCATGCTAAGATAGCCTTCTTGTATACCTAACACTTGATGCATCGACGAACAAGGAAACGTTCATATGTTTATGCAAATTATGCTAACTTGTATGTCTGCTGCAGGGATAACAGTTCGACAAAGAGTAAGAATCACTAAATAAGTGATGTATTTATTATTGATTATGCTTATTGTCTTATACTGCTCCTAGACTTGCATGTTTTACTTGAATATGCTAATGTTCCCTTGATAGATGAATAGTCCACTAGATGCTGCATTATCCCTAGAGTCTTTGAGTATAGCTCACGAGACACGTTGCGCACACCCTGATAGTATAAGAATTGGCACATCGTGCTTGAACTGCTTGTCTTGAACTGAACATGAAATATGGTTTTCAAAGATGTTTCCAAAAGAAGTAATATGACTCTATTCTTGTACTACATGAAATGAACCTAGGTAAAACTAGTAAGATTACTAATAATCCATTATTTTATAACATGATTACTTAGTGTTAGTGTTGGTCTTAGAGTATGTTTCTTTTGTTTGTTGATTTTATACTCACCAGTACTTTCTCCAAAGTGCTAACCCCCACCAGTTCGTTTTATAGGTGCTGGATATGCAAGAAGCGAAAGCAGTTCCTCATCCTCAGGAGCCGTAGATCAGGTCGATTCCTTGAGATGTATCAAGATGTTTTGAGATATTTTATGTATAAATGGACATAATGTATGGAACGATGTTATTGTATTCAGAGAACCCCGTGCCTAGATCTCTACTTCGTATACTCTGATGGATTGTTGTTTGTAACACCGCTCCTCCGCTGCAACTCGATCAGTTCGATGATAACCATGGCATTTAACGACGTTGCCTCGTGCGAGCGCAACTCCAAGCTCGCACGACATCACGCCCTTATGGGAATGATCGACGTCCCGCGGGAGCGCTGGCGTAGTGATCTCACATCCAGCGGGGACGATCGGGACCACGGAAGATCAGGGTGTGACAACCACCCAAGCCCATGCAAAAAAAAAACATGCTACTTAGTGAAACAGTCAGAGTCACGAAAGACTCTGGCTAAGTCTTGCTGAGAGCGGACACCCGCAACATGCAGACAACTGCGTATAATGTCTTATCCCAACCGTACTTCACTCTCGTTTGGGCCCGGAGGGTTTGAACTTGCTCTCCCAGTTGGGGGCGTAGCAATCTCTTCTAAAGTCAAACCAATTATGTCCAGAAAGCGTTGGGCCACGGTCAGCTTGAGGTCATCCAGCGCACTCCTCCTCAGGACATCGAAGGACTTCGAAGTGGACACCACCACGATGACTTGCTCTACAGTAACAAGGGGAGGCCCGATGACCGTAGTGCAAACAGAGGGAACTGCTGGAGTCAAAGTGCCAGCAACACGCGGCCATGGCTCCCAGCCAGAAACCCTCTTAGGCGCCATAGTTGGTGGTTTGGGACTGCCACGACCGCACAAGTTCCTCGCACATATATAGGCGACAGAGATAGCGGTTCACCTTCTCAAGGCAGCCCATCGCACCCCATGATGGTCCTCGAAATCCGTGAAATGGTGGTTCATCTCCTCAAAGTCGATTGACGGGCCAAGGGATACAAAAATCCCTCATGATGAACCTCAGGAACCCAAAATAGCTGCATCGCCAATCGAAGCAGTCGAAAGAGGCTCACCAACCGCCATATGCCACGACAGAACAAGGGCTGCAGGCCACGCATCCCCCAAGTATGGGGAATCATGCTTCCCTTAAATCATGTCAGACCCGCTCTAATGACTTACTGCAAGACTTAGGGCTAACTGAGGCTATCTATGCCAAGTCAGCTAAGGAGCCAACACACATACACAGGCGAAGATCCTTTTCTACGTTTCATTCAAAGTATTTCAAACTTATGTCAACTTTTAATAGGGCCTTGTAGAAGAAGAAAAAGTCTCTCTGCACCGACCAAATGGGAAAGACCTGACTACGCCCAAGGGTGTTCTACGTGCCCTACGCCATCCAAGCTATGGAGGGACTGCGCCAACTAATCATCGGGTCCTACGCCACTAAAGACCGCAAGGCTCCTACACCACTGTCCTACGTGGATGTAAGGTCAAATTGAACACTGTCATAGCATTAAATACAGAGACTGGTGGGTGTTCGTGCTTTGCACCCCTCTGACATGCTACAGTCACGTGAGTAGAGAAAAGATAACACTGACATAAGCGCAATGATGGTTTCTTTCTACCAAAGGAAGCAGCATAGATTGACACATGTCTTCCTTCTTGGCAGTATTCATAACGAAAATGCGATGAAGGCCGTTAGCCGTTCCACAAAAGGACAAAACTGTCAGAGACTGCTCGTACTTTGTGCCCGATTGTTGCAATTTCCACTAAAGGATGTGACGTGGCTTCAACGAAGGCCGCCATGTGTCCCCCTTTGGCACAACGCACAATTGCCAAAATAGTGGCGCAGACTGTCCAATGGCACAACGGTTATAATTGCCAGTGAGCATTATAACGTGGCCTCAGCGCAGGCCGCCACACGTTCCCTTTTTTGGTAAGATACACAGCTACCAGAGTAACAACGCATGTTGTCAACTGAAAAAGTGCACAGTCGCCATAATCGTGGCGCAAACTGCCGATTGGTCAGAAGCAAAATTGTCATAACCAACCCCATTTCTCGTACTAAGTGATACGTGTCATGCATGCTGAAGCTGGCGTAGGCAGTGATCCTACATGCAAAGGTGCAAAGTGGCGTAGAGAGGCAAAAATAATAAGTTTTGCCCGTACCCCGCGCAGAAGTCCCAAGATGTCAGTTTTGCCTATAAATACCTCAGGACTTGTACCATTTTATAGGATCGAAGGCCGAATATTCGAGAGATCGATAGCTAGTACGCAATCGAAACTCGAGGTCGAGTGATCAAGGGTCGCAAGAGTATCGGGAGCTACTACACTGTAGAGAGCTTAAGCCTTCCCGTCGGCCAGACTCTTCTCCGCAGTACTTGGAGCTAGAGCCATGAAGCTTTTTTCATCTTCGTATCGGATCATCAACGGAGTAGAGAAGTTGACCGTAGACTTAATCTCCACCTCCCCACTTCCCCATAATCTTTTTCTTATTCTTGCTTGTAATTAGAATTCCTTTTGTACCTAGGATTCTTTGTAAGCAAAACAAACAATAATTTTTTTTTATACCGTTATACAAAAAATGTAGCTTTTTCACTATAGAAAACGGGAGAGGAAACGACAGATATGCCCCATGGGAAAGATGCAATCGGGGTAACATGAGTGTACAAGGTAAAATATGATGGATAAGGTAATGTGAAAAATTATAAAGCATGTCTAGTTGCTAAGGGGTATGTGCAGATCTATGGTGTAGATTTTTATAAAACTTTTTCACCTGTTGCTCGTTTAGAAAAATGTTAGACTAATTTTAGCTCTTGCAGCTAAAAAACGATGGATATTTTTCAATTTGATATTAAATCTGCATTTCTAAATGGATATTTGAATGAGGATGCCTATGTTGAGCAGGCACAAGGATTTGTGATCAAAGGAATGGAGAATAAAGTCTATAAACTCAAGAAGGCACTATATGGATTGAAAAAGCACTACGAGCATGATATAGTCATCTTGACTCTTATCTTCATAAGCATGGATTTTATAGAAGTGATAATGAACCTACACTATATGTGAAGACACAAGGTAAAGATAAAATGCTTATTGTTCGTGTACATGTGGATGATATAATCTACACGGGTTCTTCTTCATCTCTTATTGAGGACTTAGAACCATTATGATGAATGAATTTGAAATGTCAGATCTTGGATTGTTGTAATATTTTCTTGGTCTTCAGGTTCAACAGACATCAAGTGGTATTTTTGTCTCACACGAGAGAGATGCATTCAATCTTCTCAAAAAAATTCAGATGTAGAATTGTAAAGGATGTTCGACACCAATAAATGCAAATGAGAAGCTAGTTCTAGAAGATGGAACAGAGAAAGTCGATGCAAAATACTTTAGAGGGCTTATTGGTTGATTAATGTTCTTGACTCATTCTCATCATGATATCGTGTTTGCAGTAAGTTTGATATCAAGGTTCATGCATAATCCTTCCAAACATCATCTTCAAAAAAATCGTATTCTCCGCTACATTCGAGCAACCACGAACTATAGGATATGGTATTATCCTTCCACTCATTTTAATTTAGTTGGTTTTACTGACAGTGATTGGGCAGGTTCCTTAGACGACATGAAGTGTACAAGTGAATTTATTTTCAACCTTGGTTCGGGTGCGGTTTCATGGATGTTAAAGAAGCAAGAAAGTACCGCATTATCTTCTTCAGAAGATGAGTATGTTGCTGCAACATCAACTGTTTGTTAAGCTACGTGGATGAGAAGAATCATGGAGGATTTGTTTGAGATTCAGACATCTCCAACTCTAGTATACTGTGACAACAAGGCAGCAATATGAATGGCAAATAATTCGTTCTTCCATGGCAGGACAAAATATCTTGAGCTTCGTTATCATTTCATACGTGAAGCGGTTGCAAAAGGAGTCGTTGAGCTGAAGTTATGTTCTACAACTGATTAAATTGCCGATGGATTCACTTAGGCATTATCCTACGAAAAAATCTTCAAATTCAAAATTTTTCTTGGTGTTGTAGATTTTGAATCAAGGAGCATTATCCCCAATGTCATGGCAACATCTGGACCTCTGGCAACAGTAACTAACATGATGTGCCACCTTTTCCGAAGCTAGCACTACTGCGTCTTCCTCAACTCTATCCATGCAGCCACCACAAAGTTAAGGGAGGGAGGGGGAGTAACCTCCGTATCCCAAAAATCTAAATTTAGAATATTATTGTGGTATTTATTTCTAAATGCAATTATTAATCAACTTTTCTAATTAGATTACTTAAGGTGCCTACATTAATTAGATTGTACATAAAGAGATTGTATTAATTAGATTTACTTTATATTATGTAGATTTTATTTGGAGTAATTGTAATTAGTTGGGAGTAAGAGAATTCATGTCATTTTAAGGTTCAAATTCATATTAAGAAATTACGGATAAGTTGGTAATTTAATAAGCCAACCCTCTTAACCTCTTAATCAAAATCTAACCAAATCCCTCCTCAAACAAAATCCTAATCATCTTCTTTTCCACTTCTTTCTTTTTCAAATCCAAATCAAAACCTTGAAAAAGTGCAAACCAGAAGGAGAAGGAGCACAACCTCAGGTATGCAACCTCCATAGAGATTTGCTTGAAAAATCTACTATGGAAGCCATCACTATATGTCCAGTACATTTCATTTTTTTTTCCTTTATCGGTTTGATTTAAACAACTATTCGTGAGAACAACCATTTGTGCTAATAAACAAATAGAAACAACACTATACGAAACCAGTATTCAAATATCCGTGAGTTAGTGGGAATATTGTCAAGTTAAACAACTTTTCATGCATAGAATTCATATAGTAGTGGAGAGTTACAAAAATAGTAATATCAAAACAGAAAATTTAAACAACTATTCTCTGAATAAAATACAGAGTACTGATAAGTTAAAAAAAAAAACACTTAAAATATTATCTTAAGATTGTTAGTAAAAATATAATTTCAGCTCTGTATTTTAGAATCTAAAAATAAAATATAAATAATATAATCTAATCGAGACAAAGACTTAAACTTGATTTAATATCCTTAAGACAATATTCGTCCCGCACAGGTGTTTACAGTTTAATCACGTTAGTCTCCCAGGATACAACAATATCCTTCCTCCGGTAGTAGCACTCCATACCGTAGGAACTGACGAAACAAAGATGGTAGTCTCTCTCTTGAATGTATGAATGTGTAAATATATTTCTCAAACACTAATATGATCATTCTTATATAAATAATAAAAAGACACAAATAATAAAAATAATATTTGAAAGGGACACACATATTTCAATAAACATATCTATTCAAATATTTATTCAATTTTTTCAACATATAGTACATGTTCGACATGGACACGACACCACTTTTGGTGTGTTTTCTCTGCATCCAAGACCCGCACATATTTCTAAACAGCCGACGCGATCCAAGCACTCAATTCTTGCTTGCTTGTTTTTTTTTCCCCAAAGAAGTGCACTTTCCTCCGAACTATAGTTCCAGGAATTGCAATAATCAAGAACTGTGTCATCATCAACCACAGTTACAAAGTGTAACAATATTAATGAAAATTTGTCATCAACCAGTAAACCTAACAATTAGGATCTACAGAATCAAGAAATAACTACAACAAAAAAGCCTAAAATGAAATAATTACCAAATTTGCAATATCTAAATTTTTTTTCAATAAATAACAACAAAAAATAAGCCTTAAACTGTCATAAATTTCAATTTGCAATATGTACAAAACCAATAAATAACCACCAAAAATAACCCTAAAAAATGATACAATTATCCAAAAAAAAATTGATAGATTGAAGTAGCACATTCTTGATCCATGCCTTCCTAATGAGAAGAGGTGAGCTTACCAGAGGATCCGGTCCTCCTCGCCGCCGCTCGCCGGAAGAATTAGAAAGCGGTGTGGTCACCGTTCAGCCATGCACGAATATCCAAGCGCTGCTGGGCAATTTTACGGGATTATGCCGAAAATGCCCTTGGCGTGTATGGCGGTTGGGGAGAGGAGTTGAGAGGTCTGACCTCGGCTGAGCTGGAGCGTGGGCCCGGGGTTGGGTAAGAAATCGCGGTCGAGAAGCCTGGTGGTTGGGTTTTATTTGACACGAGAGAAAAAAGAGAGCATACGTGGCCGTTGGATTTTAGGATCCGAGGGACAGGATTGTGTCGGCAACTAAAGTTGGATGGAGTATGAAAAGGTGATCAATGTGGGAAGAGACCAAGTTTGTCATATTATTTATTACGGGTAAGTTTGTCATATTATTATGGGTATTGTTAGCATATTAATAAATAGGCTAAATTGTCTATTTTAGTTTTTTAAATTGGTATCCTAAATTTTGACATATATATATGAACTTAATACCATCAATTTGTGCAATTTTTTATCTTGATATCCTATGTTAGTCAGGATTATGTTTACCGTTTTATATTTTTGACTAAATTGCCCTAATTTTCCTCTCTGCAGCCCCTCCCCCCCTTTTCTAGTCGGTCGCCTCGTTGTTGTTGTTGTTGTTGTGCGCACTCCTCCAGCTGTCGACGTCGAAAAGAGAGAGAGAGAGGAGGGTTGTCGGGAGGAGAGAGAGAGAGAATGGGGAATATTTTTTATCATTTTTTTCTTCGATTAACACTGATAGGACAATAATGGAGGAGAATATTAAGTTGATGTAAATCAAAGTTTAGGATATCAAGTTGAAAAACTCGAATAGTTGAGAGTATCAAGTTGTAATTTAGCCTAATAAATATACTATTTATATTGATATTTTATCACTACATTTATTAATGTATATTTTATATTTATCAATAAGTAAACGATACATTGATCAATATGTTGATTGAAGTACCAATATAAATTATACATTTATCAATATGTTAATCAGGACACACACATCTCTACTCTTATAATGAGGCTTGAAAACAGCTCAAAATTCAGCCGTCTAAATCGTATGTAAATAATCCACTAACTATTTCTTTTAAAAATAATAAATTATTTAACTACTTTATTATTTATTTAAAGCTAAACAATTCTAACTCAAGTGATTAAGATGGGAGGTATTTTTTTTGGTAACTTGAGTTTGCTTTCTAGGAACGACAATATTGATAATAATTTTATATGTTAAAATTTTTAATTTTTTTTTACGCACGTACAAGTATCAATATAATTTCATGGCCGGTCCTAGCCCAGGATAGCCAGGACGACCACCAAGGTCCAATGGGCCAGGAGGGTCAAAAAAAATTCAGTTTAAATATATAAATAAAATTATACCGTAAATAGAACTAGTATGTACCATATGCCCTTTTTATCACAAAGAAATTGTTGTGTAGTGGTTATTCTATTAGACTTGCATATAAGAGGTCTTGGTGGAGACATATTTTTTTTCCATTATATATGCGACATCATTTTGAAAGTTTCCTTCAGACTCCCATATCAATGTGTTCATAAGAATACACACATCTCTACTCTTATAATGAGACTTCAAAACGATCCAAAAGTAAGTCGTTTAAGCCGTTTGTAAATACTAAACCATTTACAAAAATAATATTACGTAAAGAAATTTATTGAAACAAACTCTACTCTTATAATGAGGCTTCAAAACGGCTCAAAAGTAAGCCGTCTAAGTCGTTTGTAAATACTCAATCATTTATTTAAAAATTTAATATTATGTAAAAAAAAGTTGTTGAAAAAATAATTTTTTTTATAAATAACGTCATGAAAAATTGTAAATACTCAACAATTTATTTAAAATTTAATATTACGTAAAATTTTTTGTTGAAAATAAATAAATTTGTTATAAATAATATTATGAAAAATTGAACTTGACCAACTAAGAAAAATGTCTTCTATCTTAACCACATGATCTAGAAGATGTATTTGATTATACTTATATAATATTATGTAGTTAAAAAATTAGTTAAAATTTATTTAATTTTTAATTTTTAATTTTTAATTTTTAATTTTTAATTTTTAATTACGTACGTATGACCTTTTGTAAAAGTATATTCGCATTTACTAGTTTTAATAAAATCCCATAAAATAAAGATCCATACATCACGTGAATATTTACTATTTAGTGTCTGTTCTATTCAAATTCCAACATGCTATCTTTTGCACGTTATCAAGGCTGATGATAAATGCACTACAAAACACACTCAGGCTTATCCAAATTTTTTTTTAAATTTTTTGCTTAAAATTTTATTAGGTACTAGCCAAAATTTTTATTTTGGATTGTCAAAATTTTGACAATTATTTCAATAGATTGGACTGACAAAATTTTAGTAGTCCACCGAATTGCATACATTATTTAGAACTGTCAAAATTTTGATAGTCCAAAATATTTAAAAAATTATCAAAATTTTAACAGTTCTAAATAAATTTTGGATAGTCCTGAATAAAATTTTAAATAAAAAATTTAGAAAAAACATTTGGAATCATCCTTGCAAAGAACCTAATTCCTAGCCGTTAGCATTCAAATATACTTTTTTCCGCTTTGAGATTAACGCCATCTTCACCGACGGAGATTCCCACTTCTCTTTATACTGGGCCACGTGCTCTTAGGGCAACATCGGTAATACGGAAAAACGCACAGGGGCATTTCCGGTATCATAGCTAGGTACAAAACACAATAAAACGAGGCGCTTTCTGTTCTTTCTTAGATCTCCTCTTCTCGACGATCTGCCGAGCTGGAGATCTCCGACCGGCGACAATGGCGATCTCTGCTGCTTCACCTCTCTCTCTCCTCGTGCTCTTCCTCTTGCTCTCCAGCACTTCGGTTACGGGAACCATCGGTGAGCTCACCCCTACTCTTTTCTATCTTCTCTCTCTTCGAGTTTGCTGTTATGAGCTGGTTTTGTAGTAGAGTGAGGCTTCAGATCTGGTCGAGATGGAGCTAAGAATCGATGTAATGACACAAAGATCGAAACTTTATGTCAAATCTGGTGCCTTTAGCCCTTTTCTGTGTAGACCCTTGTCGGTGGAGCTCAGAATCATGGGATTCTGCTTATGTGGAGCTACTCAACGAATGGTGTTTTTGGGAGGGTTGGGGGGTTCACTGCAATGGAGGCTTAGGTCAAAAGTCAAACTATGAACCAGACCTAAAGTTACTAAACAAATTGGATTGTTATTTCACACAATGTCGATGGAGTCCAATCGCAAGTGGTTACAGATGGTTACAATGTGTCTATAGCTTGATGTCATGCACGCGGAATTGATTGTTAGTGAAACATGTGGTAGCGATTCACATGTACTAGCGGAATCCAAATATTCTTCCAATGGTTGCGAATGGCTGGCTACCATGTGTTCTACTAACAATCAATTATGTGTGCATGACACCAAACCACGGACATGTGGCCGTCATCCGTAACTGCTGGTGGAGATTTTGGACTCCGTTGACAGTGTATAAAATAAAAATCCAAAGTTAGAATGACTATTGATTATGTATCAACATCCACAATGGTAGGTACTTAGGGCTGGTATGTCTTCAGATCAGGTCGAGGTGGACCTAGGAATCGACAAAAGGTGTAGGTGAGAAGGGGTTTGAAGACAACTATAGGAAAGAGGAAATGTGTGAATGTTTTGGCCTGTTTCGACATTGCTACTACCTTTCAAGAAGCCAAATCAACCTTCTCCATAGTTTTAAAAGTTGTTCCAAAAATGAACTAGCTTAAAAATAAACAGAAGGATACAAAATAAGCAATATCAAGGCTAAACCTAATGTTTGATATGAACTTTAGGCTAGGTTTGAGATTCCTTCTCATGGCTGTTTCTGCGAAGTTGTATGCTAACAACATTTTATCAAACTTTTTTTTTTGAAAAGCTAGTTTAATTTTGAGACAACTTTTGAAAGTAGGTGGGAGCTTGTTATACCAGGATGCCTTAGATTATCTCCATTGCTTACATACATGTATCTAAGATGGAGATAATCTAAGGCATCCTGGTACAACTTTTGAACTTTAGACTAAGATTTTAATGATTCCATCCAATAAATTTCTACTCATATTGAGTTTTATCTCCATTACTTTCATACATGTATCTAAGATGCCTTAGCTTATCAGTCTAGGATGAGGATCTTTAGTACCAGAAATTCTCTCTCCTTAATTCTATTATCCTCGAAATCAAGAATAAAATCATAAGGGCATCAGTTTTGAAATTATCCTTTGTTTTTTTAGCAACCTTCAATATCATTCATAATATTTAAACCAAGGTTCAAAGTATCGGTATCGGAATCGGTATCAGACCATTCCTATGAGTATCGGGATCGGTGGTGTCGGTAGTATCGGCGGTTTCGGATTGGAGTATCGAATTTTTTGGTATCGGAAAGCAAAAAACTATTAGTAAATTATTAACATTTTAGAAAATATATTTCATACATTTATGCATAATTTTAAGTATTTTCAGTGTTGTTTCTTAGTATTTTTGAAATTAAATGAAACAGTAGTCACCCTTGTCGATTGATTTACATGCAATATATAAGTTTTCCTCTTTGACCAATAAGTAAGGGTGTAAAAGCATAGTGAGGTTGTAAAAGCATATAATTCATTTTTCTTTGTCGAATTGATCGGAAAAAAGACCTCTAATGTCGGTATCGGTCAGTATCGGGTATCGGTTGATATCGGATCGAGATATGCCAAAATGTATCGGCCGTATCGGATTGGTCTCGGCCGATACTGCAAACTATGATTTAAACTACCACATAGAAATCACAAATTCTTATTTCTTAACCATCCTCAAAATCTCATGTGTCAATATTTGATCCAAATTTTATATGATGTTATCAATTTGACCCAAATTTTATACGTTGTTATCGTTTTGACCAAATCTTCCAGATAAGTTGCAACCTCAAGTATTTGTAATCCATGTCTTCATTATTCTTTTTTTATAATTTTATTGTTCCATTTTCCATAGGGTTACCGTATCTCATAGTGAGCCATCATCTAGAAAATACTTAGTTATTTAAGCAGGATAAAGACAAATTAACATCCTCCCTTTATGCTTCTACCATCGTGGTTTTGTATAAAATTCCTCCTTTGTTTCTCACCACAAGTCCACAATATCGTCCTTTTAATACTCATGGATCATAACCATCATTTACGAGTTTTACAACACCATTCTCAGCTTGATTTATGCAACCCTGTTTATTTCTTCAAAAAATATATTATTCTTCTATTTACTACTCAAAACATATCTTGGTCCAATTTCTGGTTGATTGGCAATATAACCTCGAAATATTTATCAACATTCATGTATAAGATTTTGATTAATCATTCTTCTATTCTCAATCTGAAATGGTTATGAGCTCAACGTCTACTCAATTGTTCTATCTATAATCCATAAAAATCTTGATGCAAGAATTAGCTTCAACAACGGACATTTATTCAAGTTGAATCAAAAGTTAGGGTGAACCAAAGGCAAGTGAAAATAGGTTTAAGTAAGGATCAAAGTAAGATTCTTAGGGGTTATCCCAAGAATCCATCAAGAAATCCTAATCTATGATTAAATACTCTACTTCCTAGAATCTCTTATAATCCATCAATCATATTATATTGTAATCTCGCAATAGTACGGCTAAACCTAGGTCCCACCACAACGTCGCACTAATTGCGAAGTCTGACCTGCATGAGCCACCATAAAAACGTGTCACGACCGCACCCGGATATTCAGGCACGAGTACGTGGGTACGTCCACCCTCTCCGCATCTCGACTGTCGATCTGCAAGCGCCGCTAGCCACTTCGACCACAGTTGATCCGTCGGTAGACTGCAGATCCAGTCTAACTCCCTCTCAGTCGGGTCTTGTCGCCATCGTCTTCCACTGGATCCCTCTCTGCGGCGTAGGCTAGACCTACCAACATACTCGTGCCTCAATTATCCGGGTGCGAGTCGTGACAAGAAAGTAAGCAGAAACATACAAAACAAGCAATACCTAGCATCTAATGTAAAATCTGAACCTAATGATGGGTTTTGGATTTCTTATCATGGTTGTTTCTGCTTATTTTTTTGAAATGAAGTCTTAAATTGTTTGGTAGAATCAATTTATCGGAATTTTTTTGAAAAGCTAGTTCAATTTTGGGACATCTTGATATCGAGTGGAATTCTGTTCGCAAAAGTTATTTCTCGTCATTTTTTTTTCAAAAACAACAATCACAAATCCGGCCTTAGGTATATGCTTTTTGTTCTTCATAGACTAAGATGATAGTTACTCAATCCACTTTCCTTAGCGTGAATCGAAAGAACTGATCACTCTGGTTAGGTGCTCTAGTTGCACCTGCTATGAGTTAATTGCTAAGTTAGGTCTTCACTGGCGCATAAGTCAACTATGAACATGGACCATGTCACGTCCTGGTTCCAAAGTATTTCAGCCTACGCGACTTACGTATACATCAGTACCTGCACTCGTGATTGTCTCATATAAGGCAGTGTAGTCAAAGGCGCGCCTCAGGCGCGCCTTGCTCCTAGGCGCAGGGACAACGCCTCAGGGCACTCCAGGCGGGGCGCAATTCTTAAAGCGCACCTAAGGCGCGCCTATGTGCGCCTTTTCCGAGCGCCTTGGAATAGCTAAGGCGCGCCTTGAAAATCTTGTGAAAAAAACATGTTTAGACTATTTTTTTAACTATTGTACTGTTTTTAGACTGTTTTTTGAACTGATGTACTTTGTTTTTTATTGTCTCTCTCACTCACTCAATTCAAAGTGATTGCAATATAGACATGGAAGAATTTGAAGCACACATGTTTATTAATATAGAAATCCGATACGAATATATATATATATATAATTTTTGCGTCTCACGTCGCTCGGGCGCGCGCATTAAGTGCGCCTTGCGTCTCGGGCGATTTGGACCCTTTGCGCCTCGAGTGCGCCTTGCGCCTTTGACTACCTTAATATAAGGTCATTCTCCTTGTACTTCTCTCTCTTCTTATTCTTCGTCCTACATTGGTTCCTCTCTCTCTCTCTGGTTTTATTTTTGTTTTTGTCATGATGAACCAAGGAGAGAAATTACCAACTTGCCCTTAGTTCATAATGCAAAATTCTCCCTTTGACATCTAAAGGGGTGATGGAAATTTTTAAGGTATCAATTTTATCAAGGGGGCTATTGCAAAAGGTTGAACAAACTGAAAAAATAAAATGCTAATTAAGATTAAGAGGGTGATTATTAATTAAAGATTGAAAATTGAATCAAGAATTAAAATAAATTTAATTTAATTTTTCAAAATCTAATATAAAATTTGACACAAATTTCTAGAAAAATATTTAAAATAATAACTCGCAGATTCAAGGCTATTACATCCCACTTCTAAGTAAGATTGTTCTCTGTAAATTGGGAACATAAACAAATATGATTCTTATTTCACACACCGCAGTGGAGTCAATTGTGATGTGTTTATGACTTTGAGTCATGCATGCGAGATTGATTGTTAGTAGGACATGTGACAACAATCCATAATTGCGACGGAGTTCTTGGAAACTCTATCGAAGGTTGTAAATGGCTGTCATGTGTCACACTAACAACCAATTTCGAGTGCATGACACTAAGTCATGGACACGTGGTTTATGATTTGAAGTCATGTATGCGAGATTGGTTGTTAGTAAGACATGTGACCACAATCCATAATTGCGACGGAGTTCTTGGAAACTCTTTCGAAGGTTGCAAATGACTGTCATTTGTCATACTAACAACCAATTTCGAGTGCATGACACTAAGTTATGGACACGTGGACCACTAGTAAAATTTTTAGACCCCACTAATGGTGTATGAAATAAAAATTCGACTTTGAAATCACTAGTAATCATGTATCACTACGGTGAATATGTACTCGGACTCTTGTGTGTGTATATATATATAATATATATACACCCACAAAAAAAACCATTTTCGGTCCACGACCAAATAGGGTTCTACCAGTATTATGCAAATGCTTAAGATACGTGAGAAGGTCATCTTTGTTTCTCCTCAAACTAGAATACGATTGGAATGACCACCATTATTCACCCACACAAAAAAAACCATTTCCGGTCATATTTGGTACTATTTCCACTTTTCCCCTAATTGTTTAATGCTACATTAGCCATTAAAGTCCAACCTAAAAGTAGGCAGTAACTTTAAGTATAACACAGTGGTATATTGAATTATTCATGGGATAACTAGGAGGCTAGCCCTCACTGGAATATCATCATTGCATAGCCTTCCATAAATCTGAATGTCCATATGGGCCATATTCGGTAATATTTCCACTTTTTTTTCATATTGTTTAATGCTTCATTAGTCATTAAAGTCCAACCTAAAAGTAGGCAGTAACTTTTAAGTATAACAATTGATTTTAGTAGAATACTTGACTTAATTTTATTGATGTGTGAGGCTACATATATATAGGAGAGGCTAACCCTTCTCTACTATTCTACCCGATGTGGGACTAAATCCCCCACTAATACTCTCAACACTCTCCCTCAAGATGGACGATAAATATCAATCATCCCCATCTTGTTACATAGTTTAGAAAGACTTGATGAATTAAGACCCTTAGTCAGACAATCTGCAACTTGTTCTTCTTAGCGAACATGATTAAGCTTTAACATCCACTTTTCTAGCTTCTCTTTGATGAAGAACCGATCGATCTCGATGTGCTTAGTTTTGTCATGCTGGACTGGATGGTTAGCTATACTTATTGCAGCTTGACTATCACTCAGAAGACGCAACGGTGTTCCCTGATCCAGCTTCAACTCTGTCAGCAGTGCTCTTACCCACAGGAACTCTGACACTCCCAGAGTCGTAGCTTTATATTCTGCTTCAGCAGTCGATCGTGCTACCACAGACTGTTTCTTGCTTCTCCATGAGATTATGTTACCTCCCACAAAGACAGTACTCTGATGTAGACATTATGTCGTCCATGTAGCTTGTCCAATCTGTATCACAGTACCCCTCAACACCCAGGTGTCCATTTTTCTTGAACCATAGTCCTCTTCCAGGAATCCCCTTCAGATATCTCAGGATACAGAAAACTACATCCATGTGACCCTTTCTTGGATCATGTATGTAGCGACTCACTACACTCACATCAAATGAGATATTAGGACGAGTGTGGCCTAGATAAATCAATCTTCCTACAAGTCTCTGATATCTCTCATGATCAACAGGCTCTCCTGTCTCTGTTCCCAACTTATCTTTCTGATCGATTAGAGTGACTGTCGATCGACATCCCGCTATACCAGTCTCCGTGAGCAGGTCTAATACATACTTCCTCTGAGAGAGGATGATCACATCTCTTCCTCGAGCCACCTCGATCCCGAGAAAATACTTTATCATTCCCAAGTCCTTCACTTCAAACTCCTTGGTTTTGATTTCAGCTGGGTGATCTCCTCCTCATTATCACCCGTGATCACTATATCATCCACATACACAGCAAGTATGGTGATGTTTCTGATCGATTAGAGTGACTGTCGATCGACATCCCGCTATACCAGTCTCTGTGAGCAGGTCTAATACATACTTCCTCTGAGAGAGGATGATCACATCTCTTCCTCGAGCCACCTCGATCCCGAGAAAATACTTTATCATTCCCAAGTCCTTCACTTCAAACTCCTTGGTTTTGATTTCAGCTGGGTGATCTCCTCCTCATTATCACCCGTGATCACTATATCATCCACATACACAGCAAGTATGGTGATGTGGCCTCTTGCATGCTGGAAGAAGACCGTGTGATCTGCATTGGTCTGGCGGTTTCCCATGCCTGTGACAGCCTTCCTAAATCTATCAAACCAGGCTCAAGGAGATTGCTTGAGTCCATACAGTGATTTCTTCAGCTTGCACACCTTTTCCGTCGACTGCTTCGTGCAACCCCCCCGGGGGGGGAGGGGGGGGGGGTTCTCCATGTATACTTTCTCTTGTAGATTCCCATGAAAAAAAGCGTTCTTTACATCCAATTGATACAACTGTCACCCATGGTTTGCAGCAACGGAGACCAGGGTTCTCACAGTGCTCATCTTTGCCACTGGAGCAAATGTCTTATCATAGTCGATGCCATAGGATTGAGTATATCCCTTTGCAACCAACCTTGCCTTATACCGCTCCACCTTAACTTCTGGCGTCTCCTTTACTGTGAAGACTCATTTGCATCCAACAGCTCTTTCCTTTAGGCAACGGAACAAGCTCCCATGTCCCATTTTTTTCGAGTGTCCCAAGTTCCTCCAACATTGCTGCTCTCCACCTTGGATCTTCCTTTGCTTCCTGCCAACACTTAGGCAAAGAGATGGTGTCTAACGATGCAATGAATGCTCGATAAGTTGGAGATATTATAGTAGGATAAAAAATTGGCAATGTTATGTTCATAACGATTAAGGGCTTTTTCCGCATTACCGCGAGAAGATATCCTTAAGGGAATATGAGGTAGTGGTGGAGAGATCATACCATCCGAATCAGAGGGATCTGCATCCGATTCAGAGGGATCCGGTGCGGGAGGTACATCTTCAAGAGTTGGGGCAGGGTTAGGTGAGGGACATGGCACAGTAGGGCAATAGGCACAATATTGGACTGATGCTTTCTCCTTCTGTAGACTTGGAGCTCTGTAGATTGTTCTGTAGTCTGTTTCTCCCCCTGTTCTGTAGTATGGTCCTCCCCCCTGCGCTGGAGCATACATTTCTTTCTCCTGATTATGTGCATACTCGTCACTCTCTTCATCCTCGCTATCTCTCCCTTGTTCCCTTCAACCAACTTCCATTATTGGGCATGGAACTGACCCGACAATCACGCTTGGGCCCATCTCCCCCTCACGCCTAATACCTCCTGTGTTAGGTGTGTCACCAAATGCGGAGCTTTCACTTGAACCATTATGATAGTATTGTTCAATCTCTCTGAATGTAACATCCATGCTCACAAAGAGCCTTCGCTTAACAGGACTCCAGCAAAAATATCCCTTATGAGTCCCTGAGTAGCCAACAAAGACACTTCACTGTCCGAGGGTCCAACTTTTCCACCGCAGGCCTGTTATCCTTTACAAAGTATACACAGCCAAATACCTTTGGGGGAACAATGTACTTATTCTCACATGTAAGCATCTCAAACGATGTCTTCTATCCTAACACCTGAGAGGGCATCCTGTTGATGAGATATGCAGCCGTCAACACTGCATGCCCCCACAAGTGTTTAGGAATATTCATGGCAAACATCATTGACCGTGCTACTTCTAACAGGTGCATGTTCTTCCGTTCCGTCACGTCATTATGTGCTGGTGTGTAGGTACACGAAGTCTGATGTATCCCATGTCCTGATAAGTACTCTTCAATAGCCTTATTGGTGTATTCTGTCCCATTGTCAGACCTCAAAATCTTTACTTTAGCAATGTACCGTGTTGTAATTCTGCAATAAAAATCTTGAAAGCGTGCAACTCACATAAGAGCTTATGGTATCTTTTTCAAGCTCACAAGCATCACAAACTAACTTTTGTTTATTAGCCTTTTGATACATAGATGGATAAATTCGACTTAGTAGACTGAATGAAGAGTGTCCCATGTGCTGATGTTGAAGTAATAGTTCTCTTTCACAGTTCTTCGCGGCTCTTCCGGTTGTGCTTCTTCCACCAGTGATGCCAATGCTGCATCCATTCCACCCATGTTCAAGTACCACAGCCCTTTATGCCAAGTGTCAGTCCCCAACTGTCTTCCCGTTCCCTTCTCCTGAAAAGTCACCTTAGGAATGTCAAAGGAAACAATACAATTAAGTTGAAGAACAATGACACTAATGGACAAAAGATTAACAAAAAAAAGGAGCATGCAAGACATCAGTAAGGGTCATGGAAGGGGTGCATTCAAATGTCTTTACCCACAATGGGTCTAGCAGTACCTTCAACAGTCTGAATGCTTTCAGGCATTGCCAGGTGAGTGTATTATTGGAACTCATCATGGGAACCCATGACATGGCGGGATGCCCCAGAGTCAATTATCCAACCTGGTCTGTGGATAGATGCAAGGGCATGCGCATGTATATCTGTGCTTGTTTGGGCATAGTAGGTGATGTTACCCCCTGAGGTGGTTGGAGTCGATGTCCCAGAGGTGTTGGCTCGACTGTCGCTGGTTCCAAGCTTCATGCTTCTCCACATTTCTACTATTTCTCTCACTAGGGGTAATGTCGGATGTCTGACTCTCACTTCCCTCTTCTGTCAGGTTTGCCTTGTGCCCTCTGCCACCGACATAGCCTCCTCTGCCACTCCTACGCCTTCCACGACTGCGTCCACGGTCGCTGGACTGGCCTCGCAGAGGTTTCGTACATAATCTGATAAAGTATCCAGTGTCTCCACAATTGTAGCACCCTCCCCCTCCGGAAGGGTTTGGGTTAAAAACTGCTTGAGCTAATTTTTCTCCTGGAGAGCTAGTGTTGTTAGGCATCAGCTTCAGTCGTGCCTCTTCTTGTACCATAGCAGCTATGGCCTCCTCCAGTGATGGCAGCCTGGGTTGTACAAGTATGACATTCCTCCTCTGCTCGAATGCTGGGTTGAGTCCCTTCATGAACTTTATTATTCTCTGTCGCGAGACATACTCTATGAACTTCTGATAATGTTTTGCAAATGTTAGTTCCACTGGGATCATAATTGTCGAGATCTTCAGGTGCCTTGATTTGGCCAATGGGATCATAATGGTCGATATCACAATGGTCGAGATCTCCATGCCAATGGGATCATAATGGTCGAGATTTGACCAATGCTTCTTCAGCAGAGCAGCATATTCAGAAATGGTGTGATATTCTTGGACAACCTTATCAAGTTCATTCTGTAGTTGGAAGACCCTCATAGGGTTGTCCGTCCCTGAGTACATGTCTTTCAGAGTCATCCAAATGTCATTAGCACTCTCCATCGCTTCCACGTTGTCCGATATTTGGTCGGTCAATAAGGCTGTCAACTATCCAGCTACAACATTGTTGACGATTTCTCACACAGAAAACTCCCGTGAGGAGTGATCTTCAGGTGCCTTGATTTGGCCAACATAACCCACCAAGTCCCTTTTGCCTTCAGAGTGTGCATCACTTGACGCGTCCACTTCAAGTAGTTGGAAGTACCTTCCAACTTTACTTTCAGTTTCTCCAACTTTCCTATTTTGTATGGGACATGATTCACATCTGCGTGTGCTAGGTTAGAGTTTTGGAAAGAGGGAAGGGGGGGGGGGGGGTGTAGAGATGAGACGGGAGGGGGCGGCGGCTAGGGCTATGGTTAGGTTCTGATACCAAATTGATTTTAGTAGAATATTTGGCTTAATTTTATTAATGTGTGAGGCTACATGGCTACATATATAGAGGAGAGGTAACCCCTCTATACTATTCTACCCGATGTGGGACTAAACCCTCCACTAATACTCTCAACAATAACACAGTGGTATATTGAATTATGAGAGTAATATGTTTTTTGGGTTGAGAGTTAGTTAGCATCTGAAGTGCTAAAAATCAAACTAATAATTTCCTACTAATTTCCTAATAATTTCCTACTAATAAACCATTTAACATATACATAAGCAGTTGGATACTACATAACCAGGTTTTGAAATAGGTATGTCTAAGCTCTGGCGATAGGGTTTGTACAAATAATTCATGCTAGCGCAAAGACATTGAGTTATTTGGTAAGATAGTGTTTATGTTACCTAAAATTGGTTGTTCGGGTATCTTGAGGTACATATGTGTTAGCCTGGATGTGATATATATATATAACTCACAACATTAGTTGCAAAGACATTGAGTTTTTGAGATTTGAATTGTAGTTGGCTTAGTACTCACCAACTCTATGTTACTACTAACCAAACAGAAGGACTTGGTGAGCTATTGGAAGTCAGGTTGTTACCCTGTGATGCATTTAGTTGGTAAGATATATGTTCACTTGTTCAGTATATACTTATAGAATAGTGTTTCAGATGTTGTAAGCTTTCTCAAATCTGTTTAAATCATCTCATCTTACTCTACATACTTTCTTCGGACCTCTGTGCATTTCGATGGTAAGAATAGTGTTTCAGATGTCGTAAGCTTTCTCAAATCTGTTTTAAATCATCTTATTACTCTACTACTTCCATCTTACTCTACTTATAGAATAGTGTTTCAGATGTCACGTGTTCAGTATATACTTATAGAATAGTATATATATGCAAAACTAGTTCTATTTACTAGGAACTCATCTTGCCTGGATGCATCTCCTTTGCACTCGCTGCCCTTCCACATACAACTATCATAAGATCTCCTGTTGCCTGTATGCTTCTGAGCCATAATGTGTCCTCTAGTCTCTTTTTCAGACTTTTGAAAGCTTCAATTTTTTTTAATCCTTTTGTATCTTTCTTTCTACTACTGCTAATGTTCAAACTTCAAAGATGGTTTTGGCCGTCAAGAATTACAAATTTGTTTATCTGGATTCTCTTCCGCGACATTGTAAAACAAAATTTTCTAACCTGGAATGATTGGGATTAGCAGAATAACATAAGACTTCTGTCATGTTGGGACCTCCTTGGGTTCCAAAACTTTTTTTTTTACTCACATTCTTTCCCAAAACTCATGTTTCCCTTGAAAGAGCTTTGTGCCCAAAAGTGGATAAATGTTCAAATACTCTCCATGTATCTTCTTGTGTTCATTTAGTGCAGATAACACTCATGAAGATAGGTAGATGCTTGATATTGGCGGATTTATTTGTCGTGTGACCCAAAAAGTAGCTCTATAGGGGCATAAAAGTAGCTAGAATAGCAAGACTAATTTAGCTACTTTTTTTTTTTTTCCAGTTTTTGTCCCTTCATGTTTGCTACACTGCTGTCAATATTATAGTGACAATGAATAAAGGGGTTTTAGTAGAAATTAGCTACGCACTTTTAGCTGCTTCTTCTTTTACCTGTTCCAAGCATTTTCTACTTGATCTAGCTTCTTTTAGGTTATGGAGACAATATGCCGGTTCAAGATTACTGTTTTGACATTGCTGACATCGATAATATGCTTCGGAGACATCTGCACTAGAACAAATATGGTGTTATTATTATTAGGTTTTTTTTTTCTTTGTTTCTCTTAGGATCTGCTGTTCCCAAATTTCATCTTCCAATGATGTCTCCTCGCACGTAATGTGAAAGGGGACAGGAAATTTGGAACAGCAGATCCCGAGTTGGATGGATGACTGCTGGTGATATGTTTTTGAGGTTTTGTTTGCGAGTCAATCAGTAGATATGGTTCTCTTGTTTCGCTCTTTTTTTAAACTAAATATGCTCTACTTCTTCCACGTTGGCAGTTTTCTCTCTGTCCACTACTTCCTTTTCCTTCTAGACATGTACTCCTATGTACTCCTCGAAAGAATTTAGTGTTAAGCAAAGCAAGCATCATATGTTTGGAGCAACACCAGAATAGAGTCGTGTCGGACACGTAACATCTGAAGTTAGTATGAGGGTTAAGGCAGTATCATCTGAAAAATCCTGAAAAGCATACATTTGCAGTTTTTTAGTTCCAAAACACTCCTGGATCTAGGAAATATGGACTCTCCGAAATTAGGGTCGTGAAGGATACATAACGGATATTGTATTGGACACATCAAGGACCCTCCAAAATACACTTGAACACACCAAAAAATGGGTGCAGTGAGTGGGTCCCTGTGTCCTTGCTGTATCATATCCATATCCGTGAATCAGAGTCCTGGATCCAAAGAACCATATTGACCACCTTTATTTTTTAACCTGCTTAGTGCTCCTTCATTGAGTTTGCAACCTAAATTGGCTGATATCTTAGAAATCCCCCTACCATACTTGTATTGAGAACAACTCATTACCATAGTTTGCAGTATCGGCCGATACCGATCCTGTTGAAATTAGTTGATGATTTTATTGATTGTCTCATTGGCATTATATAGCCTTACCGTCATTAATAGAGTGATCTCAATCATTATGACAATAATCTCATGATGGAATATCCTGTGACATATTCTGGCATCCCAAATATGTCCTCAGGATATTCCCATGTGCTTATGCTATATTTAAATATGACACCCAACATACCATATCAACACTCCCCCTCAAGATGGGTGAAAGATATTCACTAAGCCCATCTTGTCACATCCTCTAACCATGCTCACTGAGGCGAGTCCCTTGGTTAGTCCATCTGCTACTTGATCCCTGGTTGGAACATGGCCAAGCTCCAGTAATCCACTATCCAACTTCTCTTTGATGAAGAATCTATCAATCTCGATGTGTTTGGTCCTGTCATGCTGTACTGGATTGTTGGCGATACTAATAGCTGACTGATTGTCACACCACAGCTTCATCTTGGCTCCTTGATCCAGCTTCAGCTCCACCGGCATATTCTTCAACCATAGCAGCTCTGCAACTCCCAAGGCCATAGCTCTGTACTCTGCTTCAGCTGTCGATCTGGCCACCACAGACTGCTTCTTACTCCTCCAGGAGACCAAGTTACCTCCTACAAATATGCAATATCCCGAGGTAGACCTCCTGTCATCAGCACAACTAGCCCAGTCAGAATCACAGTAGCCCTCGATGCTCACGTGATTGTTCTTCCTGAATATTAGTCCCTTTCCGGGAGCACCTTTCAAGTACCTCAGAATCTGGTACACTGCATCCATATGACCCTTCCGTGGGTCATGCATGTAGCGGCTCACCACACTTACTGCAAAGCAGATATCAGGACGTGTGTGGCTCAAATAGATCAACTTGCCAATCAGTCTCTGGTATCTGTCCCGATCAACTGGTTCTCCAGCCTCAGCATCAATCTTGAACCTCTGATCTATTGGTGTCGCTGCAGGTTTGCACCCCAACATCCCAGTTTCTCTGAGAAGGTCCAGTGCATACTTCCTTTGAGAGAGAACAATCCCCTCTGCTTCTCGAGCAATCTCAATCCCAAGGAAGTACCGAAGAAGGTCGAGATCCTTCACCTCGAATTCCTTGCCAAGCTTTCCTTTGAGTTGGGCGATCTCCTGCTCATCATCTCCTGTGATAATCATATCGTCCACATACACCGCAAGCATGGTGATGTGGCCTCCACTCCGACGGAAGAACACAGTATGATCAGCATTGATCTGCTGATATCCCATCCCTATCATCGCCCTTCTGAATCTGTCAAACCATGCTCGAGGAGACTGCTTCAGTCCATAGAGGGACTTCTTCAACCTGCAGACCTTGCCTACTGTCTGATTGGTGCCAAATCCTGGTGGTATCTCCATGTATACCTCCTCCACTAGATCTCCGTGAAGAAACGCATTCTTCACATCCAGTTGGTGTAGCTTCCATCCACCATTCGCTGCCAGAGAAATCAGAGTCCTGACAGTGCTCATCTTTGCAACTGGTGCAAAGGTCTCGTCATAGTCGATGCCGTACGTCTGACTGTATCCTTTGGCTACTAGTCGAGCTTTGTAGCGCTCAACCTGTCCATCTGGGTTCTGCTTTACGGTAAATACCCACTTGCATCCAACTGCTCTCTTCCCCTCTGGCAGTCTCACAAGCTCCCAAGTGTGGTTCTTCTCCAGAGCTCCCAACTCCTCGTGCATTGCCGCTTTCCACTTTGGATCGTTCTTGGCAACCTGCCAATTGTTAGGTACAGTAATACTATCCAAAGATGCTATAAATGCTCCATGAGAAGAAAGGATATGGTCATAAGAAACAAACTGAGCAATATCCCAACCATATCTGTTTGGAGGATTTCCTGCATTGCTGCGAGTGGTCCTCCGTACAGATAGTGGTGTGGGAGGAGTAGAAGTAGGAGGAATGATATCTTGTGAAGGAGGGGGTATCACCTGAAGGGGGGTTGGTGTCGGTGCCTCAGGAGTTAGGACGAACGCAGGCAAGGGACTTGGCACTGGTCCTGCAGTTTGCTTCTCTCTCCTGCTGTAGGTAAGTAACTCTCCCTGAGCCGTAGGCCTAACACCTTCACCTTCTTGTCCCTTCTCCGTGCCTCCATGCCAAACTTCTAAATCGGTTACCACCAAGTTCTCCATCTCCCCCTCTCGCCTAATACTGGCAGTATTAGGCGTGTTGTGTGAAGTTCCGTCCTGGCGGTAGTATGGCTCATGCTCCCGAAAGTGGACATCCATACTGACAAACTTCTTCTTCTCTACTGGACTCCAGCACACATACCCCTTCTGGGTCGTCGAGTAGCCTACGAAGATGCATTTGACCACTCGAGGGTCAAGTTTTCCAACTGATGGCCTGTTGTCCTTCACAAAACACACACACAAACACCTTCAGTGGGAGTATCCCACTATTATTGCCTTGCAATACCTCACATGGGGACTTCCATCCAAGGACCTTCGAGGGCATCCTGTTGATGAGTTGAGCTGCTGTCAACACTGCATGCCCCCACAGACTCTGTGGGACATTCATGTCGATCATCATACTTCTTGTGACATCCAGAAGGTGTCTGTTTTTCCTTTCTGCAACTCCATTTTGTGCTGGTGTGTATGCACAGGTGGTCTGATGCTGTATTCCGTGTGCTGACAGATATTCTGCAAGCGTCCTGTTGGTATACTCCGTTCCATTGTCAGACCTCA
Source organism: Iris macrosiphon (assembly GCA_036927795.1). Lineage (NCBI taxonomy): Eukaryota > Viridiplantae > Streptophyta > Magnoliopsida > Asparagales > Iridaceae > Iris > Iris macrosiphon. The sequence goes on from JAYESA010000006.1 coordinate 228,763,389, forward strand.
GTACCTTCACAACTGCTTTGTACTGAGTCTGGACATGCTTATGGAAATCCCGAAAACAAGCAGGTACATCATTCTTATTTTTCATCAAATATAACCAGGTAACACGAGAGGCGCACTCAATGAAAGAAACAAAGTACTTATAACCATTCATAGTGTTAGTAGCACATGGACCCCAGACATCAGAATGTACTACCTCAAAAGCAAAAGTGCTCCTATGACCCGTGCCAACATATGAGCTCCTAGTAAGTTTTCCTAACTCGCACGCATCACATACTAATTTCTCTTTATTTGTTTTTGCATAAATCTCTGGATACAACTTACTTAGAGTATCAAAGGAAGAATGTCCCATCCTCCGATGATGGAGTATCAAGGTATCCTCAGTCCTCTGCTGCAGTCATTCCATGCCAGCCTTCTCTGCCATAGATACCAATGCTGAGTCCAGTCCTTCTCGATCTAGGTACCACAGTCCCTCATGCCAAGTGCCAGTCCCAAGTCTTCGTCCTGTCCCTTTCTCCTGGAAGGTCACCTTAGGAATATCAAAAGAAACAATGCATTTAAGTTGGAGGATTATAGAACTAATGGACAAGAGACTGACTGGAAAGGATGGAGCATGTAAAACATTGGATAATCTTACTGAACCTGTACAATTAACAGTACCCTTACCGACCACTGGCTGGAAAGTGCCATCAGCTGTCTGAATGCTGTCTGCTGATGCTAGGTGAGTGTAGGAAGAAAACTCACTAGCATTCCCCGTCACATGTCGAGATGCTCCCGAGTCGATAATCCAGTCTGATGATTTAAGGGAAGAGATAGACGCAAGGGCAAGTGATTCGTCAGTACCTTCTGATGGATGGGCATACATGGCAGCGTTGCCCCTAACAAAGAATGATGTGGACGCCTCCTCTGTTCTACTCATGTCTCCTAGTGCATGGTCCTCCACAGTAAATGTGCCATCAGCTTCTCCGTTCCCTTCTGATATCAGAAGGTTCGCCCGATAACCTCCTCGGCTGCCTCGTCTACCCCCTCGACCACGACCACGTCCTCCATTATATCCTCGTCCGCCGAACGGTCCTCGTCCACCACCTGAATCTCCCTCCCTAGGTGATTTGGTACAAGCATACCGATGATGACCCATCTCCCCACAGTTGTAGCACTGCCGGTTATGCTGCCAGGGCTCTCCCTTAGATCCCGTGTTACCTGAGCTGGTGATCGCTAGTGCTGACTTTGCTTCGGGGGGACCACCTGTCCCGGCTTGCAGCCTGATGCGTGTCTTCTCCTGGATCATGGCTGAGATAGCCTCCTCAAGGCTAGGGATCTTTGGTTGGGCTAGAAGTAGGGCCGTCCTCTGTGCGAAAGCTGCAGTCAGCCCTTTGAGGAACTTCATCGTTCTCTCCTGCAGACACACCTGTCTCTCCTTACACTTAGGGTCCCCGCAGCTCGTCCGATCTGAGGAGTGATCATAATCCAACCACAGACGTTCCAACTCCGTGGCATACTCCTGCACCGTCTTCTCTCCCTGTACGGTGTCATCAATCTCCCCCTTTATCTGGAAGACCCGTAAGTTGTTCCCCACACCTTCATAGGTCCTTCTCAACTTCTCCCACACATCTTTCACCATCTCAATACCGTCTACTGTGGCGGCAATAGACTGGACTAAGGAGTTGAGAAGCCAAATGTAGATCACCATATGAGTGGACTTCCACTCACCGCGTCCTGTCGAGCCCTCGTCCGGCTCTGTCGCCTCGCCCGTCAGGAACCCCTCCATATTTTTTTCTGCGAGGGTTCTTTTCACCCGCCGTGACCAACTCAGATAGGTGGCTGGTCCATCTAATTTCAGATCAATGGAGGGAAGCTTCAACTCCGGCGACATTCGTGTCGTGTTCTCACCAGCCGACATCGTCAATAACTTCATCAACGTCGCCACCTCTGCAGAATCTAGCTTCTTGATGATCTCCTCCATCGATGCGTCGTCTATCCAATCACGTCACGTCCGCTCCACGACTCACGCTCGTCCTCGTCGTCCGCTCCTAGATCCGAACATGTCTCCCCTTTTTTCAGATCTAGGCATCCCTATTAGGCGCTGTCTCGTGCTGGTGCGAAGGAGGCGGCAGCACGCATGTCACGGCCACCGTCGCAGCAGCAGTAGCAGTAGTAGCCGCAGCAGTAGCGGAAGGGTCGATATGTCCGAGTGGTTAAGGAGACAGACTTGAAATCTGTTGGGCTTTGCCTGCGAAGGGCGGAGAAGGGAAGAAGGGGGGGCGTGGAAGAGTTCGGTGGAGGAGATCTAGGAAATCCTCCTATGGGTTTGTGGAAGCTTGGTGGCGGCTAGGGTTTGTGGAAACTTGACTCTGATACCATGTTGAAATTAGTTGATGATTTTATTGATTGTCTCATTGGCATTATATAGCCTTACCGTCATTAATACAGTGATCTCAATCATTATGACAATAATCTCACGATGGAATATCCTGTGACATATTCTGGCATCCCAAATATGTCCTCAGGATATTCCCATGTGCTTATGCTATACTTAAATATGACACCCAACATACCATATCAACAGATCCGATACGTTATGGCATGTCCTGATCCAATACCGACTGATATTGGGGATATCTTTTCCAGCCAATTTGACAAAGAAAATTGAATGAGGAAGATTGTAAAAGCATGTAAAAGAAAAGAAAAAGTTATCAATTAGTAAGGGTGTAAAAAATTATCTATCGCAAATAAACCAATTGGCAAGGGTGACTACTATCGCAAATATATATTTTTCAAATTTTTTAATAATTTAATAATAATTATTTGTTTTCTGATTAAAAAAATTCGATATTGTCGATCCCGATACTCACACGAAGAGTCCGATACCGATACTGGGAACGTTGCACCTTATTTCTATTTTTCTGAAAGATGTTATTATCTTGTTCTTTTTCCGTTTTGTCAATCTCGTTATTAGCTTGTTAGATTTACATTGCTCAAGGAATTCACATGCTCTCTCACCTTCTAATCTAATTCCTGTTATATTTCTATTTTCCTTTGAAGACAATCCGGCCGACGAGCTCGTCGCGGCGGTCAACTCCAACCGCACCGGCCACAAATCCTCCACCCTCTTCGCCAACCCAGGCCTCGGCTGCGTCGCCCTCGAGTACATAAAGGCCTACAAGGGCCAGTGCGGTGACGTGGGCGGAAACATGAGGCCTCCCAACTCCAGCTTCACCGAAATCTTCGCCCCCAACTGTGGCGTCGATGCCATGTCCCTCGGCCCGATCACCGGCCGGCTGATCGTGTGCCAGACCAAGTACGTGAAGCCCGACGAGGCCTTCGACCTCCTCATCAGCGACCCGCGGAGCCTCGAGATACTGTACGGCAAGAACCACACGGAGGTGGGTGCCGCCACCGTGGGTACGGACGGGGGGTCGCCGTACTTCTGGAGCGTGCTGTTCAGCAGCGGCAAGGCCAACGGGAGCTTCAGTTTCGAGGGCGGGGTTCCGAAGCCGGACCACCCGGGGTGTTACAGCGGCGCGAACGACGATTGCAGCGCCGCCGTCCGCGCCCTGGCGGGCCGGGGACTGCTGTCAGCTGTCGCTGCCGGAGTCTTGTTTGTGTTGGCCTATAGTTTTGTCAGGTGAGACCGAGATTCAGCCCATTGTTAGTTTTTCGGTTCCAATTGCAGAGGAAGAGACAAGTACTTGTATATCTTCCCTGAAGAGAAATACATCCATTTGTTGTTTCTGAAACACTGTCAAAAGTTTTTTTTTGTTTCCCATTTTAATCAATATGAATTTGTTAAATGTGATTGGTATCGCAAAAGTTGTTTGGTAATAGCTATTATTCTGAGTGTTCGTTGGATGTTATACTGACTGTTGCCTAGCTGATACTTTTTTCCAGTCCACGTCCAATCAAAGTAACTCCCTCCTTATTTAGATCTTCTTGACTCCGATGCGCCCATTCCAATGACCATTCCTTCAATACTTCTGGCTTTCGGGAGTCTCTTTGTAGGATACTTGGCAGAACGCTGGCCCCATCTCCTAACGGAGCTTTACTTATTCAGGGGGAGAGAGTGGAGTTTCGAGAAGCACTCTTGAGAACGCACTTGAGAACGCACACCGACCCTAGAAAGAACAATTAGCCGTTAGACTTTGACTTTCCTTTCCTCTGTGTGTACTTCTCAGTCAAGTCAGTGAAATCTCTGCTTTCGTATTGCTTGACCTTCAACCTCTGTTTCAATCTTTTGACACAGGTGGCTATGAAAGATGGGTTTTGGGCACAAGTCAGCCAAATGGTTCAAGACTCGGCCATTGGTCTAACCAATGGGAGAACAAGGTTATGTAAGAAACATTCTAACAAGGTACTTGGATAAGCTCATAGGTATATTCAGTTGTCGCTCCTTTCTCAATAATATTCTTTGATTGTCTGATTTTTGGGTTTGATGAGTATGAATGCACTCGATTACCGAATTCAACTGGCTCTCGTGGTCAGTGAGAAGAGGTACAACTTTTCTGGCTAGACGGACGGTCTCGAAATTAAATAGCGGGAGAGATGTGGGATTCGGAGAAGGTGTAGCTACACCGAAAAAATCGTGAATACCGATTTTGATGGTTGAGCTTTTTGTCTTTCCTCTTTCATTGGTTTCACAAGGGGACACTATGAAGCCAGTGTGAAAGAAGGGGGTCCCTCTGAATCAGACCAGAGGGGTTCACAAAGAAATGTTGGAATTGTCATAAACATGAAAGCTTTTTTTTTTTTTTGATGCATAAGCATGAGAGCTTAACTTCCTCATTTTGTTATCTATATATGGCATATTCTTGTCCCGTCCTCCACGCAGCTATACACATAAGCAACTTTTTAATGCAGACTCATCTTTGTTTTAAAGTTGTCTAAAAACCAAAGTAGTTTTCCAAAATGTCTTTCATAAGTTGTGATTACAAAACAATTTTTGTTGCTGTTTTTATAAAAAGAAAAGTAGAAGCATCTGTGGCAGGCAAATATCAAACTTAGTCATATAAACATAAGTCATGCTTTCGAAAACTAGCAGCCTAAGTAGATTTTGCGAGCAACATATCCTCTCCTTTCAAAAGGACAATTGTTATAGGCACCACACAAAGTATTAGGGGAAGGACTGTCAAAATTTTGACAGTCCTTCAAATTGGTAGGACTGTCAAAATTTTGACAGTCCGGAGGGGGAGGGGTGTTTGCGCGAGGCGAGACAAGGGAAAGAGGACAAGGAGCGGCGGCAAGAGCCGCGCACAGCCGCCACGGTCACCCCCTCCCCTGCCGCTATACCCTCGCCGCCACCCCTCCCCCCTCCCCCGCCGAGCTTCCCCCGTAGTGCGCCATCCCCCTCCCCAGCCACGCTTCCCCCGCGCGCGTCACGTCTGCCGCTCATAGCCGCCGCGCCCCACCCCCTCCCCTGCTAAGTTTTACCTGCGCGAGCCGCGCACAGCCGCCACAACCACCCCCTCCCCTGCCGCTATACCCCCGCGAGCCGCCGTAAGCTCCCGCCGCGCGCCACCGCAAGTCCCCGCCCCGCGTAGTCCCCCTCCTCCGTCGAGCTTCCCCCGTGCTTCGCAAGCCCCCGCCGACTGGAAGGTGCTCGAGGTGCGGCTCGACGGCGGCGACGCGATCAATGGCGAGGTCGACGACGCGGAGAAGCGGAGAATCGCAAGAGGAGGAGAGGACGGAGGTGGTGGGGAAGGAGCAGGAGGAGGGAGGAGGAGAGGGTGGGTAGTCCTAGTAAATTTTGGGCTAGCCTAAGTAATTTTTTTTTCTAACTGGGCTAGCACCAACACTACCAAAATATGATGAAATAGCGACATTTTTAGCGACGTCATAATAAAACGTCTCTAATATTAAATACTTGAGTGACTCCTAAAATAAATGTCGCTAACAGCGACACATAGCGACGTTTAGCGACTGTACTTCAGTTTTTTAAAGAATAGTCGCTATAAGCTTCTTTAACGTCGCTAAACGTCGCTGATTTTTATGATTTAGCGACGTATTTACCGACGTTATTTTTTTTGATTTTTAGCGACGTCGCTAACGTCGCAAACTTTTCAATTAGCGATGTTTAGCGACGTCTATTGATAACGTCGCTAATTTTTTTTAATTAGCGACGTCTATTGATAACGTCGCTAAACTTTTTAATATAGGGTTCAGGATTTCATTTTTCCCCATTCCGTCGATCCTAAAATTTTGAAACCCCCCTTACCCCCTCCGGCAAAGTACTCCCCCTCCGGCATCCTCCTCCTACCCCCATCCCTACCCCCCCACCCCACCGGCTCTCTCCCTTATGTGCCCCGGCTCCCCCCCTATGTGCTCCGACTCTCCCTCCGCCTTCGGCTCTCCGACCAGTCAGCCCCCCTCCTGGGTCAGGTAAACCCTAACCCTAATTCTCATGACACCGATACGGACACTCACAGAAATTTTGACACAGACACACACACCATAATTATTCTGATATTGGCACGTACACACTAACACTGACATGGAGTGTGTGTGTGTGTGTGTGTGAAGTGACTAGTGCCTTATAGCCTATTCGAAATGACACTGTCATAGACACACTGACACTAACACTGATACTGACACGGACATACTACAATGGGAGGTGAAGTCCTACGGGTGATATGCTTGTGCTATAAATTAGGGTTTGTGAACTTAAGAATCATTTATAGAGATTGCTTGCTAGTTTTCTCCCACCACGTATTTTTTGAAATGACAAGTTGGTCATTCTTAGCTTCATTGTCAGTTTTATCCTTGATTATATATTTATATACTCATTAGAATAGGCATATATATATATATATATATATATATATATATATATATATATATATATATATATATATATATATATGTGTGTGTGTGTGTGTGTGTGTGTGTGTTTTAGCTTTGTGATGTTGGTGTTGTGACATGGAGGTGATAAGAAGGGGATGTGGTGCCCGGATTTCAGAGCAGTCCAGTACTTGTGGAGAGTGTTATTAGCAGTGGAGGTGAGTGTTCTCAGATATTAGGGGTGATCGGGCAAGTTATAGGTAACAACAGCTGCTGTAGTACCAATAATTAGAAGAGCAACATCAACAACAAGCATTAACAGCAGCAGTAGCACAAAATCATAGTAGCAGCAACAACATTTAGTTGCAACATCGACAACAATTTGCAATTAGAGCAACAATAGACAATAGGGAGGCAAGGAAACATCTGTTTGCAATGCCTACAAATAGCATCAGCCTAGGCAGCACCTGATGGGGGTAGCAACATCTAATGCATGAGAGGAAGGGTGGACATGGTGTGGGGTAGAAGCAATTATATGTGAGTTATGTGAGAAATATTGAGTAGTACAGCGGTAGCAACTCGTGGCTAGGGAGCAGTTAATTGTATTTGTGAGCACCCTGATTTTTATATAGGGTTAGTTCAGTAATTAATAATTATTTTATTTTATTTTAATATTTATTCGATAATTTAATTGAACTTTAGAAACCAACCACCATTGTTTTAAGATCTTGAGTGCAATACTAGCCTTTCCCTTCCAACCAACCTAGCATGCTCGACTTAGACGAGTTAAATTAGGCTCCTGTCATGACTGTCCCTCACAAATTCGTAATCTCATGCTTTGTTTTGGTCGCACAACTTTTGCGGCACAATTACGAGAAAACGATGATTAATTAACCCTTTTGTAGAGGCGTACGATTTTAACACGCCATCCCAACACATTGCTTCCAACTAAATCCATACTATGAGCCTAACTGGTCCTATTACGAACATGACACTCGAGTTGCGTTATTTAAACCCCCTGCATGCTCCCAATATAATATTAAGTCGAAAATAGAATTTATGGATTTATATAATTAATTTAATATTCATTCATAATTAGTAAATATTATTGGAATTGATATAAATTTGGGTATAAATTAATTGTTGGAAGAAATATAAATTTCTAGAATTTTTTTCAAGTATCTAACTATTTTGGAGATTTTATACATATAAATATTAGATAAATAAAATAAAAGAAAAAAAATCTAAATTCTAAACCCAAATCCAAACCCATTAACCCGAAATCCAAACCCAAAACCTAAAACTACCTAACCCGTGCACAGGAGACCCCTTCCTATATATATATATATATATATATATATATGTGTGTGTGTGTGTGTGTGTGTGTGTGTGTGTGTGTGTGTGAACATGCTAAACCCTAACCCTAAACCACACCACCTCCACCATCACCCACGTCGAACCACCACCGTAGTGCCGCCCGCCGCGCCGGAGCGCCGCCGCAGCAGCCGCGCGGCCGATCGCGCACATACAACAGCAACAGCCGTGCGCCCCCCCTTCGCGCGGAGATTTTGCCCTCCTCGCTCGTCCGTTTCGCGTCTCGTCTTTGCTGATATATTCACAACCTAACCCTCTAGAATTTTCTTTAAGTGGAACGAATTTAGGCACCCGGGTTTGATCGAAAAATCGACCGAAAGTTGGCCGAAAAATTGTCCAAAAATAGTTCAAAAATTCAGTCCAAGTACCCCTGTTCGCGTCTAATATTTTACCAACTCGTTAATTATTTTTAAAATATAATTAAAAGGACTTCTTCACAATATAATCAAGATTTTTACTGTTCTTTTAGTTTTTATTATTTTGCTTTAATGGTTAAATTATTCTGTTTCCAAAACGACCAAAAAATTATTTTTAAAAATACCAAAAATCTCCGATACGGGGTGCGTCCCGCCAAATGAGACCACGTCGTTGTGTGCGGATTGCACCGAATGATGCATAACGTAAAAACGGACGTGTGAGTTTTCGCGGAACTTGATTTGGACGTGTGTGCACGCCGGAATCAACGCGTATCCGTCGAAAAATATCGTAGCGGCCTATTCTGACACATCGCCATAACTTCGTGTATACTAGTCGATTCGCAACGAAACTTATTCCATTGGATTCTCAGCGTTACGCTAGTCCTGTGACCCAAGTTTGGTTCGAATCTGAGAATGTTGACGAAATACCGTTTTGTGGGCCATATGGTTCCACATGACGGACGATTTCGTGATCAGTTCATCGAAATCCAGTTATGGATGTTCCGTTGGGTTCGTATCGTCATTTTGGATACGTAGACACTAAGTTTGATAAATTTGGAGAACTTTATCTTTGGCACATTTTTTGGTACAAGTGGGCCACATGTGGCCCCCGCTTTGACCCAAAACTGTCAATTTTGTTCCTGTGTCCAAATTGGACCAATTGATAGTCAATCCTAGCTATTTCAAGTGTTCTGAGAAGATTAGTGATGTATGTTTCAGCATCCGGAGGTGTACTTGCATATTCTACTTTTCCAGGAGCAGTTGACGGAGTTCAGAACCCAGACAAGTGTACCTTACCAAACTTGCAGTAGATCCTGTTATATTATTTGTTTGTATTTCTTTTTGTTTATATATATTCTTGTGATGTGCCTGCTCAACTTAGGACCGTGAGACGTTACTTAGCGTCCGAACAAGATTCGGGTGTCGACGCCGTACGCGGAGTCATCACTACCAGAAAAGTCAAATTAGCGACGTAAAAAAATATCGCTAAATGACCAAAAAACGTCGCTAATAACATTTAGCGACGTAATTAGCGACGATTTACAGAAGTCGGAACTCAGCACGTCGCTGAAAGAAAAAATGTCGCTAAACGTCGCTATACTGACGTTTTTTAGCGACTTAAATATGTCGCAAAATTAGCGACGTTTAGCGACGCAACGTCGCTAAATTAGCGACGTGCTCATCCGTCGCTAAACGTCGCTAATTAGTGACTTATGCAGCGACGTATTTAGCGACGTATTCAGCGACGTATAGTAACGTCGCTAAACGTCGCTAAATTTTCATTGAAAAATAAAAAAAACTGTTAAAAATTACCAATCTCCTGCAATTTATGAATTTCTAATTAAAAATAGACCCGGAGCAACCCTTCGTTGAATTCTCTGGGTTCGCCGACCCCTTCGGTGGAACACTCAACACCGATAAATTAACATTATTTAATATGAATAAAAAGTATCACAGTCACACAATACACACAAATATTATAGACAGACCTGAGCAACCCTCCATTGAATTTTCTGCGTACGAAATAACAAAAAAAGTATATAAAATATCACAGTCACACAATACACACAAAATAAGAGTATCACAGTCACACTCTGCATACGAAATAACACAAAAAGTATATAAAATATCACAGTCACACAATACACACAAAATAAAAGTATCACAGTCACACAAAATGCATAATATATAAGTATCACAATCACACAATAACCACAATAAAAGTATATGAAACATCATAATATCAATCTCGAGGATATCCAATACGCTGGGGCATATACCAGTCCCTCAGATACTGCGCATAAATAGCGTCTATGTGATCAATCTCCGCTATAGGTGCTGGGTGACTGGAACTCCCCGTCTGAGATACAACATGTGGTATCTCTTCCTCCTTAACATTCACTTCCTCCTTAACAGTATGAGGCATCACTTCCTCCTTAACAGTAGGAGGTGTCTCTCTCAAGCGACGTGCACGTGCTCGGGCCATGGGTGCCATCTGGTAAGATAGATGAAAACAAAGAATATAATTGATAACAGATATAAATATATTATCTAATATTAAATATTGTGTAAATTTTAGCGACGTTAACTCAAACCATAAATTGATCTCTGCCACAACTATCTATCTTAACTTTGGGATGCATGTGATGGTCTTCCATGTTTCCCTCAACATGATTAAGGTCAAAGGCTTGGTTTGGTTTTGCTATTGCTTTTCAAAAAGCCCTAACCCTAACCCTAACCCTAACCCTAACCCTAGGTCAAAAACCCTAACCCTAACCCTAACCCTAACCCCAGGTCAAAAACCCTACTTATATCTTAACTATTATCAACTGATATTAATATATATATATATATAAACAATACTAACTACTGACATTAACTAATACTAATACTACAGTAATCCGAACTTCACTTAACATGTTACATATACTAACTGATATACACTATGCTAACTAATACCTTAACCCTCCTCTACTAACTATATCTAACATAACCAACTCCAAATAATAACTAAATGTATAACCCACCTTCCTTGTCATCAATATTAATCACCCATATTCTCACAAACATACACATACCCCACACTTACCTGCATAGTACTCTTACTGATGCTGCTACTCTTTTCACCTTACAACACATGTTCAATTGTCTATTCCTGGCTTTATCTCACTGGCACTTAAGTTATTGACTGAAACTACACCTACACATGACTGAATACTAACCGAGATATACCACTTAACCTTAAACTTCTAGCTTAATACTAACATATGACTATGCTAATCTACTCCTAAATGGTATATAGATTACTAACTGATACTCTCCTGTTCATATATCTATCTACAGGTAACATTCCTCAAAATAGTTAAATATTGTAGTGTTGCAGTTGATGCAACCATCACCACGACTGATGTTCAAATAGGGAAGAATTCCTAGACAAAACCTCACTCTACTTCCTAATATACTAATTGTCATATTAACTAACTAACAATCAACTAACACAACTTAAGACTAACTGTCCACACTTACTATCATCTAACACACTAACACCAACTAACAGTTAACAACTAACTAACTAATTCCCTGTTATTTTCAGTTACAGACCTGAACATATTCCTCTCTCCCTACTGATGTATCCATCTCTAGCCATACGGTGTTAGTCCCCAACTTGCCTAGTATTTGTTGTGCATCACTGCTGCCATAACTATTGCAGCTTCAAATTCTAATACTTGCCATACCACTGACACTCGATCACTTCCCATAGTCACTGCCAAAAACCCCCTCCTGCTACTGCTAATACTTGCATATGGCAGTGATCCACAAGTAGTGAATTTAGACACTACTACTGCAGTAAATTTCCCATGACCCGACTGATGTTGCCCCCTTGTAGTGCACTTGAAGTGCACTACTACTACGATTGCATTTGATAACAAATTTCCCCCTTCTTACTGTCTGATACCCACTGCATATTATCTCAAATATCCACACCTACCTCAGTCTCACAGACACACCAACACATATAGCTATCAACTCAGTCCCCAAATACTGCACAATATTACCAATACTTCACAACTGGTATTGATACATGTTATTAGTGCACTCAAATAATAACAAATAACATATAGATAGCTGATTATAATTATAACATATAGATACCTGATTATAATTATAACACTCAACTGGTATTGACTCAAGCCTCACTGACTGATATCAACCCACAGTCTCCACTTGCCCTTGCCTTGGATTGACCCGAGCCCTCTCACCTGCAGTTCAATTGAACCCAGAGTATACCCAATAAACTCCTTGCACACAACCATTCCTCCACCATACTCTATCACACCTCACAGGCGACCAATACCAATCAATGGACATCTAATAAAGTTGACGATCGATCATGCCTGATAGAGATGAAGAAGTACTAGTCTCTACTTGGGCATATTAGACAACGATCTGATTAATGTTGATGTCGACTGCATGTTTCAATTCTGAAGGAGGTCTTCATGTGGGCCTCGGTGGCACCAGAATGTACCTGATATTTTGTATGGAGACGTCTAAACCTTGAATTTAGAACATTTTATACCTGATCCTTTTCTGGGATCAATTGGACTGGTAGGAAGTATCATAACCTTTATTTCGAATTGAGATTCCCTTTTTCAGGCAAAGAAAATTGGAAGAAAATACCAATCAATAAGCATGTAAAATCATGCATGTACGTAAAAGAAGAAAATATATCTATCGCATGTAAACTAATCGACAATGTTGACTAATATTTTATTCAATTTTAAAAGTACTCAGAAATAAAACAGAAAATACTTAAAACTATGCTTAAATGTAACAATATTTTTTTTTCTAAAATTTTAATAATTAATTTTTTTCCGATAAAAAAATAAATAAAAAATGATACTCTAATCTAAAATTGTCGATATAACCGATCTCGATACTCATAATAAGGGCCTTATACCGATACTGCAAACTTTGACAATCGTCAAATTCATTCACCATTTATTTTTATGTCTCTAATCACTTGAATATGAACTCCCTGGTTGTAAGTATATATTACTTTCATGGAACATAGTTAAAAGCTATTTTAATTTCTTCACTTTTTTTAATCACCCCTACCAATAAAATGTCTTTGCGAAGTATTAAAGGGAATTAGCCCAAAATTCATGTGCAAGTGTACTGGTCTTTTTTTTTTGAGATGTCCGACGATACGTACGAAATTTTGTACATGCTGTGTTGTATGTCATTTGGATCCATTGTTCCATACCTCCCACGCGATTTGATTTCGAGACTGTCCGTCTAGCCAGAAAAATTATACCTCTTCTCACTAACTACAAAAGCCAGTTGAGTTCGGTTGCAAGTATACTAGTCATGACTATTAATTAAGAACCTGAGTGTTCATCCCGCAAGGGTCTAAATAAGTCACTAATTAGGGACTGTGTCACGCCCCAGTCCCAAAATAACGAGGGACTAGACACGTGGCAATGGCCAGCATCACATACTGATGGACAAACCCAATTTAATGGATCCATCAGGGCGTACTTAAGCTGTAAAATAAAGTCTACGACAACATGGCACAACTAATCTCATTCATACAAGATAAAATATGATCCAAAGATATAAGAAATGAAAATCATCAACCAGTCTCAACAAAGTACTTCGGGGAACAACCCGATAAAAATCTGATACACTGGTTCAACAGACCAAAATATAAATGACTGAATAAAGTAAAAACTGAGCATGAAACATGGATGCTCAGGAAAAGTCTTCAGCTAACACCTCGTCCTCGGGCGTCGGTACAGCTCCTGTATCAGCTCCTGCTGCTGTCCCGTATACCTCGGGATAGATCTCGGCTGCAAATCCTGGGGACATAATCCGGATCCAGGTCCTCAGGGGACATAACAAGGTACAAGAAACAATATGCCAAGATAAATGCAGTGCAGCAAATAATAAAATAAATAGGGTAAGTATGTAACCATCTATATGAAATGCAAGTGAGAGCATCACTAGTACTCAGGCTGAGCCACTACAAGCTCTGTGTCGGGGAGCCGGTAGCAGTAATAATGAGTAATGGGCCAAGCTCGGGTTTAGAGTCTTGCGCCTCACAATAATAGGGGTTATATATATATGATCAGCCTGTAGCCCGTGTGTCTCTCCCCACCCAATGTAATCACACGTCTCATGTCCACAACGTCTCATGTACATGTCACGCAAGATCATAGCTAATGCAACAAGTCATATAATATCTAGGAATATAGTCTCTGTCAAATCCTGTATTCTATACAGAATCACCATGAATATCTCAGAAAGATTATGTCTCATGAATAGTGTCAAGTGTCCTGGGTTATAGTGTACTTGATAAGACAAGTACGAGAATGTAAAGGGTCACGAATGCCCATCTCTAGGTGACGTTACACAACTCTGCATACAGTACTGGCACCCGACTAATAATCGGACGCTAAGTAAGTCACACGGTCCTAGGTTAAGCATGCACAACAATATAAATGAATCAAGAAAAATATGTAACAGGATTGCAAAGTTGGCAAGGTACACTTGCACAATGATGTATAAATAAGTCAAGAAAATAAGTAGCAAAACTGCAGGATTTGACAAGGTACACTTGCCTGGGGTTTGAATACCAACAACTGTCCTGTATCAGTGGATCCTGCAGGTACTCCTCCAAAAGCTGTAATAAATATCACCAACAGTCTCAGAAGATATCAAATAGCTAAAAACGCCTGTCCTTAAGTCCAATTTGGACACAGGGGCGAAAATGACAGTTTCTGGTCAAAGTGGGGTCCACATGTGGGCCACTTTGCACCGAAAAATGTGTCAGGGTCAAAGGTCTCCAATTTTGTCAAACATAGTGTCAACAAGTCAGGAACGATGATACGAACCCAACGGAACTTTCAGAATTGGATTCCGATGAGCCGATCACAAAATCGCCCGTCAAGTGGAGCCGGTGGGGCCCACGATATGCGATTTTGTCAATGTTCTCAGAATCGAACCAAACTTGGGTCACAGGACCAACGTATTGCTACGAGTCCGATGGCACAAGTTTTGTTTCGATCCGACGTGTGTACACAAAGTTACAACATGTTACAGAATAGGCGAATACGAGGCGTTGTCGGCGGATACGCGTTGATTTCGGTGTGCACGCACATCCAAATCAACTTCTGCGAAATCCCGCACGTCCGTATCAATGGCGCGCACGTTTCGATAAAGACCGCGTGCGACCAAGTCGTCCCGTTTGGCGGGGCACACTCAGTTCCGGGGTGAAACAGGGCGTTGGTTTTCCTGTTTTTGGATCGCGGTTTGCGATCACCACAGGGCGCGACGCACCGAGCGAGTTGCACGGGCATCGAGAGGGTTACACAGTCTATGTGTCACAATTGACGGAACAGAAAACAGAATAACGAGGAGAGAGAACGGGTTACCTGAACAGGGCTCCGTGAACCGAGAATTCTCTTGTCCGGGATGCTGTCTCGTGTCCTGGTCACCGTGTCCGCTGTGTCGGCTCCACACAGGGTCTGTGTCAGGGCCAGGGACTGTGTCCGGAGACCGCTGGGTGGACTCCCCGGCGGAGGGCGGCTCGGCCTAGGGCTGCTGGGTTGGTGGTCGACGCCGGTGGAGTCGACGGAGAGGAAGTCGAGGGCTGCTGTCGGTTGACGAGGCGATGGTGGTGTTCGTCGAGGGCGGAGCGGGGAGTGGTGAGGTGGTGATGGTCGGGGACGGGTCAGGGGGATCGACGAGGACGAGGGTCGTCGATGTGGTCGAGCGGGGCGGCGGAGATGGTCGGGAGGTGGTGGAGGAGATGGAGAGGTGGTTGTGGAGGCGGTGATCGGTCGGCTGAGCGGAGGAGAGGACGACGGGGGAGTAGGGTTCAGGCGAGGAAAAGTCGACGGCTAAGCTGCGGCGGCGGGGTAGATGAGAGAGAGAGGGTGCGGCGGCTACACGAACGTCGAGGCTATTAAATAGCCTGAACAGTAAATCCGGTAAAGATTGGGATTAGGGTTCGGTTAGGGTTTCGGGTTCGGGTCTGATTCGGATCCGACCCGACCCGTTAAGTCTGGGTTGGTCTGGTTCGGTTTGAGTCAGTTTGGTTTGGTTTAATTTCAATTAAACCGGGTTCAGTCAGGGTTTAATTAGGTTTAATTCTACATTGGTTTTAGGGCTTTAAAAATGTTTTCGGAGTCCAATAAATTCGCAGAAAATTACCCTATGTCCGGTTTTCCATTTTACACCATAAAATATTATTTTCATAATATTTTAATATTAATTAACATCATTTAAAAATCTTTTAATCATAAAATACCTTAGTTTTAATTCCAGAAAATTACAGAAAAATTGGGAAAACTTATTTTTAAAATTTTAGAAAAATCAGGATGTTTACAATCTACCCCCTTAAGAGGATTGTGTCCTCGCAATCGAAGAATGAACTACTAAAGGAAAGAACTATGGTAATTACAAGAATGCTTAGGGTCTACCTGCATCCGCGAATAAGTGAGGATAACGCTGGCGCATAATATCCTCTCGTTCCCAAGTCGATTCGCCAGGAGAATGATGTTTCCAAGCTACACGAACCAGTCTAATTGTCTGTCCTCGCAATGTCTTCTCACTGATGTTGAGTATGTCAACTGGTTGTTCTTCATATCTCAAGCTAGGGCCCACTGCGATCTCTGAATGATCGACTACGTGACTTGGGTCGGTCACGTACCTTCTCAGCTGTGAGACGTGGAATACGTCATACACTCCCTCTAAGGATGGAGGTAATGCAAGACGATAAGCCACCTCACCAATGCGCTCTAGAATATTAAATGGCCCGATATACCTTGGGCTCAGCTTGCCTCTGCTCCCAAATCTAATAGTACCTCGAGTGGGCAAAATCCTCAAGAATACGTGCTCTCCTTCTTTGAACTCTAGGGGACGCCTGTGCGTATCAGTCCAATACTTCTGTCTGTCCCGAGCTGCACGAAGATGATTCTGAATTTGTTTTACCTTCTCCACTGTCTGCATTACCAATTCTGGACCCAGTATTTGACGCTCACCAACGTCACTCCAACATATTGGCGATCTACACTTTCTACCGTATAATGCCTCGAATGGTGCCATCTGAATGCTGGCCTGATAACTGTTGTTGTAGGAGAACTCCACCAAGTGTAAATGATCTTCCCAAGATACTCCAAAGTCTAGCATACACGATCGCAACATATCCTCCAAGATCTGAATCGTGCGCTCCGATTGACCATCTGTCTGTGGATGGTAAGCTGTGCTGAATTTGAGTCTGGTGCCAAGACTCTCTTGCATGCTTCTCCAAAAATGAGATATAAATCTCGAATCTCGATCTGACACAATACTAACTGGCACTCCATGTAATCTTACTATTTGTCGTATATACATGTCGGCTAGTACCTCTGTGGACTGTCCAACTCTAAATGGCAAGAAGTGTGCCAATTTAGTGAGTCGATCCACGATAACCCATACCGTATCTCTTCCGCTGGGGCTTCTTGGAAATCCTGTGACAAAATCTATAGTGATATGTTCCTACTTCCATTCTGGTATAGGGAGTGGCTGTAACATACCTGCAGTCCTCTGATGCTCTGCTTTTATTTGCTGACATACTAAACATTTCGCCACAAATCGTACAATCTCCCTTTTCATTCCATGCCACCAATAATACTGCCTCAAGTCTCGGTACATCTTGGTTCCTCCTGGGTGAACAGAGTACATGGAGCTATGTGCTTCCGTCATTAACTCCTGTCTCAATTCTCCATTTGGAACATACAGGCAATTTCCACACCTTATTGTCCCGTCTTCATGTATGCGAAGTCCTGTCTGCATGCCTGCTTCTGTCCTCTCTTTAAGTCTTCGAAATCTAGCATCAGTGGGCAATGTCTCTTTAATCCTCTCCACAAGTGACGACTTAACTTCGAGATTAGCCAGCAAGCCACTCTGTCCCGGTAAAACAACCTCTGTCTGAAGCTCCTGTAGATCTCTCAATAACTCAGGCTGCATCGTCAAGAAATAAGCCGTGGGCTTCCTGCTGAGTGCGTTTGCTACGACATTCGCCTTTCCCGGGTGATACTGCAGATCTATATCAAAGTCTACCATCAACTCAAGCCAACGTCTCTGTCTCATGTTGAGCTCCTTCTGAGTATATACATACTTCAGACTCTTGTGATCAGTAAAGATTTTCACCTTCTCTCCATAAAGATAATGCCTCCAAATCTTCAGTGCAAATATAACTACTGCTAGCTCAAGATCGTGCGTTGGGTAGTTCTTCTCATGGACCTTCAACTGTCTCAATGCATAAGCAATAACTTTGCCATGTTGCATCAAAACACATCCTAGTCTACTACCTGACGCATCACTGTAAACAACAAAACCTCCTGACCCTGAAGGAAGAGTCAAGACAGGTGCTGTTGTTAATCTTCTCTTTAATTCTTCAAAGGCCTTCTGGCAGTCTTCTGTCCATGTAAACTCCTGGTCCTTACGTGTCAACTTCGTCATAGGCTCCGCAATCCTTGAGAAATTTTCTACAAACCTCCGGTAATATCCAGCAAGTCCGAGAAAACTTCTCACTTCTGCAACCGATGAGGGTGTAGGCCAAGTTTCTATTACAGCAACCTTCTCCGGATCAACTGAAAGTCCTTCTCCTGAGATGATATGTCCAAGAAAGGCACTTTATCCATACAAAACTCACACTTACTGAGTTTGGCATATAACTTCTCCTGTCTCAATGTCTCTAACACAATTCTGAGATGCTCCTCGTGCGCTTCGTGGCTCTTGGAATATACTAGAATGTCATCAATAAACACAACCACAAATTTATCCAAGTACTGATGAAAAACTCTGTTCATCAAACTCATAAACACAGCTGGCACGTTGGTTAAACCAAACGGCATTACCAAGAACTCATAATGTCCATACTTGGTCATGAAGGCTGTTTTCGGTATATCCTCCTTCCTTATTTTAATCTGATGATAGCCGGATCTAAGGTCAATCTTCGAGAATACCCTAGCACCACTCAATTGATCGAATAGATCATCAAAGCGTGGTAAGGGTACCTGTTCTTAATGGTCACAGCGTTCAGTGCCCTGTAGTCAATGCACAACCGCACTGTTCCATCCTTCTTCGGTACAAATAGTATGGGTGCTCCCCAAGGTGAAACATTGGGCCGAATAAAACCCTTCTCCAAAAGATCATCAACTTGTTCCTTCAACTCCACTAACTCCTTGGGTGCTAGCCGATATACTGATGAAGTGATAGGCTCTGCTCTTGGAGTTAAGTCTATTGTGAATTCTATTTTCCGATCAGGCGGTAAACCTGGAAGATCATCAGGAAATACATCCACAAACTCTGATATGACTCTTGGGTAACCTGTCTCTCCTTCTACAGATAGTACCCTAAGAGTAGGCTGAACTCCTTGCTCTACAACTCCCCGAAGAAACTCAAATTCTGGATGTCCAGGCGGTCTAAATATAACCCGTCCAAGTCGGCAATCAAGAGTCGCATGGTACTGACTTAACCAGTCCATACCAAGTACAACATCATAATTCGGCATGGAAAAGATCAGAAATTGAGCGCGCATCTCTCTTCCACAGACTACTACAGAACATGATCTACAGACGTCACTAACTGGGATAATTCTACCTCCCGTAAGAATTCTCTTTATCTTCGGAAGGGGTGCGGTAGCTACTCTATGGGTGGCTACAAAGCTAGCTGCTATAAATGAATGCGATGCTCCAGAATCAAATAAAGCTACAGCTGGTAATGAAGCTACTAAAATAGTACCTGCGATAACCTCTCCTGCAGTAGCTTCCTCCTCAACAGCCAATACAAATGCCTGTCCTCGTCCCTGAGCTTGACCTCTCTGCTGCTGAGCCTGCTGAAATAGAGCTGCCTGTGGTGCCAGTGGTGGTCTCTGCTGATATCCTCTTGGACCTGGTGGTCTGACTCCTCCAACTCCTGTCTGCAGTGCTCCCACTGCTGGATAAGCTGGCCTTGGTGCAGGTAAAGCTAGTCTCGGTGCTCCCTCTCTGCGCTCAGTGCAGTCTCTGGTTGGATGATGGTTGGATCCGCAAGCCATGCATAGTCCCAACTTGCGTCTGCATTCTCTCTCAATGTGACCTACTTCGCCGCAGTGGTGACAAGTAGGGAGAGATATGGCCCTGTGTGCTGTTCTCTCTGGCATACTCCTCTGGGATCGTTTTGCAGAATCTCTCTGTGATGTCCTGGATGGTGCTAATGTGATTGGCCTCTTCAGATTTGACTCCCTTCTAGTAACACGCTCCATGCGTCGTGCTGCTGCAAGGACGTCGGTGTACGATGTAGGTGCAACAGATCCGATCAACCTCTGGAGCTCGAACTTTAGTCCGTCAAAGAACTTCTCAGCTTTCTCTTCCTTTGTCGAAATCAAGGTTGGGGCGAAGCGACTCAGACGAATAAATTCTGCGTTGTATTCTTCCACTGACATATTGCCTTGGATCAGGCGGTTGAACTTGTCTCTGAGCTCCGACCGTGCTACTGCTGGGATATACATCTCTTGGAAGAGTCTGGAGAACTCTTCCCAAGTGACTCGGTCCTGTCCGAGCCTCCTCTCTTCTGATAACCACCAATGATGTGCATTTTCAGTCAACTGCATTCTGACCGCAGTCATCCATTTCTCCCTTGGAAGTTCAGCTGCTTCCAACTGGTGCTTTATGTTCGTGAGCCATTGGTGAACTTCAGTTGGCCCCTCCTTGCCAGAAAAGGTACGAGGCTTGAGCTGGCGAAAATCAGTGATAGATACCATCGCTGGTCGCCTAGATGGTGGGTTTGCCTGCTCCAATACGGATACCAGGCTGGTTCTCAAATACTCTGCCTCATGACGCTGAGCCTCTTGCTGAACCTGCTGTTTGGCTTGCATCATGGCATAAATCATCTGAAACATCTACTGCCCGTCCAGGGCTTGCCCTGGTGGAAAGACAGGCATCTGTGGAGTGAATGTGGCGGAGGTGGGATGTCATCACGCCGGAACCTTGGATTAGGCTGGCCGGCTTGATTTTCTTGAGATGATTGTCCTCCATTCCCTGGTGTCACTCCGTCTACATAAGTAACCACAACATCGTGTGGCGTATCCAAGGGATTCTCATCTCCGTTCCTTGGATCCATTACTCTGCAACCAAAAGATAAACTATGAGAACGCTCAGAGGAATCAACACATGATGCAAATCAAGTAACAAATTCGAGTTCGATATAGAGTTCAAAAATGGTTCAAACAATGGATGAGATCCTATAACTTATCCAATCCTTAGGGCAGGCTTGTTCGGTCCCTATGTTGAAATCGAACGATTTAGTCGTAGACCTGCATGGGCCACCACAAAAATCATGTCACGCCCCAGTCCCAAAATAACGAGGGACTAGACACGTGGCAATGGCCAGCAGCACACACTGATGGACAAACCCAATTTAATGGATCCATCAGGGTGTACTTAAGCTATAAAATAAAGGCTACGACAACATGGCACAACTAATCTCATCCATACAAGATAAAATATGATCCACAGATATAAGAAATGTAAATCATCAACTAGTCTCAACAAAGTACTTCGGGGAACAACCCGATAAAAATCTGATACACTGGTTCAATAGACCAAAATATAAATGACTGAATAAAGTAAAAACTGAGCATGAAACATGGATGCTCAGGAAAAGTCTTCAGCTAACACCTCGTCCTCGGGCGTCGGTACAGCTCCTGTATCAGCTCCTGCTGCTGTCCCGTATACCTCGGGATAGATCTCGGCTGTAAATCCTGGGGACATAATCCGGATCCAGGTCCTCAGGGAACATAACAAAATACAAGAAACAACATGCCAAGATAAATGCAGTGCAGCAAATAATGAAATAAATAGGGTAAGTATGTAACCATCTATGTGAAATGCAAGTGAGAGCATCACTAGTACTCAGGCTGAGCCACTACAAGCCGGCGGAGGGTGGCTCGGCCTAGGGCTGCTGGGTTGGTGGTCGACGCCGGTGGAGTCGACGGAGAGGAAGTCGAGGGCTGCTGTCGGTTGATGAGGCGATGGTGGTGTTCGTCGAGGGCGGAGCGGGGAGTGGTGAGGTGGTGATGGTCGGGGACGGGTCAGGGGGATCGACGAGGACAAGGGTCGTCGATGTGGTCGAACGGGGCGGCGGAGATGGCCGGGAGGTGGTGGAGGAGATGGAGAGGTGGTTGTGGAGGCGGTGATCGGTCGGCTGAGCGGAGGAGAGGACGACGGGGGAGTAGGGTTCAGGCGAGGAAAAGTCGACGGCTAAGCTGCGACGGCGGGGTAGATGAGAGAGAGAGGGTGCGGCGGCTACACGAACGTCGAGGCTATTAAATAGCCTAAACAGTAAATCCGGTAGAGATTGGGATTAGGGTTCGGTTAGGGTTTCAGGTTCGGGTCTGATTCGGATCCGACCCGACCCGTCCCGTTAAGTCTGGGTTGGTCTGGTTCGGTTTGAGTAAGTTTGGTTTGGTTTAATTTTAATTAAACCGGGTTCAGTCAGGATTTAATTAGGTTTAATTCTACATTAATTTTTAGGGCTTTAAAAATGTTTTCGGAGTCCAATAAATTTGCAGAAAATTACCCTATGTCCGGTTTTCCATTTTACACCATAAAATATTATTTCTATAATATTTTAATATTAATTAACATCATTTAAAAATCTTTTTATCACAAAATACCTTAGTTTTAATTCCAAAAAATTATAGAAAAATTGGAAAAAATTATTTTAAATTTTTTAGAAAAATCAGGGTATTTACAGACTGAGACTACGTTCTTGACACAAGCTTCATTAAACTCGTGATTCTTGGCAATGTCATCATATGATCTCGATCTTGAGGATGAGGTATATGACAGATTCTTATTAACAAAAAATGGTTGATTTTAGCTACGGCAAGGTCAAAAGCCCTAACCCTAACCCCAGGTCAAAAACCCTAACCCTAACCCCAGGTCAAAAATACTAACCCTAACCCTAACCCCAGGTCAAAAACCCTAACCCTAACCTTAACCTTAGGTCACGTGTGTGTGTCGTGTCAGTGTGTGTGTGTCGTATCTGTAACGTGTGTGTATCGTGTCAGTGTCAGTGCCATGTGTGTCCTCTGTGTGTGTGTGTGTGTGTGTGTGTGAGAGAGAGAGAGAGAGAGAGAGAGAGAGAGAGGGTTTACCTAGAGGAGGAGGAGGAGGAGGGGGGGGAGGACGCGGCCGGAGGGGGGTCGCCGGGAGGGAGGAGGGGGGCGACGGAGGGAGGAGGGGAGCCGGAGGGGGAGGACGCGGGTTTCTAATTTGGGAGTGGGAGAGGGAGAGGGAGAGGGAGAGATCGAAAGAAATAGGGGAAAGCAGCCCTAAATGAAACAAATTTAGCGACGTTTTAGCGACGTCAATAATGACGTCGCTAACTTAGCGACATCTGACAAGTCGCTAAATGTAACACCCCGTTCCGCTCAAGCGGACTGCCATTTCAAACGGCAAAAGTGCAACTGTCCCGATCCGCCTTGCCTCAACGAGAAGCAAGTGATATCCAGACTTATCCCTACAGGAATCCGGCTTAGGCTTTCAGTGGCTCGCTTGACGTATCGCTCTACCGAGGCGAATCATCGCTAAGGTGGGTGGCTACGGTGAACTTGTCTTTGCTTAGCCAGCACACATAAAATCTGGAATGTTTATGCTAGTCGCTAGGTGATTCACCCCCTGCATGCTAATAAATCCAACGCACCTAGCTAAGGGAATAATCCCAACTTGTATTGCTTATGCTAGAACATGGAAATGAAACACTGCTTTTATGTACATATGTTCAGACCCTCGCATGCTGCCCTAGAACGTGTTACTCGGGAAAGTCCCTAACGATCTCGCTTCTCGGCTTACCTTCGGGCCCAAGCCAACGTGAATATTGTATTTACACAATGCATGCTTGTCTGCTTGAATGTTGCCTTGTTTTCATCCAAACCCCCGGAAGACTACTAAGTAGTCGTTCCGTGCCTGATTGATCTTGGCAAGTTATTCACTGTACAGAAAACAAGATCCAAGTATCTCGTGTACTCGTGTTCCAGTGCACTCGTGTTCTCGTGTTCCTGTGCACTCGTGTTCTCGTGTTCTCGTGTATCTCGTGATAATTGATTGATCCAAAAGAAAGTGCATGTCGCGGACAACTCGGAAACGAGGTATAATTCCACGGACGGTCACCGGGGCACTGGGGCCGATCCGATCCGGATGGAACTTCACGTGTGGTCCCTCGTGTTCGGGCGAGTGGTTTGCAGCACCTCGTGTACTTTTATTGCATTCCACTTTCCCGGGACCACATCACGTGTGTAGTCCATCGTGTGCGGGCAAGATGGTTTGTAGCGCATCGTGTACTCATGTTGCATTCCATCTTGGCCTTGGACTACTTCATGTACAATCTATCGTGTACGGGCGAGATGGTTCGTAGCGCATCGTGTGCTCTCGTTGCGTTCCACTCTCGTATGGGATTAGTCCTTTATGGCTTTGCCAGCGACTCATGTTCATATAGATAAGTCATCCTCGCTTAGCGGCTATCCGCGTGCGAGTCATTGCATCGCACCAAAGAACAACTGAGCACACCGAATACTGTCCCGTTCAACGACCCTCGTGTTTGCATATGCTATGCCCCTGAATGTTTATACTTGTCGTGCTTGAATTAACAATGTTTGCCTCAATGGTTGCCTTGGACAGGGAAGGAGATGGTAAGTTGATAAGTCTTGCCGTGTTTCCTCTCATGTTGCATGGCGCACTGCCCGACACGTTAGGCTATTCAATACTTGCATGAAACTGATCCTAAGGCAACTAGAAAGATAACTTAATAGTTGTGCACGGAACCTGTATTACGTGTTTGGATTTGTCGAGCGGGCGAGTAGCTTCCCCACCAGTGCATTCAATGTACTGATAATCCACCAGTCTTTATGCAGGGTGCGGGAGAACCTCGTTCGGTGCGGATGCCTCCTTCGTGCGTGCTAAGGCTAGGAGTTCCCTCTGAAGCGAAGCAACGGTGCGTCCGGAACAGAAGCATATATATAAGACATAATGTTGTGAACATAGCCCGAACTCGCCTGAACATCGCCTGAACAATCATTCCACAAATGTAGCCACTTGGCACGCTTTTACTGTTTCCGAGAGAGAGGCTTGAGCGACTTGTAATCTC
The DNA here is from genome assembly GCA_036927795.1 of Iris macrosiphon. Lineage (NCBI taxonomy): Eukaryota > Viridiplantae > Streptophyta > Magnoliopsida > Asparagales > Iridaceae > Iris > Iris macrosiphon. The sequence continues at coordinate 228,788,624 of JAYESA010000006.1, forward strand.
GGCTATACGCCGCCTGTAACACATGTTCATATCAATAAAAGAGCTTGCTTTACTTTAACTTGTGTTTCAATGCTTCCGCTATATTTGTCGACTCAGTGAACCTGTTACCGTTCGCCTATGCGTTCATGACTCCGCTGCACTCGGACAATCTGTGCGACTCCGTGGCTTAGAACTCTTACCGCCAGCCAATGAACCATGGCCTTGCACGGGCGTGGATCACGCCCGTGCGGCATCACGCCCGGATAGGTCAAGCGATCGTTCCACGGGAGCGCTGACGAGGGTGATTCCCGCCTAGCGGGAATGGCCGATTGCCTGCGGGAGATCGGGGCGTGACACTAAAGACGTCGCTAAATGTCCAAAAGACATACGTCGCTAAATACGTCGCTAAATGAAATATTTTAGCGACGTTTGGCGACCTAAATTGAATTTATAGCGACTAATCTTTTAAAGACTGAATAAAAGTCACTAAACGTCGCTAAATATCGCCAATTAGCGACGACTAGCGACGATTTTAAATGGAGTCGCTAAATTAGCGATGTTTTCTTAGTTGTCGTTAAAAAAATGTCGCTAAACCCGCTTATTCTAGTAGTGCGTGTAACGTCACTTAAAGAGTTGATTCCACAATCCTATTTTTACGTGTTTGCTTTACCAAGTACACCATATCGTAGGATACTTGACACTATTTCATGTGACATAATTTTTCTTGAGTTATTCATAGTGATTCTGTATAGGCTTATATGATTCGTGATATGAGACTTGCATATTATATGGATATTATTATGACTCATTGTACTAGCTAGAGGTCATGGTATTGGTGTTATGGACATGAGACGTCGTGGACATGAGATATTAGGTTACATTGGGTGGGGAGAGACACACATGCTACAGCTGATTATGTTATATATATACTATGTTACTGGAGGTACTTAGTCTCTATACCAGAGCTTGGCACATTACTGGCCCTACGAGATACTACTTGCTGCTATGGGCTCCCTGACACAGAGCATGTAGTGGTCTCAGCCTGAGTACTAGCGATGCTCTCATTTGCATTTTACTTGGCTGGTTACATAGCTTGCCCTGAGGATCTGTTTATTTACTTCCTGCATTTCATTTGGCTTGAGTGTTTATTGTACCTTGCTATGTCCCCTGAGGACCTGGATCCGGATTATGTCCCCAGGTGTAGATGAGGAGAGCTATCCCGAGGTTTACGGGACAAGTGCTACTATTGGAGACGTACATGTTACAGAGGATGAGGTTATTCCGGAGGACTTCCCTTGAGCACAGAGTATTCTCACCATTCATTTATTATGATTAGTGTTCTTAGATATTTGATCTTGTAGCGACTTCTGGATATTGTGTCACGCCCCAGTCCCAAAATATCGTGGGACCGGACGCGTGATAATGGCCAGCAGTACGCACCGATGGACAAACCCAATTTAATGGATCCACCAGGACATACTTAAGCTGTAATATAACAAGTCTACGACAATCATGGCACAACTAATCTCATCCACACAAGATATAAAATATGATCCACAGAATAAATAAGGAAGGTAAATCATCAGCTAGTCTCAACAAAGTGCTTCGGGGAACAACCCGATAAATATCTGATACAATGGGTCAATAAACCAGAATAATAAATGACTAAAATAAGTAAATAAGTACTGAGCATGAACATGGATGCTCAAGAGAAGTCCTCGGCTAACACCTCGTCCTCGGATAGCGGTACAGCTCCTGGATCAGCTCCTGCTCCGGTCCCGTATACCTCGGGATAGATCTCGTCCTCAAATCCTGGGGACATAATCCGGATCCAGGTCCTCAGGGGACATAGCAAGGTACAAGAAAGCTCATGCCAAAATAAATGCAGTGCAGAAAAATAAATGGAATCAATAGGGCAAGTAAGTAACCATCTAAGTGATAATGCAAGTGAGAGCAGCACGAGTACTCAGGCTGAGCCACTACAAGCTCTGTGTCGGGGAGCCGGTAGTGGTAATAACCGGTAGTGGGTCTAGCTCTGCTCCGAGAGTCTACGACCTCTCAATAATAGTGGATGTATATATATATGGAACAGCCTGTAGCCTGTGTGTCTCTCCCCACCCAATGTAACCACGCATATCATGACCATAACGTCTCATGTCCATGTCAAGCGGGATCATAGCTAATGCAACCAGTCATACTATATCTAAAAATATAATGTCCATGTCCTGTATCCTATACAGAATCACCACGAATATCTCGGGAAAATCCTGTCTCATGAATAGTGTCAAGTGTCCTGGGTCATAGTGCACTTGGTAAGACAAGTACGAGAATATAAAGTGTCACGAATGTCCATCTCTAGATGACAGTACCCAACACTGCGTACAGTGTTGGCACCCGACTAATAATCGGACGCTAAGTACGTCACACGGTCCTAGGTTGAGCATGCACAGCAAGATAAATAAAGCAAGGAAATATATAACAATACTGCAGAGTTTGGCAAGGTACACTTGCCTGATGTCCGAATACCAACAGTCGTCCCTGTATCAGTGGATCCTGTGGGTACTCCTCCAAAAGCTGTAATAAACATCACCAACCGTCTCAGAAGATATCAAACTGCTAGAAATGCCTGTCCTTACGTCCAATTTGGACACAGGGGCAAAAAGGACATTTTTGGGCCAAAGCGGGGTCCATAAGTGGGCCACTTTGCACCGAAAAGTGGGCCAGGATCAAAGGTCTCCAAATTCCTCAATCTCAGTGTCAACAAGTCAGGAACGATGGTACGAACCCAACGGAACTTCCAGAATTGGATTTCGATGAGCCGATCACAAAATCGCCCGTCAAGTGGAGCCTGTGGGGCCCACGATACGCGATTTTGTCAACGTTCTCAGAATCGGACCAAACTTGGGTCACAGGACCAGCGTATCGCTACGAGTCCGATGGCTCAAGTTTCGTCTCGATCCGACGTGTGTACACAAAGTTACAGCGTATTCCAGAATGAACGGATACGGGGCGTTGTCGGCGGATACGCGTTGATTCCGGTGTGCACGCACATCCGAATCGACTTCTGCGAAATTCCACACGACCGTATCAACGTCGCGCATGTTTTGGTAAAGACCGCGTGCGACCAAGTCGTCCCGTTTGGCGGGGCGCACTCAGTTCCGGGGTGAAATAGGGCATTATTTTTCCTGTTTTTGGATCGCTGTGTACGATCACCACAGGACGCGATGCACCGAGCGAGTTGTACGGGCATCGAGAGGGTTATACAGTCTACGCATAGCAACTGACGGAAACTAAAACGGAGTTGCGGGGTGCGAGAAAACCATACCTGAACAGGGCTCCGTGAACGCTGAATTCCACGTGTCCGAGAGTACTATTCGCTGTGTCTGACTCGAACTGTCCTGCCGGAGTCGCTTTGGTCGGTGGAAGTCGGCGTCGGGCGGCCTGGCGGCGGGTCGAGGGTTGAGGGAAGTCGGGGTCGTGCTCGACTCGGCGGCAGGGGGTCGATGGGGTCTCGCGGCTGGGTCAACGACGGTAGCGGATCGGGTCGAGGTCGACGGCAGCGGTCGGGCACAGGGGTTCGGCGGCAGCGATCGGGCACAGGGGGTCGGCGGCAACGATCGGGCACAGGGGGTCGGCGTCGGCGGCGCTCGAGGGGGAAGAGTCCGCTAGGTCGTGGGGAAGTGGGGACCGGTGGGTGGCTGGGAGGAAGGGAATCGGGGCTGGCGGCCACGGGCGGGGCTCCGGCGAGGTGGTCGAAGGCAGATGACGGCACGGATCGTCGGCGGTCTGGCACGCTTCACGAGGCTTTATAGCCGCTACAGTAGCACAGGCTGCTAGGGTTCCCAATGGGTTTCGGGTCGGGTTTGGCTCAGGTCCGACCCGACCCAAGTTGCTGGTTTGGTTCAGGTTTTGTTTGGGTTTAATTTGGTTCGGCTTGGGTTTATAATTCCAATAGTTTTTAAGGCTTTAAACGCGTTCCCGGAGTCCAATAAATTCCCCGAAAAATACCCTGCGTCCGGTTTTTCATTTTACACCATAAAATATTATTTTTATAATATTTTAATACCAATAAACTGTATTTAAAAATCCTTAACTCCCAATTACCTTGGTCCCTTTTCCAGATAATATCGAAAAATCCAGGAATATTATATTAAAATTTATTCTGAAAATCAGGGTGTTTACAACCTTCCCTCCTTAAAAGGATTGTGTCCTCGCAATCAAAGAATAAGCTACTAAAAAACAGAATTATGGAAATACAAGGTTGCTTAGTTTACAACTGCCTCCTCGAACAAGTGGGGGTAACGCTGGCGCATACTATCTTCTCGTTCCCAAGTCGATTCGCCAGGAGAGTGGTGTTTCCATGCTACACGAACCAGTCTGATTGTCTGTCCCCGCAATGTCTTCTCACTGACGTCGAGGATGCCAACTGGTTGTTCTTCATATCTCAAGCTTGGGCCTACTGCGATCCTTGAATGATCAACTACGTGACTTGGGTCGGTCACGTACCTTCGCAGCTGTGAGACGTGAAATATGTCATACACTCCCTCTAAGGATGGAGGTAATGCAAGACGATAAGCCACCTCACCAATGCGCTCTAGAATATCAAATGGCCCAATATACCTTGGGCTCAACTTGCCTCTGCTCCCGAATCTAATAGTACCCCGAGTGGGCGAAATCCTCAAGAACACATGCTCTTCTTCTTTAAACTCTAGGGGACGTCTGTGTGTATCCGCCCAATGCTTTTGTCTGTCCTGAGCTGCTCGTAGATGATTTTGAATCTGTTTCACCTTTTCCACTGTCTGCGTTACCAATTCTGGACCCAGTATTTGACGTTCACCAACGTCACTCCAACATATAGGCGATCTGCACTTCCTTCCGTATAATGCCTCGAACGGTGTCATCTGAATGCTGGCCTGATAACTGTTGTTGTAGGAGAACTCTACTAAGTGCAAATGATCTTCCCAAGATCCTCCAAAGTCTAGCATACATGATCGTAACATATCCTCCAAGATCTGAATGGTGCCTCCGATTGGCCATCTGTCTGTGGGTAGTAAGCCGTGCTGAATTTGAGTCTGGTGCCCAGACTCTCTTGCATGCTTCTCCAGAAATGAGATGTAAATCTCGAATCTCGATCCGATACAATACTAACCGGCACTCCATGTAATTTGACGATTTGTTGCATATACATGTCGGCTAGTACCTCTGTGGACTGTCCAACTCTAAATGGCAAGAAGTGTGCCGATTTAGTGAGTCTGTCCACGATAACCCATACCGCATCTCTTCCGCTGGGGCTCCTTGGAAATCCTGTGACAAAATCCATCGTAATATGTTCCCACTTCCATTCTGGTATAGGAAGCGGCTGTAACATACCTGCAGTCCTCTGATGCTCGGCCTTTACCTGCTGGCAGACTAAGCATTTGGCCACAAACCTTGCAATCTCCCTTTTTATTCCATGCCACCAGTAATACTGTCTCAAGTCTCAGTACATCTTGGTTCCTCCTGGGTGAACAGAGTACATAGAGCTATGTGCTTCAGTCATTAACTCCTGTCTCAATTCTCCGTTTGGAACATACATGCAATTTCCAAACCTCAATGTCCCGTCTTCGTGTATGCGAAGTCCTGTCTGCATGCCTGCTTCTGTCCTCTCTTTGAGTCTTCTAAATCTAGCATCTGTGGGCAATGCCTCTTTAATTCTTTCCACAAGTGACGACTTAATTTTAAGATTAGCCAGCAATCCACTCTGTCCTGGTAAAACAACCTCTATCTGAAGCTCCTGTAGATCTCTCAATAACTCGGGCTGCATCATCAAGAAATAAGCCGTAGGCTTCCTGCTGAGTGCGTCTGCCACGACATTCGCCTTTCCCGGATGGTACTGCAGATCTATGTCAAAATCTACCATCAGTTCAAGCCAACGCCTCTGCCTCATGTTAAGCTCCTTCTGAGTATATACATACTTCAGACTTTTGTGATCTGTAAAGATGTCTACTTTCTCCCCATAAAGGTAGTGCCTCCAAATCTTCAATGCAAATATAACTGCTGCTAACTCCAGATCGTGTGTTGGGTAGTTTTTCTCGTGGACCTACAACTGTCTCGACGCATAAGCAATGACTTTGCCATGTTGCATCAAAACACATCCCAGTCCACTACCCGATGCATCACTGTAAACGACAAAACCTCTTGACCCTGAAGGAAGAGTCAAGACAGGTGCTGTTGTTAATCTTCTTTTCAATTCTTCGAAGGCCTTCTGACAGTCTTCTGTCCATATAAACTCCTAGTCTTTATGTGTCGGCTTCGTCATCGGTTCCGCGATCCTTGAGAAATTTTCTACGAACCTTCGGTAATATCCCTTAAGTCCGAGAAAACTTCTCACCTCTGCAACTGATGTGGGTGTAGGCCAAGTCTCTATTGCCGCAACTTTCTCTGGATCCACTGAAAGTCCTTCTCCTGAGATGATATGTCCCAAGAAAGGCACTTTGTCCATACAGAACTCACACTTACTGAGTTTGGCGTATAACTTCTCCTGTCTCAAGGTCTCTAACACGATTCTGAGATGCTCCTCGTGCTCTTCATGGCTCTTGGAATATATGAGAATGTCGTCAATGAAAACAACCACAAATTTATCTAAGAACTGATGGAAGACTCTATTCATTAAACTCATAAACACTGCTGGCGCGTTGGCATCACCAAGAACTCATAATGTCCATACTTGGTCCTGAAAGCTGTCTTCGGTATGTCTTCCTTCCTTACTTTGATTTGATGGTAGCCGGATCGAAGGTCAATCTTCGAGGATACCCTTGCACCACTCAATTGATCGAATAGATCATCAATGCGTGGTAAGGGATACCTGTTCTTGATGGTCACAGCATTCAGTACCCTGTAGTCAATGCATAACCGTACTGTTCTATCCTTCTTTGGTACAAATAATATGGGTGCTCCCCAAGGTGATACACTGGGCCGAATGAAACCCTTCTCCAGAAGATCATCCACCTGTTCTTTCAACTCTACTAACTCCTTAGGTGCCAGCCGATAAACTGATGAAGTGATAGGCTCTGCTCCTGGAGTTAAGTCTATTGTGAATTCTATTTCCCGATCAGGCGGTAAACCTGGAAGATCATCAGGAAATACATCCACAAACTCAGATATGACTCTTGGGTAACATGTCTTCCCTTCTACAGATAGTACCCTAAGAGTAGGCTGAACTCCTTGCTCTACTGCTCCTCGAAGAAACTCGAATTCTGGATGTCCTGACGGTCTAAATATAACCCGCCCAAATCGGCAATCAAGAGTCGCATGGTACTGACTTAACCAGTCCATACCAAGTACGACGTCATAATCCGGCATGAAAAAGATCAGAAATTGAGCTCGCATTTCTCTGCCACAAACTACTACAGAACATGATCTACAGACGTCACTAACCGGAATAATTCCACCTCCCGTAAGAATCCTCTTCATCTTCGGAAGGGGTGCGGTAGCTACTCTATGGGTGGCTACAAAACTAGCTGCTATAAATGAATGCGATACTTCAGAATCAAATAATGCTACAGCTGGTAATGAAGCTACTAAGATAGTACCTGCGATGACCTCGCCTGCAGTAGCTTCCTGCTCAACAGCTAATGTGAATGCCTGGCCTCTTCCCTGAGCTGGACCTCTCTGCTGCTGCTGCTGCTGCTGAAATAGGGCTGCCTGTGGTGCCAGTGGTGGTCTCTGCTGGTAGCCCCCCGTAGCTGGTGGTCTAGCTCCTCCAGCTCCTGTCTGCTGTGCTCCTACTGCTGGATAAGCTGGTCGTGGTGCAGGCAAGGCTAGTCTCGGTGCTCCGTCTCTGCGTTCAGAACAGTCCCTGAAAAAATGCTGGTTGGATCCGCAGCTCAGACATAGTCCCAACTTACGCCTGCATTCTTTCTCAATGTGTCCTACCTTGCCGCAGTGGTGACAAGTAGGAAGAGGTTTGTCCCTATGTGCTGTTCTCTCCGGTATACTCCTCTGGAATCGTTTTGCAGAATCTCCAGGTGATGTCTTGGATAGTGCTGATGTGTTTGGCCTCTTCAGATTCGACTCCCTTCTAGTGACGCGCTCCATGCGTCGTGCTGCTGCAAGGACGTCGGTATAAGATGTAGGTGCGACCGAGCCAATCAATCTCTGGAGCTCGAACTTCAGTCCGTCAAAGAACTTCTCAGCTTTCTCTTCCTCTGTCGAGATCAATGTTGGAGCGAAGCGACTTAGGCGAATAAATTCCGCGTTGTATTCTTCCACTGTCATACTGCCTTGGATGAGGCGGTTGAACTTGTCTCTGAGCTCTGACCGTGCAACTGCTGGAATGTACATCTCTTGGAAGAGTCTGGAGAACTCTTCCCATGTGACCCGGTCCTGTCCGAGCCTCCTTTCCTCTGCTAACCACCAGTGATGTGCATTTTCAGTTAACTGCATTCTGACTGCAGTCATCCACTTCTCTCTTGGAAGTTCAGCGGCTTCCAACTGATGCTGTATGTTTGTGAGCCATTCATGAACTTCCGTTGGCCCCTCTTTGCCAGAAAATGTACGAGGCTTGAGATGACGGAAATCGGTGATAGATCCCGTCGCTGTTCGCCTCGTTGGTGGATTTGCCTGCTCCAATGCGGATACCAGGCTGGTCCTCAGATACTCTGCCTCCTAGCGATGGGCCTCTTGCTGAATCTGCTGCTGGGCTTGCATCATGGCATACATCATCTGGAACATCTGTTGCCCGTCCATGCCTTGTCCCGGCGGGAAAACTGGCATCTGGGGAGTGAACTGTGGTGGAGGTGGGATGTCATCTCTCCGAAACCTTGGATTAGGCTGACCGGTCTGATCGCTCTGCGATGCTTGTCCTCCATTCCCTGGGGTCACTCCGTCTATATAAGTAACCACAGCGTCGTGTGGTGTATCCAAAGGAATCCCGTCTCCGTTCCTGGGATCCATTACTCTGCAACCCAAAAGATAAACTGTAAGAACGCTCAGAGGAATCAAACAGGATGCAAATCAAGTAACAATTTCAAGTTCGATATAGAGTTCAACAATGGTTTAAATAATGGATGAGATCCTATAACTTATCCTATCCTTAGGGCAGGCTGGTTCGGTCCCTAAGTTGAAACCGAACAATTTAGTCGTAGACCTGCATGGGCCACCACAAAAAAACTATGTCACGTCCCAGTCCCAAAATACCGTGGGACCGGACGCGTGATAATGGCCAGCAGTACGCACCGATGGACAAACCCAATTTAATGGATCCACCAGGGCATACTTAAGCTGTAATATAACAAGTCTACGACAATCATGGCACAACTAATCTCATCCACACAAGATATAAAATATGATCCACAGAATAAATAAGGAAGGTAAATCATCAGCTAGTCTCAACAAAGTGCTTCGGGGAACAACCCGATAAATATCTGATACAATGGTTTAATAAACCAGAATAATAAATGACTGAAATAAGTAAATAAGTACTGAGCATGAACATGGATGCTCAGGAGAAGTCCTCGGCTAACACCTCGTCCTCGGATGGCGGTACAGCTCCTGGATCAGCTCCTGCTCCGGTCCCGTATACCTCGGGATAGATCTCGTCCTCAAATCCTGGGAACATAATCCGGATCCAGGTTCTCAGGGGACATAGCAAGGTACAAGAAAGCTCATGCCAAAATAAATGCAGTACAGAAAAATAAATGGAATCAATAGGGCAAGTAAGTAACCATCTAAGTGATAATGCAAGTGAGAGCAGTACGAGTACTCAGGCTGAGCCACTACAAGCTCTGTGTCGGGGAGCCGGTAGTGGTAATAACCGGTAGTGGGTCTAGCTCTGCTCCGAGAGTCTACGACCTCTCAATAATAGTGGATGTATATATATATGGAACAACCTGTAGCCTGTGTATCTCTCCCCACCCAATGTAACCACGCATATCATGACCATAACGTCTCATGTCCATGTCAAGCGGGGATCATAGCTAATGCAACCAGTCATACTATATCTAAAAATATAATGTCCATGTCCTGTATCCTATACAGAATCACCACGAATATCTCGAGAAAATCCTGTCTCATGAATAGTGTCAAGTGTCCTGGGTCATAGTGCACTTGGTAAGACAAGTACGAGAATATAAAGTGTCACGAATGTCCATCTCTAGATGACAGTACCCAACACTGCGTACAGTGTTGGCACCCGACTAATAATCGGACGCTAAGTACGTCACACGGTCCTAGGTTGAGCATGCACAGCAAGATAAATAAAGTAAGGAAATATATAACAATACTGCAGAGTTTGGCAAGGTACACTTGCCTGATGTCCGAATACCAACAGTCGTCCCTGTATCAGTGGATCCTGTGGGTACTCCTCCAAAAGCTGTAATAAATATCACCAACCGTCTCAGAAGATATCAAACTGCTAGAAATGCCTGTCCTTACGTCCAATTTGGATACAGGGGCAAAAAGGATATTTCCGGGCCAAAGCGGGGTCCATAAGTGGGCCACTTTGCACCGAAAAGCGGGCCAGGGTCAAAGGTCTCCAAACTCCTCAATCTCAGTGTCAACAAGTCAGGAACGATGGTACGAACCCAACGGAACTTCCAGAATTGGATTCCGATGAGCCGATCACAAAATCGCCCGTCAAGTGGAGCCTATGGGGCCCACGATACGCGATTTTGTCAACGTTCTCAGAATTGGACCAAACTTGGGTCACAGGACCAGCGTATCGCTACGAGTCCGATGGCGCAAGTTTCGTCTCGATCCGACGTGTGTACACAAAGTTACAGCGTGTTCCAGAATGGACGGATACGGGGCGTTGTCGGCGGATACGCGTTGATTCCGGTGTGCACGCACATCCGAATTGACTTCTGCGAAATCCCATACGACCGTATCAACGTCGCGCACGTTTTGGTAAAGACCCGACTTGGTAAAGACCGCGTGCGACCAAGTCGTCCTATTTGGCGGGGCGCACTCAGTTTCGGGGTGAAACAGGGCATTATTTTTCCTGATTTTGGATCGTTGTGTACGATCACCACAGGACGCGATGCACCGAGCGAGTTGCACGGGCACCGAGAGGGTTATACAGTCTACGCGTATCAACTGACGGAAACTAAAACGGAGTTGCGGGGTGCGAGAAAACGGTACCTGAACAGGGCTCCGTGAACGCTGAATTCCACGTGTCCGAGAGTACTGTTCGCTGTGTCTGACTCGAACTGTCCTGCCGGAGTCGCTGTGGTCGGTGGAAGTCGGCGTCGGGTGCCTGGCGGCGGGTCGAGGTTTGAGGGAAGTCGGGGTCGTGCTCGACTCGGCGGCAGGGGGTCGATGGGGTCTTGCGGCTGGGTCGACGACGGCAGCGGATCGGGTCGAGGTCGATGGCAGCGGTCGGGCACAGGGGGTCGGCGGCAGCGATCGGGCACAGGGGGTCGGCAGCAGCGATTGGGCACAGGGGGTCGGCGTCGGCGGCGCTCGAGGGGGAAGAGTCGGCTAGGTCGTGGGGAAGTGGGGACCGGTGGGTGGCTGGGAGGAAGGGAATCGGGGCTGGCGGCCGCGGGCGGGGCTCCGGCGAGGTGGTCGAAGGCAGATGACGGCGCGGATCGTCGGCGGTCTGGCATGCTTCACGAGGCTTTATAGCCGCTACAGTAGCACAGGCTGCTAGGGTTCCCAATTGGTTTTGGGTCGGGTTTGGCTCAGGTCCGACCCGACCCAAGTTGCTGGTTTGGTTCAGGGTTTGTTTGGGTTTAATTTGGTTCGGCTTGGGTTTATAATTCCAATAGTTTTTAAGGCTTTAAACGCGTTCCCGGAGTCCAATAAATTCTCCGAAAAATACCCTGCGTCCGGTTTTCCATTTTACACCATAAAATATTATTTCTATAATATTTTAATACCAATAAACTGTATTTAAAAATCCTTAACTCCCAATTACCTTGGTCCCTTTTCCAGAAAATACCGAAAAATCCGGGAATATTATATTAAAATTTATTCTGAAAATCAGGGTGTTTACATATTGTACTTAGAGTTATTTTTTTTTCCATTTTGATGGTGGATTATTCCCCGTGACATTATTTATATTGCTTTGGTTGGACAAATCATTTTATATTATTGTGACTGGACTTGTCTCTTTGTGATTTCGTTACTTATTGTGGATAAGATTACATATATAAAATATGACAGGTATTTGTAGACCATTTTATATGTATTACAACTTAAGTACACTCTAACGGGTCCATTAAATTGGGATTGCCCATTGGAGTTGTGCTGCTGGTCATTGCCACATGACTAGTCCCTTGGTATTTTTGGACTGGGGCGTGACATCATTGTCTTTATACTTCATAGATATTGATTTGGGGGTTTCCTTTGATATTATATATATATATATATATATATATATATATATATATATATATATATATATATATATATTATGTGGTCGAGATATTGGATTATATGAGAAGTGTTGCAGGTAGTGTGGGATAGTGGCAATTTGGTTATGACACAACATAGGACATGACACAGACCCTAACCCAAAGTCGAGACACGACACAGACCCTAACCCTATCTGAGTTAATTAGACACAGTCTTGGGTATCAAGTGAGGTGTTGTGCAGTGCATACTTGTGCACAGTACAGTGAGTGTGTGTGTGTGTGTGTGTGTGTGTGTGGATATCTCGGTGCTGCAGACACTAACTCTATCATAATACTAACTCGGACACACACACATACATGGACACTAACACTAACCCAAACTCGGACACGCGGTCACACTAACACGCATATATTAACCCTAATACGAACACGAACACACACACATGTTTGTATCATGTCATCTCATGATACGTTTGGTAAAATTGTAGGACACAGGGATATGAAAGGTTAGAACACGATATCGAGGATAAGGTTGTAAGCATTTTATCGAACATGGACACACGCATACATGTCAAGTGTGGATATCCAGGAGTGTATCAGTGAGTGTCAACTATGTATCCTGGACCAAAAAAATTGACATTGGATATCCATGACTTGACTTTTCAATTAGAAAGTCATGGCCTAAACAAATGTCAAGTGTGGATATCCAGGATACAGAGTTGACACTCACTGATACACTGCAATATGAGTATCCAGGATACATAGTTGAACGAAAAAGTATCAGTGCTAGGACTAGGTGTATCAGTGCATGTACTGTATTCCTGAGTATTCTTATGTGTGTAGACGAGTAGGTGTATAACATAATTGGGTATTCCTGAGTATCAATGCTAGGTCTAGGAGTATAAGTGCATGTACTATATTTAAACGAAGAAGATGAATTTTCAGAAGAGGATTAAAAATATCAATATAAAATCCATTTAGACTTGTGACATGTACTGTAATTTAACTATTTTCTTGAATGATGTCTATTCATCTTTGCATATCCGGAGTGCGTGTCATTTGGATAATATACACTACCAAATATTTACATGAGTATATACTTGAACGATGTCTATTCATCTTTGCAGAAGTATCTAGAAATAAATATGAATTACTATCTGAGTCATCGTTCGTGGATGTACAACTGTCATCCTGATGACATATGCAGTGTGTGGGATGAATTCATAGAGGGTGTACATTAGTTCCTGCAGTTCGTCAAGGCGTTCCCTCAGTACATGGACGGTACCAAAATTAAGTGTCCGCGTGTGAGATGCCGTAACTTGAAATATCATCCATAAGTAGAAGTCACATATCATTTGTACTCGAAGGATTTTACGCCGAATTACTATCAGTGGACCACGCATGGAGAACTTGTGTCTTTAGCATCGGAGTCGGATCCTTATGTGGAACCGTATATGGATGTCCACGACCACGCTGCTTACGACGACAGGTGGGTGAACATGGTTTTTGATGCGGCGGGACCTAGTTTCGATTCGGACAATCATGTAGTTTCGATCCGGACAATCATGATACAGCTGAGGAGGCACCGAATGCCGATGCTGCGAAGTTCATGGAGTTGCTGGAGAATGCAATGACTCCATTATATCCTGGTTGTGAGGATCATTCACCGTTGGAGATGGTTATAAGATTGTTGAGCATTAAGTCCAATTTTAATATGTCGCAAGAATATTATAACCGACTGATGTATTTGATTAGATCTTGCCAAATGGTGCAAAGTTGCCTAAAGACTTCTACCAATCTAAGAGGATGGTGAGATCGCTCTGGATGGGATACGAAAAAATTGATACATGTCGCAACGGATGCATGTTGTACTACAAAGATGACAAGGATGAAGACGCGTATAGATTCTGTGGTGCTGATCGCTACAAGGCCACTAGTAGAGAAAAGTCTGTCGGTGCAAGAAAGCCTACCGATTTGATGCACTAGTTGTCTTTGATGCCGCGGTTGCAGAGGTTGTTTATGGTGAATGAGACTGCAAAAAATATGAGTTAGCACAGGCGGAAAGATATAGAAGGAGTATTGGATCATCCATCCAATGGAGAAGCATGGAAGCACTTTGATCGAGAGTATCCAGATTTTACTTCGGATCCGCGTAATGTCAGATTTGGGCTCTCCTCCGACGATTTTACCCCATTCGGACTTTCGGGCTCCCAGTATTCGTGTTGGCCTGTGATCGTCACTCCGTACAATCTACCGACTTGGATGTGCATGAAGACTCTGTATATGTTCCTAACCGTTATTATCCCGGGTCCGAACAATCCGAAGAGGAACATCGATGTGTATTTACAGCCTTTGATAGATGAGTTGAATCAGCTGTGGGAAGTAGGTGCCAACACGTACGATGTTTCTAGAAAGCAGAATTTTTAGATGAGAGAAGCACTTATGTGGACCATCAATGACTTTTTGGCCTATGGAATATTATCGAGATGGAGCACTCATGGTCGTCTCTCATGTCCGTATAGCATGTACCACAATAAGGCTTTTCGTTTGAAACACGGAGGCAAACCAAGTGCTATTGAAGAGCCTGCTAAGGGGTACAAGTGTGAATGATTTGGTCGCACCCATAACTGGACGAAGAGGAGTATATTCTGGGATCTGTCATATTGGAGCACCAATCTGATCAGACATAACCTTTATGTCATGCATATTGAGAAGAATGTGTTTGATAACATAATTAATATTGTAATGGAGGTAAAGGGGAAGACGAAAGACAATCCGATGTCACTGCCTTCTCCATCGACATCGGTATCGATTTCACGGGAGTAGTATAATTTGTTCTTATCCTTGATGCGCGCCGGTGGTCATTCTCCTGCAGATCTGCAGTAGTCCTAGTTAGGATAGTTTACTGGTTGTTTGTGTTTTGACCTATGATATTTGATCATTTATGAATATTATACATTTTTTAGACTTTCAGACTTTATTTCTTGCACTCAGTTGTGCGGATATTTATTGTATTCTTTATGAGAAGGTTTTTTCCAGACTCGGTTTGTAATTCCAATATTTTATTTTCTTCAAATTTTACTATATTATTCATATTAAATGTATGTTAATTTATCGGTATTGAGTGTTCCACCGAAGGGGTCATCGAACCCAGGGAATTCAACAGAGGGTTGCTCCGGGTCTATTAATATAAATTGTGAATTCATAAACTGTAGAAAGATTGGTTTGGAAACCATTTTATATTATATATTTTTATTTTTTCACTGAAAATTTAGCGACGTTTAGCGACTATTAGCGACGTTTATATACGTCGCTGAATACGTCGCTAAATACGTCACTGAATGTCGCTAAATTGCTGACATGACAATATTTGCCCGGTCAACAAAATGTCGCTAAATGTGTTGCAAAACGTCGCTAAATAGAAAAAATTAGCGACGTTTAGCGACAGACAACACGTCGCTAATTTAGCTACGTTGCGTCGCTAAACATCGCTAATATGAAAAATATTAGCGACGCAAATACGTCGCTAGAAAACGTCGCTATAACGACGTTTTGCGACTTTTTTTTTCTGTCAACGACTAGCTTAAACGCGACTTATTGAAACGTCGCTAAACTTTTTTGGTGACATTTTTATGTTATTTAGCGACGTTTTCAGACGTCGCTAATTTAACTTATTCTGGTAGTGCAATACTAGGCTAGCCTCGAGTCATTTTTGTAGTGCCTTTATCAAGGCCAAAATTAGGTATCCAAACATTGAAACTCTTCCTCCTCACTTGCAAGTGCACTGTATTATAACATGCTGAAAGTGTCATTTTTACACTTTTGAGGAATTACTTCTATCCAAACATCCCTTAATGTTAGATTATTTTGAGGACGACTTCTCGTCGTCTAATTTTAACTAAAATTGTTAGTTCAATGGTATGGAAAGACCATTATACCCTATTTTGAAATTTTAAAGTTGTTTAATTTATTTTTTATTTTGTTTAGATTTTTCCACTAAAATTAGTTAGCCTATTTTTATTTGTCCATCAAAATTAGAATGAATGTTCATCCTTCCATTTGAAGTTAGATGTGAAGAGGGAAGATTGTTGTCATGTCATGAACTACTCCTAGCGCTGTCGAGACCATACCCGGGGTCAACAATTGACTAGGGTTTGAGGAGAAGAAGGGGGAGGAGGAAGTAGGATTTGTGAGAAGGGATGGATGTGGGTGGTGGAAGTCGTTGCTTGCTTGCTTGCTTGCTATGCAAACTCTCCCATCCTCTTGGTCTTCTCCCTCTCCTGCCATGGTTGCTCCTTGCCTCCAGTGACATGGCTAGGCTCCTCTTCAGTTATCAAATTACACTAAAAAAATAAAAACACAGAGAAATAAATAAGACTAAAATATAAATATTAGAATAAAAGGCTAATTGGTGTTTAGGTCCTGGATTTTATATCAACTTATAGTTTAAGTTCTAATATGTCCAATTAAAAATTTTGAACCCTACATATTTATTTATTTTTTCATTTTTTTCATTAAATCCTCTCCCTATGCATGGCATTAAACTTTCATATATAGACAAGAGTGGGTATAATGAGAAAGATTAAACAAAAATTAAATATTCAGGGTGTAAAATTTTCAATTGGACATGACACGGCTTAAACTCTAAGCTGGTATAAAATATAGGATCTAAACTCTAATTAGCCCTAATTAGCCCTAGAATAAAAGGCAAACATATTCATCATAATACAAATCTAAGGGTCTACTTGGCAATTGTAGGGGTAGCGGTTATGATGTATTTTTAGAGTAGCGGTCATGAGGGATCTGGCTTTGGGTGGTTTTAAGTAGTGGTTTTTAAACCAGTCCAATCCATGTTTGGTAATTCATTAACGAGCGGTTCTAAATTTTTTTTTTACATGAATAAAATTACCTATATTCCCATATATAAACAATGTTCTTCAAAAGTTTCATTTCTAATGCAGAAGTCTGTTTGATTTTATGAGCTGTTCTGAAGGCGATAAATGCCATCCAATCCATGCCTCGATCAGGAGGTAGAAGTCAATATTTTATCTAAATAATAGAAACACATGAAATAATATAATCGTCTGAATGATAGTAGGAGAGAGATTTTATGAACTTATTGGAGAAAGTAGCCGTAGTTTGGAAGAAGTGGAAGAGAAACAAAGATAAGAAATAAAAATATATGGTAGGGTAATAATAGTTATAATTATATATTTTTTGTGAGAATATAAATAGAATAAAATAATAAACTTCTTCAAAATTCATCGATTTGTGGTGTTTATAAAGACACCAAAAATTATATTACGCTGGTTATGAGAGGTTTTTGAGCCGACAAAAACCAGTGTCTCAAAAAAATTACCGAGTATGTTTTTTTTAAAAACTTCATAAAAGGTCGGTTCAAAAATACCCCAAAATCGATAAAAATTTCGTTACCAAGCAATCCCAAATGAAAATCTGATGATAAAAATTCTCCTTATTTACCAACTTTCTTACCTTCTAATGTCTGTATCAAAAATCTTGGAAAATTCAATTGAGTTATCAAAATTGACTTGGATGTTTCTTCTAAGAAAAAATTTCAGCTAAAGTATTAAAATTATAAGAAATTATGCAAGAAAAAAAAGTTTATAGGAATTAGTTAGAAGACGTCATTACTAAAGACGTTTTAGTTGATTTTCTCCCCTCCTCCTTAACAACAAAAATATTTAAAAAAAATTGAGAGAGAGAGAGAGATACGTCCTTATGAAGAACATATAATGTGATAGAAACGTCCTTGTTAAGGACGTTTCTTTAAAAAAATTTACTTGTAAAGTGGTTAGCTGCATGTTTAAAATAAAAAAAAATAAAAAAATCAAGAAAATATTCTTACTAAGGATATTTTTGGGTTTGCTTGTTACCAAAACGCCATTAGTAAAGGCTTTTTTTAAACTTCATTACTAAGGGAGTTTTTTTACATAGAAAGTCCGTCACGTCCCGGTCCCAAAATATCTTGAACCAGACTACGTGGCAATAGCCAATTACGTATCCAAGTGGACTCAAATTCTAATAGAATACGTATAAGTTGTCCTAGATTTGTATAGCTAAGTCTATATCATCTTTCTAACTCAATCCACAAGAAAAGATCATAAAGAAAAGAAGATATGAGTATCAATCTGCAGCCCAATAATCATACTTGCCCTAATAGACTCGAAAGATAATAATATGAGTCTACAAACACTATGCTAAATAGCAAAAAAATAAGCAGTAAGAACAAAATAGATAAACTATGGAATACATGATACATGTAACTACTCACAATACCTGTAAAATGGAAAGATACTTTTCAGTAGCTCCAGGAGAACTCGACGACAACCAACACTGTAAATCTGGAAGGGAACCAGGTTCTCAGAGGGACGTAATGTCACGCCCCAGTCCCAAAATACGTAGGACCAGGAATACGTGACACGCCAGCTACGCATTCGACCAGACTCTGGTCTGACTCGAATACGTATAAGCTGTATAATATAAAGGGCACTATCTAGATATCCCATAAATGTAAACCTCTATGTCTCAATCCACAATGTACAGCAGTATACACGAAAGAGCTATATGTGCTAAAGTCGGCCATCCAATAACACACAAACTCGAATAGACTCGAGAAGAGATGAGTCTAC
This sequence comes from Iris macrosiphon, assembly GCA_036927795.1. Taxonomy (NCBI): domain Eukaryota; kingdom Viridiplantae; phylum Streptophyta; class Magnoliopsida; order Asparagales; family Iridaceae; genus Iris; species Iris macrosiphon. The sequence goes on from JAYESA010000006.1 coordinate 228,807,588, forward strand.
AAAAACTAGGCTACAACAGCAGATGAATAAACAACAAGAATAAAGTAACCATAATGTCGGTGAAAATGATACGAGTACCTGGTACAATGCCTGCAAGACGTGCAACTCCATCAGCAACTCCAAATGCTCCGTAATCGTCTATGTTGCAAAACTGGCAGGGAACCAGGTCCTCAGAGGGACGTAACAAGGTACAGGAATACAGCATGCCAAGTATAACAGAAAGTACAAGTGCTACGACAGGGTAATCTAGCATAACCAACTAAGTGTGACACAGTTTGAAGACAATGTTCGACGCGTGGGCTATCTAAAATAAAACCGTGGCTCCGGACACGGAGACACACGGGACGTACCGCAGCTCCGGGCAAAGAGTCACATGGGTGATACAACTACACTAGATACAGGATCACTACAGAAACAATACATATATATAAGCGCGTGCAGAGGAGCCCAAACGTCTAGTAACTGTCTTCCCCTTCCCAAGCGGTCAACGATGGTGCGCTGAACCGGAACCTCTATCTAACAGTCTCGACACACAAAAATAACTCAACAGACGCGACCCTAAGGTCGTCCCAGTCTCTGGTCATGATGTCAGTATCAGGATACAAGAATCTGGCACGATCACAGTGTATGAGTGTGTCCTGGGATGTCGATATACTCATGTCCGTACATCGAGGTGCTACGAAGCATCTAACAATTATTCTAAGACGTTACGACGAACGTCTGCACCCGGTTGTGATCCGGACGCGAAGTATCGAACGTCAACATAAATACGTGCACAATGTACATAAAGAAACAATAAATATCTGTAATCTGAAATACAGGGTGACAAGGTACACTTGCCTGCGTGCGGCTGCTGATGGCGGGGTCCCGGTACTACGTCCAAGCCCTCAGGTCCCGCAGTACCTAGAGATGAGATACAAACCAAAATCAATAATCTATTCCACGTCAAACAGGGATGCGACACACATCTACACCTAAACTCAGTCTCAATCTCAAATAATTAACTAATATTTCACGGTCCTCAATCTCTGACTCATGATCCGATATAATTCCTATTTCAAAATCAATCACCTGCTCCCCATGTCCATCAACCTTTTAATTATCAATTTTATTTTCAGTCATAGTTTTAAAACAGATAAACCACAATAACCAATGCGCGTTTAATAATTAGGATAACCGTCTCATATGGCATTAACATCCACCCTCATTTTATATCCCAATTTCCATCCTCGCATGCATGTATTTCATATCCTCAATCAAACCCTATTTAAATCGTAAATATTTGATTTAGCATTTATTTTTCAACCATGCAAAAATATTCATAACCTCAAATTTAAATCAAACCCTAAACTCACCATTAATCCTAATCTCATAATATCATCACATGCTCATCTATACTACACTACATCAACACAACCATGATTTAAACACAAACTTAGCTAAGGTACACAACCATATATATCAAAAACCCTAATCCTCAAATACATTATGTGTTAAAAACCCTAACTAACACATCTCAACAGATTATATAAACACAAAAAAAAAATCAAAGACACAATAAAAAATTCAAGAGAGGGGGAGACGTATACCTAGGTGACGTGGGGGATCGCTGACCGGAGTGAGGTGGATGCAATGGTGGTGGAGACCGGAAACTCGTCGGAGAAGAAGAGTGGAGGAAGTAGTGGTGGTGAAAGCTCGTGGTGGTGGTGGTGATAGCTCGTGGTGGTGGTTATAGTCCGGGGAAGAGGAGAGGCCGGACTGGACTCGTCGGAGTCGCTCACGTGGTGGCGGTGATGGTGATGCAGTGGTGGTGGTTAAGACCGGAATGGCTGTCGGAGGGAAACTGAAGTGGAGGAGGTCGGATGGGGGGAAGCTGAAGCCGGAAGACGCTGCGGGCTGCAAAGGCCGGAGTCGGGGTGCGGCGCTGTTGGCAGTAGGCCGGAGCGGGGTACGGCGCTGTTGGCAGTAGGCCGGAGCGGGGTGCGGCACTGTAGGCAGTAAGCCGGAGCGGGGTGCGGCGCTGTCGGCAGTAGGCCGGAGCGGGGTGCGGCGCTATTGGCAGTAGGCCGGAGCGGGGTGCGGCGCTGTTGGCAGTAGGCCGGAGCGGGGAGTCGGGGGGAACTGACGCCGGACTGATGGTGGAGCGGCTCGAGCGGCGGAGTCGGGGTCAGCCACTGCACTGGCCGGAGCTCTCCTCCAGGAAGGAGAAAGGAAGAAGAAGAAGAAGAAGAAGAAGAAGAAGAAGGAAAAAATGAATATAAGGAGGAGGGAGGCTCGGTTCTCTAGGTGGAGGAGGGGGGAGTGGTTTCCAATGCCTAGGGATTAGGGCCTGCATTGGGGAGAGGGGGGAAAAGATACTTTATAGGGGTTGGTGTGGGGGAATGGAGGGTTGTGATGCTCCCAATTTAAATGGAGGGTGGAGATTCTACATGAAGGCTTGGGTTTCTTCATGCAAAGGAAGGGGGAGGGTGTTGACTACGGTCAAAGAATGGTAACCTCTCTATTTGGCCTTGGCCAATGAGGTGAGGACACCTAAATTAATAAATTACAACTAAGCCCCTTAAATTCGAGTAATTGCACGAACACATAAAATGATGCAAAAATTGTGGGAAAAAAGGTGTTTGATGATTTGCATGGTGAGGGGGTGTTGTGTGTTTGGCATGGATTTAATTAAATGGGCATTGGGATTAATTGGGGATTAAAATAGGATTAGACAAAATTGGTATCCCCGATTTAAATAGAATTAAAGTATCCCGCGCTTTTAAATTAATTGGGGGCACTTGGGGTCAAATTTAGAAATGACGCAAATGTCAAAAATGGTGGGGGATTGGAGTCATTCTTGGACCCTTTAGTTGGTCCGGCTCAACGGATTAAGTTGGTATCTCAAAATTGAGGGTAACGACACAGGTGTCCGACACTGAATTAAATCATAGGATTTAGGATACGGGAAATTGTGCGATTAATTTAAGGCACAACGGATTTGATTTTTGTGTGACGGAAAAGTCCAGTGCCTAAATTGGCGAGTCAAGTCAGAAGTACAATAGTCCGATAGAATTTATGGGCTGATATTGGGCTCCGAATAATTAAGCAATGGTAGGGCGCGTCAAGGGTTAAATTAATAAATAATAGACATAAGGCAACTCGACTCTAAACCTCAAACATCTGCTGCTAAACCAAAATTTTTCAATCTATCCCTGACTATCTATAGAATTAATTGAGGGGGTTTACACGTAACAAGATACATAGAAGCATGCCACTAATAATATGAAAATACTGCAATAAATAAGGGTGTACCAAACTAAGTGTGTAAATGCATGAGAACCACGTTCGACGCATGAGATGCTGGCTAAATGGGATCAGCATAATTCCCTGGAAAAAAAAAAAAGGCCTACTACAGCATAACGTCGTGGATGCCAGAGACCTAATCTACTACTAATGTATATCCATTATCATCACACCCGGTACTCCGGCGGAGGCGGCAGGTTACAAAGGAAAAGTGTAGTCAGTCCATACGCCTAGTGAGTGTTCTCTCCACTCAATGTTGCTGTATCGGTCGTGCACCACGACATGTCCAGCTCCTACTCTTGAGTCTAGATCATAGTATCTAAATGTTGCCGTCACGCATCTCGATTGTACCAGTGTACGGCTGGTACAAGAGTCTGCGTCCACACATGAACCACTCCGTGTCATAAATGTATCAATGTCATAGAGAGATTGGAGCATCTCTCAAATAAAGGAGTTTGACTTCTAGATACTAAGTCACGCGTAATCGGTCCAACACCGAATTGTATCCAAGTTATCATTGGACCCGTAATATCGTTCAACCATAATACAATAATACAGTTGCAGTAATAAAGAATTGTAAACAAGAATGACAATGTATATTTGTCTGGATCGGAAAACTGAAAGTGAAATATAGCTCCAGAGCCCACGTAAGAAGAACCCCAGGAATCTTGATAACAAATTTAAGGCTAATTAATTACCCGAGACAAAGGAGAATATTTAATCATATAATGATAACCAAAATTTATTCCTAAATTAGTACATGTTAGTCATAACACTTATTGGAATAAAGAGCTGATTGCATAGCAAGAAAGATTCAGCCACAATGCCAACTATGCAACCTTAAATAACATTCCCTCATGTTTGTTGTTCCCGCGCTCCTTGCTTCTGAGCAAATAAATCATGTACTTATTTCCAATAGGTCTAGCTTGCATCCGGCCATGGCATATATATAAATGGAAGAGAGAACTACAGCAAAGTTTATTTCCCATTCTCTTTTCCACACACACAGCCACCCATTCATAACCAACTCCTATTGGTCATCCTTGCCGATACCAACTCTGTGTTCATTTTCTTTCTCCACAATGGTTTAATCCTTGTTTGCTTATGCTCAGTTATACCCATGCCTCCCACTCATGCACACACACACATCAATCTTTCTCTATTGTGAACCATTTATTAATTAACCGAACCCATCATGAGTGCAAAGTTCCCATTCTCTTCCATTTGGATCCGTGCTTACAACAATGACCCACGCATGCTCTGGAAAGACATGCAGGTTAGTTTCGGGTTTCCCCTACTACTAATATTGCTTTACGTACACACCAATATATACTCTCTTTTCACACACCTATATAACCCATATTTACTCCATTCTCTTGCAGTGCAACCTGATTCATATATCTCCTCACTCACATGCGCAGACACTACCAAAAAAAGTCAAATTAGCGACGTCGAAAAACGTCGCTAAATGATAAAAAAACGTCGCTAATCATGTTTAGCGACGTAATTAGCGACGTTTTACAGAAGTCGAAAATCAACACGTCGCTGAAAGAAAAAACGTCGCTAAACGTCACTATACCGACGTTTTTTAGCGACTTAATTGTGTCGCTAAATTAGCGACGTTTAGCGACGCAGCGTCACTAATTAGCGACGTAAACAAACGTCGCTAAACGTCGCTAATTAGCGACGTATATAGCGACGTGACAGCGACGTCTTTAATGACCTGGCAGTACTGCCATGTCAGCAATTTGGGACGTACAACGACGTATTTAGCGACATATTTAGCGACGTATTTAGCGACGTTTATTAACGTCGCTAACTAGCGACGTATTTAGCGACGTGTATAAACGTCGCTAAACGTCGCTAAACGTCGCTAAATACGTCGCTAAATTTTAAAGAAAATAAAAAAAAAAATAATGAAAACTTACGACTGACTTGTAACCTATAAAATGGAAGTATCACCTAGGTTGCTCTCTTAGGCAGGACGGCTGCTCCTTCCAAGTTTAATATTCGTACAACCTATAAAATGATAATGAAAACTTACGACTAACTTGTAAGAAATTTAACAAAAGATTACAAGGCTTCACATAGGCATTGGATCTAAAATGAGTTAGGTGTATGTGTATGTTACATGTTTGTTTTCATTTATCACTTTTGATTTCATTTTGACTTTTAATGTAACAAACAACAACATTATGCAAAAAAAAGCTTTAGACTTCAATCAAATTGAATCAAGCAAGCATACCTCCCTCAAAATTTTCTTGTCCCCTCTTCCGCTAAGTTCACCAATTCTTGATGTAGAACAGCAACAAGTCTGTAGATCTAGCCCTAATGTGTTGCAGCCTATCTTCAATATCTAACTCATGCTTCCAAACTAACAGCCTAAGGAAGGAAGCATAGACCCAAGTTATTCATTCTGTGATGGTGCCGAGCCATAAGATTAGGATATAGAAAGTATAAAACAATGTCCATTTTCTAATGTAGGTATTACTAATAAATTATCTTTATGCTTGGATGCCGTAAGTAAATGCCATAAGTAAATGAAGAAAAGCCAACTTGATTTCATAGTACAATAGAAACCTTAAAAAGTGAATGCTAAGGGGAGACGAATCACAAATAGAGGGTCTCTGTCTTTTGTGGGAACCAAGCAGGAACGATTGTGCCATTGCGGCTCTAGTTTGGTATAATTGGGACGAGAGGAACCATCAGATTTTTTTTGATGCTCTCTCTCTCTCTCTCTCTCTCTCTCCTGATCGTGATGCTCTATCTCAGTACAAAAAATTGACTACTTTTTTCTATTTCTAGACCGATGAAGAGCCTCTAAACTTGTGAAGTATATAATGAGATGCTCAACTACTAAACGATTAGTAGTTGTATATATGTTGTAACTTTACATGTGAGCTACCATAATGAATCTATCATCTATCAATCTGGGAAAAAGAGAGAGAGAGAGAGAGAGAGAGAGAGAGAGAGAGGGAAAAAAGTATGCGGAGGGACCTGTATTTGGTGACCAGATGGTGGATGACAATGAGGATTTCGAGTTTGGCAAGCTCATTGCCAGGGCAAGCATGAACTCCATATCCAAAGGGCAAGAAAGTGTTGGGCTTTGGCGAAGCCTGCATTATTTGTGTACACAGAAGAGTCAGGAATTAAGCAGAACATTTAACACGAGGACAGAGAAATGTGATTGATTATATGCAGGGGAAGGTACAGTAGTGCACACACGAGCCCATCATGAACCTTCCATGAATCTAGAATGATCAAACTTGTGTGGATCAGGAAAGAACTCTGGGTTGTGATGTATGTTCCTGAACAGAGGCATCACCTTCCACCCCTTTGGGATAAGGTAATCTGCAACAATTAATTTACATCAAATATGGACGGAACGAAATCATGGCCTATTAATTCCTTAAAAAAGAAAACTTTTGCGAAAAAGAAGAAGGAGAGAATTAACCTTTGTATTCGACATCAGTCACAGCCTCTCTAAATGTGAATGAAATGATGCTTGCCATTCTCAAAGTCTCTAGTATAACCTTGATTATAAGAAGAAGAATTAAAATTTGAGAATATTTTCGTTTCCCATGGCCAATCATAACCTTAGGTACATACATATACACAATGGGAGGGAAAGGGAAATGTGAAGCAAAATTACCTTATGAGTGAGAACCATGCTTCTGGTTTGGGCCCATGTCAAGGGCTGGCTTCCACATCCGTTTGCTTCAAATATAGCCATTTGTTCCTCCTGCATCAATCAAACATTGAGAGCTTAAATCACTGTGTCGGCGCCGTCATCATGACCCGAGTTGATGAGAGCGAGTGATCGATCTCACCTTCACGGCGTCGATCTTGGCAAGGCGGTAGATGAGGACTCCTCCACGAGCAAACTCAGCCCAAAAAATTATGTCCACACCAAATGAGGAGAGAGAGAGAGAGAGAGAGAGAGAGAGAGAGAGAGTTAGGTTTTACCTAGAGGAGGAGGAGGAGGAGGGGGGAGGATGCTGTCGGAGGGGGAGGACGCGGCCGAGGGGGGTCGTAGGAGGGAGGAAGGAGGAGCCGGAGAGGGAGAGGGAGAGAGCGCGCGCACGGGTTTGAAATTTGGGAGAGGGAGAGGGAGAGATCGAAGGAAATGGGGAGAATCAGCCCTAAGTAAAAAATTTAGCGACGTTTTAGCGACGCCAATAATGACGTCGCTAATTTAGAATTTAGCGACGTTTTTAGCGACGCCAATAATGACGTCGCTAATTTAGAATTTAGCGACGTTTTTAGCGACGCCAATAATTATGTCGCTAATTTAGCGACGTCGTAAACGTCGCTAATGACGTCGCTAAATGTCCAAAAATATATACGTCGCTAAAAACGTCGCTAAACGTCGCTAAATAAAACATATTAGCGACGTTTAGCGACCTAAATTGAACTTATAGCGACTAATCTTTTAAAAACTGAATAAAAGTCGCTAAACGTCGCTAAATATCGCCAATTAGTGACGTCTAGCGACGTTTTTACATGGAGTCGCTAAATTAGCGACGTTTTTACATGGAGTCGCTAAAAAATGTCGCTAATCCCGCTTATTCTAGTAGTGAGAGATTAGATTTATAGGGCCAACAAGAAAAAATTAAACATGGATTTAAGAATAGGAACAAAGAAGACGTGCACATTATTTGCTCTCTACTGTTACTGTGACCATTCATCCAATTTCCTTCTTGTCTTGTAATCTCAAACACAAGTGGTTCTCCCATCGATCGTCAGCACAGCACAAATGTAACTACATATATACTGTAAGATGAGAGGAGTATTTGATTCTTGGAATGAATAATTTGTGTTATTGTTCAACCTCAACTTGGCCTTTAAATAGCCATTTACAACTCTAACTGAATGCATAAAAGTAGCACCCTCTAACCATATTCTAACTAACAAATAAAAATAAATTAACCGCATAGTACAAACAAAATTCCTAAAGACTAGGGATTTGTTGAAATCCAAATAACAACCGCTTCAACCTCCTCAACAGGATTAACTCTAACAATCACCCCCTAAGACTGTTGCTTGTGATTCACCTCTATGATGCCGAGGTAGAAAGTGAGCAATCCCAAGTCACTCATTTTGAACAAGGCCTTTATCTCCTCCTTGAACTTAGCAATATCTTGTGGGTCCGTTCCGGTGATGATGAGATCGTCGACGTACACACCCACAAGTAGGCGAGCTGGACCTTTGCCGCGTGTATACACAACGTGCTCCTGTGCACTCCGGTGGAAACCAAGTGACAGTAGGCAACTATCAAGCTTGGTATTCCAAGCCCCTGGTGCTTGTCGCAGTCCGTACAGTGCCTTGTCAAGTTTCAGCACATTGTGTTCCTGTCATTCGATAACAAAGCCGGGAGGTTGGGCGACATATACCTCCTCCTTGAGGTCGCCGTTGAGGAACGCCGTCTTCACGTTCATGTGGTGCACCGCCCACCCCTCATGCGCGGTGAGTGCGATCAACAAACGGACGGACTCGAGGCGAGCAACCGGTGCGAACACTTCCTCGAAGTCAACTCCTTGCCTTTGCACATAGCCTTTTGCCACGAGCCGCGCCTTATACTTGAGGATGGCGCCATGCTCGTCCTTCTTGAGCTTGTAGACCCACCTCAAACCGATCGGACGGTGGCCAGGTGGAGGTCTACCAGGTGCCATGTACGGTTCTCCTCAATGGAGCTCATCTCCTCGAACATCGCTTGGCGCCAACATCGATGTTTCTCGGCTTCAAAGAAAGTGGCAGGTTCCTCATCAACCATGAGGAGCAGCTCGTCGACATCGAGCTCGCGGACGGTGGTCCTGTCAAGCAAGCTCGCCAAGGTCATGTACCTGCGCGGCCCGTCGTCATCGGTGTCGTGCATGGCCGAGGTGTTGGTGGGTGGCGAGACAAATTCCACTCCACGTTGTACCACCGAGTCGGATGTTTATGCCCCGGATGCTGGCGTCAACGGCCCTGGACTGGGTGCTACTGGTGTTGATGGATCTCCACCCCCGTGCACTGGCGTGCCTGCGTGTTCAACATGTGGTCTAGTATACTCAACAGTAAATGTAAATGTCTCACCTACGTTGTCTTGCACGCCCCAGTCTCACTTGGCTTCCTCATCAAAGACAACGTCGCGTGTGACGTGCACGCGCTTGCCGGCGGGGTCGTATACTCGGTACGCCTTGGTGCCGGGCTCGTAGCCGATGAAGACCATGTGCTTGCTGCGATCTTCTAGCTTCTGTAAGTTCGGCTTGACCACCTTGACGTGTGCGACACAGCCGAAGTTGCGGAGGAAGTGCACGCTTGGCTTGTGTCCGTGCCATGCCTCGTATGGCGTCTTACCGTCGATGCTCCGTGTCGGCGACGTAGCGAATGATGCGCTTGACGGCAGCAAGGTGTTCGGTTGTCGGGTTCTCCATGAACCGACTCACGTAGCCCACCGCGTACGAGATGTCTGGGCGCGTGTGCACCAAGTACTGGAGGCTCCCGATGATGCTCCTGTAGGATGTGGCGTCAGTTGGAGGGGCTGAGCTTACCTTGCTTAGCTTGAACCTCGGTTCCATGGGGATGTGGCACGGGTTGCAATCCACCATGCCACTCTTCTCCAAGATTTTGAGCGCATATGCCTCCTGACTGAGGGTGATTGTAAACCCCCTCGACCAGTAATTAGGGTTAAATAATTTAATTAGCATAATTAGGGTTAATTAGAATTGTTTATGATTTAATATATATAGCATTATGATACTTGTGCAATGATTGGTTGTTTTATGTTACTACCCTAGCTGTTGCCCTAGAACAACTTCCACATATTTGACCTAGACCTATAAACCCCTCGTATTTAACCTAGAACAAACTACGGGTACCGATTTTTGTGCCAAATTTTAGACGCACAAAAGTCGTTACAAACGTCCGTGCGCAAATTAATTAAATTGCGTAATTACGTTCGTTGTCCGTTTCAATTGAAATTAAGACCCAACCTCAACCAGTTTTGACCAACCCAGATCATGATATTATTGTACACTGAGCCAGCTACACCAACGACCCTTGCCCAACCAAATTTAGACTCCCGGTTTTTAATTAAATTAAATTAGAAACACCCGTCACATTAATTACGAATTAATTAATGTGGAGACCTAACCTAAATAAAGTTGGACCCAAATCCAACCCAAACCCACATCCACACCCATAAGCCTCATACAAAACACCAAACACCATCATAGTCCAATGAGGAACACCAAACATGGTGTTTGTTTGCATTAAATCCCCAATCCTAGTTTTTGTGCAAATACCAAATTGTTCAGGGGCCTAATTACAAAATTGCAATGTGGTGTCCCCCTCTCATTGGACCAAACCATCATGGAGAAAAGTAATGCTCATGACCAACCGTAGGCATTTGATCTCCCCCCTTTCCTTTGTACTTACATACTTTATGTAGGGCACATCATGGCCCTACATTTTAAATGACTAAATCCTAGCCCTCCCCTCAACTTGTAGAAGTTTTCCCAACTCCCCAAACCCCACCTACAGCCGGCCCTAATCCCTAGGCAGCCCCCCTCACTCTCTCTCCTACATATACCTTCATTTCTACACATTAAAAGAAAAACCAAACCAAAAGAATCCCTAAAACCCTATTTCCTCCATATCAACCCGACCCCAACTCTCCACCCGCCGCCTCCCACCGGCCATACCCCGCCACCGACCGCCGCCATACCAACTCGACCACCCTCGCCTGTCTCCCCCCCACCTGCCACCTGAGTCTCCGGCCCCCACGACGCCGGAGTAGCTCCCCCGACCGCCCGCACCAACCCGGCTGTACTCTTCCCCGAGTGCACAGCCGACCACCCCACTGGTTCGTTCTCCGCCGCCACCGCACCTCCGACCACCAAACTCCGCCGAGCCCTCCCCCATCCAGTCCTCCACCACCCCGTCGAGTTTCAGCCAATGCCACGTGGCCTGGTTCCATAATATTTTGGGACTGAGGCGTGACAGTGATGAAGCCATTGGACTGCTGCACCTTGAGCATGACGCTGCCGGTCTCCTTGTCCTTCAAGTCACCAAGGAGTTTTGTAAGCCAAATGCCTTGGCATGTCGCCGTTGTTGCGACAGTGTACTCGGCCTCGCAGGATGACAATGCCACGACCTTCTACTTCTGAGATTGCCAGCTAATGAAGTTACGACCGAGGAAGAATAATACACCAGTGATGCTCTTGCGGGTGTCGATGTCACCTGCCATGTCGCTGTCGCTGTAGACGATCAGCCGTGGTTCCTCCACCTTCTTTGCGTAGATACAATCAAAGTGACGTGTGTCTGGATGGAACGACTCGAAGGAATTTTTTAACTACCTTCTCGTCGTCCATTTCGTTGTCGAGTAGTTGCAGGTCGCTGACGAGTCCCGTGAGCCGCATCGCGAAGTCCTCGACGGACTCGCCGTCCTTGAACTTTATTGATTCGAAGTCAGCGCACAATTTCTGCGCCTTGGCCTCGCGCACGCGCTCGACCCCCATCCGCATCATCTTCACAGCGTCCCATGCTTCCTTGGCAGTGTCTTTTACTGCCAGTGTCCGCAGCATCTCTGGCGGTACGGCACGGAGTATGACAGACAGGGCCATCCTGTCGTCGCGGTAGTCGGCTTTTCCGGGTTCGATCGCCTCCCACAGGCCTTGCGCCTGCATGTTGACTCTCATTAAGAGAGCTCAATCCACGTAGTTGGTCCGTGTCAGCATGGGGTACTTGAAGGTGAATGACGTCTCCTTCATAGATGTCGACGTCGTGGGGCTTTGCTCGTCGTTGGTTGCCATAGCTCTGATACCAATTGTAAGATGAGAGGAGTATTTGATTCTTGGAATGAATAATTTGTGTTATTGTTCAACCTCAACTTGGCCTTTAAATAGCCATTTACAACTATAACTGAATGCATAAAAGTAGTACCCTCTGACCATATTCTAACTAACAAAACAAATTAACCGCATAGAACAAACAAAATTCCTAAAGACTAGGGATTTGTTGAAATCCAAATAACAACCGCTTCAACCTCCTCAACAGGATTATTAACTCTAACATATACCTAGTACTCCAACACCCTCCCATGCATTCACAAGAAACCCAACAAAGACAACAAATGTAACTACATATATACCTCGATGACCGACGGTGGTGTGGTGGAACTGCACACCGGAGAAGGAGATTTGGAGGAAAAACTCTAATGTGGCGGCTAGCTTTCTAGGTTAGGGTTAGGGTTAGGGTTAGAGTGACCACGATGGGATTCAACGGTCGGATTTGGACGGGGTAGGCCGTCGTACGGCGTGGCCTGCAGTGGGTACAGTCCCATGCAGTGCACGCGCGAGTAAGGAGGAGGAAGCACTGTGCCACTCCAACAGAAATCGAAACTGGGTTTAATGGGTTCGGGTGAAGCAATGGGCTGGGTGCGCTAGGGTTCAAGTGTTTAACCTATACACACGATGATCCGTATTTTTGTGGGTCACTGGGGTTACAAATGTGCTCTTTACTTGTCCACTCAATAGGGTTATATCTGTTGTGTCCTTTCTCAAAAGGCTGAACGTAGGGGTTTAATATTAGTTAATAATATAGATTTGACCATTTCTTTGTAGGAATAGAACTTGTCAAATTTAGATCCACTTTAATAGGGTTAGATCCACTTTAATAGGGTTTGTTAGCTTATTTTTAGGGTTGAGTTGTTACCATAGTGGCTATATAAATATGTGTGTACTTGTTTGTTTAAGATTCAAGTAAAAAAAAACATTCTCCAAATACATTGTGTTTACTGTCCTTGCCTCCTGAAGGTTACAACCCGCTGCTTCTATCCAACATCTGGTATCAGAGCCAAGTGTAAGCCAAAGTACCTTTGACTCAACAAGATGTCAATCGTCGAGCACTCGACGGCGCCAGCAACAAAGGAGGGAAGCATAACCTTGCACTACCCGATGCTGACATCTGTCAACTACTCCACTTGGGCGATCAAGATGGAGGTCTTCATGGAGGCTCAAGGCATTTGGGACACCATTGAACCCGCGGCCGGGGAGGTCGTAGAAAAGAAGAGAGACAAGATGGCATTGGCGTGCATTTTTCAAGCTGTCCCCGAGGAGATCCTACTCCAGCTGGCCAAGCACAAAATGGCTAAGGAAGCTTGGGAAAGCCTGAAGATAATGTACCTCGGCGCAGATCGGGTGAAGAAGGCAAGGATTCAAACCTTGAAGAGTGAGTTCGAGGTTTTGCGTATGAAGGGAACAGATTCCATCGATGAGTTTGCGGGGAAATTGACGACCCTCGCAAACAAGATTCATGGATTGGGAGACAAGATGGAGGACGTTGTCATCGTCAATAAGCTGCTCGTCTCCGTCCTAGACAAGTACCTGCAGGTCGTTGCTGCGATCGAGCAGTTTGTGGATGTGGAGACCATGTCGGTCGAGGAAGTGATCGGCCGCCTCAAAGCGTACGAAGAACGCATACGTAGTCGAGGCGAGAGCAACAACGGACAACTCCTGCTTACTTACGCTGAGTGGCAGGCGCGATTGAAGAAAGGCAGCGCTGATTTGTCGTCGAGTGGAAATGGGCACTCTAGCGACAACCGGGGCCGTGGCAAGCCCCGTGGTCGTGGCCGCTGGCGCGGCAGGGGTGGTCGTGGCGGCTAAATAGTGCAACACCAGGAGGGTGAGGGGACTCGCGGTTCAAGCTCCAACCGTGACAAATCAAAAATCAAGTGCTTCAATTGTGAAAACTATGGGCACTATGCGTCGGAGTGTCGCAACAAACGTCGTGATGAGGAGGCGAACCTCGCACAAGCGCAAGACGAGGAGGCCGCATTGCTGCTGGGAGAGACTCAGGAGGAGACGCCTGACCTCGTCATGCTCAATGAAGAGAAGATAGTACCAGACTTGCGGAGTGCTGGAGAAGCGCAGGCCGACACCGATGTGTGGTACCTCGACAACGGCGCTAGCAACCACATGACGGGCCACCGAGAAAAGTTCAAGGATCTTGATCAGGACATCACCGACCGTGTCAAGTTCGGTGATGGCTCAACCGTGCAAATTGAGGGCAGGGGATCAATCCTGTTCCAATGCAAGAATGGCAAATAACGTCTTCTATCGGAGGTATACTTTATTCCAAGTTTAAGAAGTAATATATTGAGCCTTAGTCAATTAACAGAAGATGGAAGCAAGGTGGAGATTGTCGGTTCCTACTTGAGGGTGTACGATAGGAATGTCATTCTGCTGATGAAGGTGAGAAGATCACCTAACCGCCTGTACAAGATAGCTCTCGAATCTTGCAGGCCGATATGTCTAATGGACAAAGTACAAGACCCAGCCTGGTTGTGGCATGCAAGGCTCGGGCACGTGAATTTCTTCGCGCTCAAGATGATGGCAGAGAAGGGAATGGCCACCGGACTGCCAAAGATTTCTCATCCAAACCAGCTCTGTGAAGGGTGCCTCATCGCCAAACAAGCACGACTACCGTTCCCTCTGCAGGCAAGCTTAAGAGCTGAGAGGCCACTGCAACTTGTGCACGCTGATATTTGTGGCCCGATTACACCTGCTACACTTGCTGGTAATAAGTACTTTCTTCTACTTGTTGATGACTTCAGTCACATGATGTGGGTGTATAATCTCAAAGAAAATAGTGATGCCTTTAATGCTTTCAAGAAATTCAAGTCTCTTGTAGAGAATGAATGTGACAGCAAGATAAAGACACTAAAAACTGATCGAGGAGGTGATTTCATGTCCAAGGAATTCACAAGCTTCTGTGAAGGCGAAGGCATACAACGGCACCTCACCGCACCATATACACCACAACAAAACGGCGTAGTAGAGCGTCAGAATCACACCGTGATGGCTACGACAAGGAGCTTGCTCAAGAGCATGCATGTTCCTGGAAGTATGTGGGGCGAGGCGGTCAGACATGTTGTGTACCTGCTCAACCAGTTGCCAACTAAAGCTCTCAGTGCGCTCACGCCGTATGAAACCTGGACTGGTAAGAAACCAAACCTCGAACACTTAAGGATGTTTGGATGCGTCGCACACACGAAGACTGCAGGTCCTCATCATAAGAAACTTGATGACCGAAGCACGCCATTGGTGTACCTTGGCGTGGAAGAGGGCTGCAAAGCACACCATCTCTATAATCCTCAACGTAGCCAGATCCATGTGAGCAGGGATGTTGTGTTCGAGTAAGAAAGGAGATGGGATTGGAACAATGGTGATGGTACCGAACCACAAGGCTGGGTAGAACTCTCAGTCGAAGATCATGTTGTCGAGACAATGATCACTCCACAGAGAGCAGTGGGCACGGCTATGCACACGCCGGAGGGTACAGGAGATGCGGCAACACCTATGACGCACGGAGCAGCAATGGCATCAAGGGAGCCTACTACACCACAAGCTGCAGCCTCAACTTCGAGCGGCTCACCCACGGCAGACTCGAACGAGCCAAGGAGATACCGCTCAATTGTTGACGTATATGCTGAAACTAAGGAGACCTTTCTTGATCCAGAGATGTTATTTTTGTCGGCTGAAGAACCGACAAAATTTCAAGATGCTACACTTGAACATGAATGGCGGGAAGCTATGAAGAAGGAGTTTGAAGCCATCGAGAAGAATGGGACTTGGGCGCTGTCACGCCCCAGTCCCAAAATACGTAGGACTAGGACACGTAAGCATGCCAGCCGCATGGATATGGCAACTCCAATATATGGAAACCGTAACCCATACGTACGCTGTAATATGAATATAAACTCACATGTGGTATATATAATGTCACAAGTCACATATATGCTAATCTCATCCACACAACAAGTCATAGAAAAGAAATACTAAACTAGAATAAGGAGTCTGAAATATCCAAAATAATAGTCGGGTGGAGACAAATCTACTACCAAAGACTATATCTAAAACTAAAATGAGAGAGGAGTATAAAATCTCTAATATAAAATAATGTGAAGACAGAAGTGTATCAGCTAAAAGAATCCATCGTTAGATAATCAACGATGCTCAGAAGGTAAGACCTCCTCGACAGAAAGGAATACGTCAGGTCCAGGCCCGTACTCCTGCGAATACTCCTGGTCGTCTATACCTGGCAAGGGACCAGGTCCTCAGAGGGACATAACAAGATACAGAAAGCGAGCCAACTTGAATACAGTAAACATGCATATAATTTGAAAATAAATAAGTACGCTGTACAAGACAATCTATATGAATGCAAATGAGGACAATTTTTTGACGTATGGGCAACGGTAGGCTACTCGATCTAATCCTCACAACTCATGCACTCATCAGAACAACATCAGCCGACATACCGCGGGAGTAGCGACCATCGGACACGACCATCATAGTGCGTGCTAGTGACTACGGTGTTACCAGAGTGGTTAAAGCCCATACGCCTAATGATTGTCCTCGATGATACTAAGTGTCAAGTGTGTGTCAACATATCTAATATATAGTAATGACTGAAAGAACTACACATGCAATGAATAAACAGAAATGAAATAAATATACAGAAATATACTAAGCATGCAAAATACTGTAAACAACTTGGCAAGGTATCTTGCCTGGCAAGAAAGCTGCAAAAATGTAATGTCCCGATGTCAACTCCAAGAGTCAGAAGCTACGGCCTCAGAATGAACGTCTCCGGATGCTGAAATAAGCATCACCAACATTCCCAGAATAAGCAAAATAGCTAAAAAGTACTTCCCTTTCGTCTAATTTGGACACAGCGGCAAAACGATAATTTCGGGTCAAAGCGGGGTCCACATGTGGCCCACTTTGCACCAAAAAGTGTGCCAAGGGTAACCGTCTCTAAATGGGAAAAAAATTATAGGTCAAACAACTCTAAATGTTAATACGAACCCAACGATATGTCCAAATATGGATTCCGATGGGTCAAACACAATTTTGTCCAAAAAGTCAACTGTGGGGCCCGCCAATTGGCGATTTGGTCAACCGTCTCAGAATTGCGTAAAAATTGGGTCACAGGACCAGGGCGTTACCACGAGTCCAGTGGCGTAAGTTTTGTCGCAATCTGACAAGCATGCACAAAATACGCGCGAGTTCTACAAAAGTTGCGACACGGGGTGTGTCCGCGGATACGGCCTGATTCCGGCGCGCACACGCGTCCGAATCAGTTCCTACGAATTTTTATGTGTCCAGTTACGCTGCGTGCACCGTTCGGTACACTTGGTACACGGCGGGGCGGTCCCGTTTGGCGGGGCGCGCTCCGTTTTCCAACTTTTAGAAATATAGAAAAAGTGGGTTCTTGGAGTTTTGTGACAATTTAATTCTATCCACAACAACTAATAATCTAGGGTTATTTAATAGAAAATAAACTAGGTCAAGTGTTCTACATATATCAAAAAGAATCACCGAATTCGGATATCTGTGGTGGAAGATACGAACTCGGCAACATGGGTGGTCACCGCCATTTTCTGCGATCCCAGAATTCGGTCTGCTCGCGCCAACTTGGACGCTGTTTTCACCTATGGGTACACGTTGTTCGAGGTATGCTATTATACAAATATGGAAGAGGGTTAAGGGGTGAGCATACCGTTGAAGACGTAACGACGTTTGGTTGAGCGAGTCGACGGAAAACAACTCCGGAGCGAAGGTACCTCGTGTGGGAATCTGCAGTGCGCGATGTCGGGGTCGTCGGGATGGTTTGGACGGCCTGACGGGGTTCTCTGGATGCGGTGGCGGCTCTAGATGAGAAGAGGGGGTCTGGAGCTTTTAGGTTAGGATTTTATGAAATAATATATATATATATATATATATATATATATATATATATATATATATATATATATATATATATATATATATATATAGGATAGGAAAGAGAAGAGATGTGGAGGCGGGTCCGCGTGGGAAAAAAAGGAGAAGAAGGGGAGCGCTGTGTCTGGTCGTGGGAATGGGGTTCCTGAGTTGTTGCTTAAGTTTTTTTTGCTAGCAAACTAAGTTTGCTAACGTGAATAGTTGCTGTGCTTTTGCTAGTTAAGTGGAATACTAAAGTTTGCTTTGTTTAAAGGTTATTATTATTATTATTATTATTATTATTATTATTAGTTTATTAATAACTTCTTTTCTTTTCTTTTTTCTTTATAAAATATATATATGCATAAATATATATATATATTTAAACCTATATATATATACTCATAAGAAAATTATAAATTAAAATAATGCACACCGTTAGGCTAGCAACTGCTCAAGGGGTCTCCTACATGGAATAAATTCTGAAAAATTTCTGATGGTCCCATAAATCCTCTAAGTGTCCCAACACCTAAAATAAAAATTAATAAAAATCTATTTCTCCTATTTAGCACATAATTACATTATTAATTAATAAAAAAAAAATACGTTTTTTTTTGAAACAGGGGTTTTACAGGCGCTTATTGAGTTACCATCTGGGCACAAACCCATCGGTTTAAAATGAGTATACAAGGTGAAGAGAGATAGTAAAGGCAAGATCCTCAAGCGCAAAGCTAGATTTGTGGCAAAGGGCTACGTCCAGCAACATGGAGTTGATTTTGATGAAGTGTTTGCTCCAGTTGTCAGACTCGACACAGTTCGCTTGATCATTGCCCTCGCAGCCTAGTACGGATGGGAGGTTCACCATTTGGACGTTAAATCTGCGTTTCTGAATGGTGACCTCAAAGAGGAGGTATATATAGCTCAACCTGAAGGCTTCGTCGTCAAGAACCAGGATCAAAAGGTGTACAGGTTGTCCAAGGCTCTCTATGGCTTGCGACAAGCACCGAGGGCCTGGAACACACACCTGGACAGCTGATTAAAGGAGCTGGGATTCATCAGATGCACTCAAGAGCATGTTGTGTACACGAGGATCAATAAAGAAGGTGCACTCATTGTCGGAGTGTACGTTGATGACTTAATCGTCACAGGCACAAGAGCAACTGCAGTAAAGGTTTACAAGCAGCAGATGATGCAGAAATTTGAGATGAATGATCTTGGGATACTCTCTTACTACCTTGGTATAGAGGTAGATCAACAGGGTGATCGTATTACACTGAAGCAATCAGCATAAACGAAGAGAGTTTTGCAGCAGTTTGGAATGAGAGATTGCAATCCAACCAGGTATCCCATGGAAGCTAAACTGCAACTCAGCAAGAACCTTGAAGGAACACCAGTCGATCCGACGCAATATAGGCGAATCATTGGCTGTCTCAGGTACTTAACTCATACTCGCCCGGATATTTGTTATGCTGTCGGAATGGTGAGTAGGTACATAGAGAAGCCAACAACCATGCATCAGCAGGCTGTGAAACAGATCCTCAGATATGTGAAGGGAACACTTGAGTATGGACTCATGTATGGAAGAGGACATGGTGAAGATGAACTGCACGGATTCACCGACAACAACTTAGCCAGAGATGTCGACGACAGGAGGAGCACCAGCGGAATGGCGTTCTACCTCAACAAGAACCTGATCACTTGGGCATCTCAGAAGCAGAAAACTGTCGCGTTGTCCTTCTGCGAAGCTGAGTTCATGGCGGCAACGGCTGCAGCGTGTCAAGCTTTGCGGCTGAGGAATCTAGTTAGTGAAATGACTGGCCGCGAACCTAAGCCAGTCACGCTCTATGTCGATAACAAGTCTGCAATTACGCTGATGAAGAATTCAGTGTTTCATTGGCGCAGTAAGCACATTGATACTCGCTTTTATTTCATTCGCGAGTGTGTTGAAAGAGGGCAGATAAATGTGGAGTTCGTGAGCACTGAAAAGCAACGTGCCGACATTCTCACGAAGGCTCTCGCCAAAGTGAAATTCGCTGAGATGCAGCAGGTGCTTGGAGTTATCAACCTTGATCAAGCCTAGATTAAGGAGAAGAATATTAGTTAATAATATAGATTTGACCATTTCTTTGTAGGAATAGAACTTGCCAAATTTAGATCCACTTTAATAGGGTTAGATCCATTTTAATAGGGTTTGTTAGCTTATTTTTAGGGTTGAGTTGTTACCATAGTGGTTATATAAATATGTGTGTACTTGTTTGTTTAAGATCCAAGTAAAAAAAAAATATTCTCCAAATACATTGTGTTTACTGTCCTTGCCTCCTGAAGGTTACAACCCGCTGCTTCTAGCCAACATGTAATAGGGTTATAGGGTTTTGTCGGGTGTTTAAACAATGGGTTGGGTTCAATTGCAAATAATTGCATGTGAATAGCAACATGCAAGCTGCTGCTTGCTATTCCAATGCTAAGCTAGGCTTTAGGTTGGCTCCAAAAGTAGTATATATATTTGGCAAAGACTATGCTAGGACTACAACCAAATGCCAACAACCTTTTTACAACCGCCACATTGCGGCCACATGATGTCCACGTGGCGACCGTTCATTGGAGAAGATGGAGAGATAGAATCCGATGGCTGTCCAGGTGGTCGTCACGTGGCAGAAATGTCATGTGGCAGCCATTTATTAGGGAGAGAGGTGGGGCCGAATGTGGCCCACATAGCGGGAGAAGAGGATTGGAAGAAGGTTGTAAGCATTAGGTAGTAAACTTAGCATTATTGATTTGGCAAAAAGGAAAAGTTGTAAAGGAAAGTAATGTGAGATCATGCCATTCCAAAACGTGTGGTTCAAATGAAAACTAGTGGGTGGCCAATGGATAGATAGGAGAAATGGAGAATAGAATAAAATATTATAAATAAAATTATTAGTCTAACACATAATTTAAACTTCATAACCATGCTAAATAATAATAATAATAATAATTGAGGGGGTTTACAAAGTCTACTTACTAAGAGGGTATTTTAAAACTTTATTATTAAGGAAGTTTTTTCATGCTGGGAATATGTCCTTACTAGGGACGTTTATTTTGCATTCTGCTACGAATACATTTTTAGTAAGTAAGTTTTTTTATTGATCGGATAAAAACATCCTTACTAAGGACGTTTTTCGTTCTAACAATGTTCAAATGGGTTTAGTTATATTTTGTTGAAGTGTAATTTGAAATCAACTATAACCCACTTACTATGGGCATTTGGTTTCTTTCATTACAATTTTGGCCAATTTAGATTTACTTTATTTCTGCGGGTGAAAATTTCTCTTCTTCTGATGTCTGTACCTGCACCTAATTCGAGATATGAAAGATTTAGGGTCTGCTTGGTAATAGTGTTTTCACCGATTTTGGAATATTTTTGAACCGATCGTTTATGAAAACCTCTGCTTGATAATTTTTATGAGGCACTGATTTTAGTCGGCTCAAAAATCTTTCAAAATCGGTATAATGTAATTTTATGTGACTTTATAAATACCAAAAATCAGTGAATTTTGAAAGATTTTATTTTATTATTTTATTTTATTTATTCTTGTCAAAAACTTTCAGAATCGTTAGTTACTAAGTATGGATTAAATTAGTTTAAAAGTCGTTACTTAAAATTATTCAACGATTCATAATCTCGGTACTTTAGTGGAGGCAAAACTTGAAGGACATTTTTTTCGACAAAGTCGTGAGTTTGTAATACCCTAAATTTTCAGAAATTATTTTATAACTAATGAGTATTTTCAAAAAATTAGGGTGCGGCTGGGTGTTTTGGGCAATAAGTTAAATGTTGGTTGGTGATAAAGGCACTACAAAAATGACTCGGAGATAACCCAGTATTTGTGTTAGTCCAGTTAGGAAGAATTTTTACTCAGGCTAGTCCAAATTTTATTAGGGCTGCCCACCCTCTTCACCTCCCTCCTCCTGCTCCTCTCCCACCCCTACCCCCCTCCGGCCTCTCCTCCTCCCTCCTCTCGCGATTTTCCGTCTCTCCGCATCGTTGACCTTGCCATCGACCGCGTCGCTGCTGTCGAGCCGCACCTCAACCACCTTCCCGTCGGCTTCGTCACGAAGGCGATGAAGAAGAAGAAGCAGTGTGCTGGGGGCTGCGTGCGACGGAGGTATGCGCTCGGGGGGGGGGGGGGTGCTACGGCTACGCCTCGCGCTGATAACGGCGACGACGGCAACAACAGCAGCAGAAGCGGCAGCAGCAACAGCAGTAGCGGAGGCGAGCGCGTGCGCCTACGCCTCGTCGCCGCCCTCGCGCACGCGCCTCCTCCTCCTCCCCTGCCTCCTCCTCCTCCTCCAACTCCCGCTCCTCCGCCTCGTCCCCCCCTTCCGGCCTCCACGCATCCCCGTCCTAGTGTCACCTCACGTAGCCCTCCCCTTCCGGACTGTCAAAATTTTGACAATCCTACCAATTGGAAGGACTGTCAAAATTTTAACATTAATAAAAAATCAACATATTTTTTTAGGACTGTCAAAATTTTGAGAGTCCTTCCAATTGGTAGGACTGTCAAAATTTTGACAGTCTTGATCATAAAAAAATCAATTGGAAGTGGGCAGTCTGGTGAATAATTTTTGTGAGTGGTAAACTTGTAATTATCAATGGTAAAAATTTGGTCTGTCCTGAGTCATTTTTGTAGTGCCTGTATTAAAAGGGCCCCCAAACCAATCTCTGGGACTCGATGACACTGCCAAAGACTATTTCGGTTGGTGCTTTTGTCCCTTAATTGTTGGTGACGTTTTCTTGAGTATTTAGACCTGTGTACGTTGTAACCCGTCGATCATGGCATCTGAGTTCTCAAGTTTATAACTTACAGCTGAATTCATTTAAATCTTTAGTAAATCTTTGTCATTCTTGTAATGATTAATGAAAGCTATGTGGGTAAGTTATGTTATGCCATGTATGTAGTCAGTATTCCGACTGAAGGATACATAACTGAAAATTTCTCAAGATTGGATGTGATGACAACATGTGACTGATTACTTTCCTCTTCAGTTATTGCATATGAAACAAAAATCAATATGCAAATGTTCTTTTCAAGATATCTTCATCTTGAATGCCTATATTAGTATATTCTTGCTTCATTCCGTGCCCTATGCAATTAAATGCCACCTTCTTATAAATGTTATTAAGTGTTCTTGTTGCCTTTCTGCATCTTGAATTTTTCCCCATAGTTTAGCATGATGATCTCTCTTTTGAGATTCACAACTGGAAAAGTAAGAATTCTTTGTTCATAATGCCCCACTCTAATATATTTCACAATTGTAAGCATCTTAAACTTGTGCTACTTTTGTTGTTGTGGTTCTATGCAACATGGATTGTTGGACAAGTTAGCCATATTCTTATGGTTCTCTTGAAAGAATTATACGACAGATGCAGTATGTATTCCTTTCAACTTTGGAGAATTTATACTTTTTTTTTTTCAAGGTTCGCAGTATCGGTATCGGTATCAAACCCTTCCTAGTATCGAGATTGGCGGTATCGGTTGTATTTATTGGATTTCTTGCTATCGGAAAGCAAATAATGATTAATAAATTATTATAAATTTAGAAAAAATATTTTATACATTTAAGCATAATTTTAAGTATTTTATGTATTGTTTCTTAGTACTTAAAAATTGAATGAAATAATAATCACCTTTGTTGATTGGTTTGTCTGCGATAAATAAATTTTCTTTATTTACATGTTTTTTACAAATTATAACCTTATTATGCTTTTACACTCTTGTTTGATTGGTCTTTTTCTTTCAATTTTCTCTCTCAAACTGACCGGGGAATAGACCCTAGTGTCGTTATCGGTCAGTATTTGTAGCGGCCGGTATCGGATTGGGACATGCCAAACCGTATCGGTTGGCCATATCGTATTGGCATCGGCCGATATTGCAAACTATGTTTTTTGTTTCTAATTTTTCATCAACTTTAAGAACTCATGTTTTTTTACACTTTAGATGTGCTTTACTAATAGTCCGAGGAGTAGAGGTCGAGGAGTGTCCCCATACCTCCTAACCCCTAATAAGGACCTAGAAACATTAAACCAAGAGCAATGAAATGATTGAGAACTTTGTATTGGATGATTTATGGTGCAAAATTTGCGTCCATTCAATTTTTAAAGGTTAAATTACAGGAAACTAGTCCCTAGAATTAAATACTTTAAGTTATGCCTCTGGTGCCTGGAATAGTCAAATTTTTTAATGATTGAGAACTTTGTATTGGATGATTTATGGTGCAAAATTTGCATCCATTCAATTTTTAAAGGTTAAATTACAGGAAACTAGTCCCTAGAATTAAATACTTTAAAAATTTGCATCCATTCAATTTTTAAAGGTTAAATTACCAATTTTTAAAGGTTAATCTAAAAACCATTTACTTATCATCGCTATCCTTTTTAGGGAAAAACTACTATATTTGACTTTACTAGGAAGCTCATAACTCCAACAATCAGTGCTGTGTGCATGCCACATTGTGTCAGACACGTATTGTACACGACATGAACATTCCAAAAATATACTGGGACATGCCAAAATAGGTATCTTCGTTGTGTCATCGTGTTGGTTTCCATGCAAGATAGTAATTTTATAAGAAACATATGCTATTTAGAGAACTAATTTTGGGTCCAATTAACTCAAGAGAAAGTGAACTATACTATCATATTCCTCAGGACCTATGCAAATACCCATACATATGGTCCATATTATCTCTTGGGCCTATATATACAGTGTGGAACTGCCTATCTAATCAATCGTGTTGTATTATTTCTGAAACTTTAAAGAAATGGATATAAAAAATGGAGGTACCTAACAAATGATAGGTAGCAAAGAGAACCAAGCGGTCTCTCTTCTGAAGGGAATGAAATGGACACAAGTGAGCTAAGTATATCTTAAAACAAGTGATCTTAACCTCTACTTAAGCAAGTAGTCCTTGCCTTTTTTCAGATGGAGTTAATTAGTCAAGAATAGGGAAAAGAACACAAGTCATTCATAATGAATCTCATTATCAAGAATAGGGAAAAGAATACAAGCAGATCATGATTCTCTATGCTTTGTTGCTAGTAGCCTTTTGCTTTATTTCAGACCTCATCATCATCATCATCATCCAAGACTTCTTCCATCAGTAGGATTGGCTATCGAGCATAAGAAAGCATCATAAAAGATTTGACAAAGTTTTTATGACTGTGCTGTCGACCTGACGTGACATTAATCCTCAAAGTTGGTGTCAGATTCCTAGCCTTGATAGCTATGAGCATGACGAGGTCATACCATAAGAACTAGGAGGATATTGGTAAATAAATCGACTTTTCAATATGCACTTTAAGCTCATGCAATCAAGAATCATCCTCTAAGTTATCATCCTCCAAGTTTCCTTCGACTATAAAGATTCTAGACAAAGATGTAAGACAATACAATTTTTTGTAGGAAATTTCATTCATCTCTATGGCACGTAAACCCAAAGAGTTAAAATGGATAATTAGCTTTAGTCCAGATATGACTATTAATATTAATTGTTAACAAGGTTCTAAACGGCGGTAGACAGGTGTGCGGCGGAAAAAGTCCGCCTACAGCCTAGGCATCGCCTAAGCGGTTGATACATTTTGGGCATTTTTTACTATTTTACCACAGTTTTTTGCATTATAGATATATTTTAAGGATGTTTCATGCATAACTATGTTGTAGAACAAAGATTTATTAAGTTTTAGTCTTGTAAAAGTAAACCATAGGTCCATAATGTTTGTAAAATCGTTTGGCCAAAATATCTTGTTAGGTATTGCTCTGTCTAGGTGCCCACATATGCCGCCTACGTCGTCAAAGCTCCGTTGACTGACTACTTTACCGCCTACCGAAAAACGGTACGGAGAGAGACCGTCTACCGCCTAGGTGCCGCCTAGGCGGCCGCCATTTAGAACACTAATTGTTTAGAGAATGACCATATTACTACGAAATATTTGTATTATGTTAAGAATGCCTTTTCGTTTTAGTATAGGAGAGAATATTTCTGGTATGAAAACAAAAAGAATGGAATGAAGATCCTGAGTAAAAGGACACCACAAAAGACTATCAGGGTATAAGTAGTTGATGAAAAATAGATCACCAAAGCATTAAGAGAATTGGAGGTGTTAAATAACTTAGAAAGTAAAATAAAATGGTAGCTGAGAGGCTTGAGTACCACGGTCAGGAAGCTGTAGACATATATTGTTGCCATTATATTTTCTAAAAGAGTTAATTGTCTAAATGGTGTCTGAGAAATGTCATGGTCGTCACTTTGGTGATCGATTTTCTTTTCTTTTTTTGGGTTAATTTGGTACATAAGTTTTACATTTTAGTTTAAAGAGTGCATGAACTAGATTTCTTTAGTATTTTGGATGAAAATCATTAAAATGACATGTGATGACCATGTGTCTTATTTTTAGGGTTATTTTTATCATGACCAGCCGATACGTCGGCTATAATTGATTGTAGAGCCGTCATTTTGTACTCAACAAAAGCTATTTGTTTATGTAGAATTTCTTGGACACCAATATTCTTAGTCGAAAAACAAAAACATGACAAAGTAACAATGAAAAATAAGGCACATGACCATCACATGTCCATTTTTATCGAATTTTATCTAAAAATACCAACGGAATATAGTTCAGACACTCTTTAAACCAAAATGCAAAGCTTAGGTACCAAATTAACAAAAAAAAGTTTTGATCACCAAAACAACCACCACTACATTCTTCATGCACCATTTGGATAATTAACTCTTTCTAAAATGTGAAAGTTATAAAAAGTGCAAGTTATAAAAAATGTTAATTGGATCATAAAAAAACTTAGTAGTTAAAGGAGCTGATAGGACTAGAGGTAGACCTAAATGAACATGTATTGAGGTTTTAAAAAAGAATATAATTTTTGCTATATTGTAGAGGACACATCTCTTAAGAGAGCTGAATGGAAGAAAATGATTTAAACTAAGGGTGAGCGTTCGGTCAGTTTGGTTCGGTTCAACTGAATCGAAATTTATGAAAGCCTAACTTCAAACCGAACCGCTTTATTTGAAAAAAGAACCGAACCACAATGGTTCAGTTATTCAATTAATTTGGTTTTTATATAGTAGGCCGGACTAAAGGTTAATTAGGTTTTGTCAGGCCCTTTGCATAAATTTGGAGTAAATTTTCACAACAAAATTTTTAGTCAAAGTAACAAAATATACAACTAAAGCCAAATAAATACAATTATACAAATGTTAAACACTGCTACAGGCCTACACCATAGATCAAAAATTCAAACTCCATCTTTAGAATATATATATATCCTAGTGGTTAGGGGAGGGGACATCCGCCGAGGCCGGCCGGGTTTGATATATATATCCCGCCAAGGCCGGCCGGATTCGATATATATATATATATATATATATATATATATATATATATATATATATATATATATATATGTGTGTGTGTGTGTGTGTGTGTGTGTGTGGGAGTCATCCTCGTAGCTATAGTGGCTAGCAGGTGGAGACATAATACATCCTATTTTTGGATGTGTTTGATCCCACAAGGAAGCAAATTATTCCTTTTATATATATATATATATATATATATATATATATATATATAGGGTTGAGATAGATAAGTAATTGTAAGTTGGTTTTCGATTTTGTTCGGTTTTCAAAGTCCGAAATGGAAAATCGAATTGAACAACCGAAATTTTTCTTACCCAAAACCAAACCTTGTTTGGAAAACCGAACAAGATTGTTTACATCGGGTCAGTTTTCAGTTTTGAACTGAGATACACTCAACCCTAATTCAAATAGCCGACCCCAAATATACTATTTGGGATAAAAGCTTTTTGTTGTTTGACCATAAAAAAAACTTTCCAACTAGCATTTTCTTTTATAAAATCGTATTCGGTTGTTTTTCGAAAGTACTTTTTTTTCCGTTAAAAATTTAAATTTCATGTTCTATGTGTTTCTCTAAAACAAATTTTGCACAAAAGAATAAACCAATTTTAATTCCGTAAAACCGTTTTTTTTTCATGTTTGGTTGCGTCTCACTGGAATATATTCCTTACGAAATGCCTTTTTTAGGGTTCCTCGGTAAAAAAGAAGCGAACGGTGCAATTTTAGATAAATGGGAGAGCAGGTTGGAAATTTTTGCTATATTTTAGCTGTGATTGTTGATATCCTCATGGTTCGAGTCATCTACGTGTTCTATTGTGTTGGTAAACCTCTTCAGTTCTCGAAATACGAACGCGTTAGGACTTTGATCATTCTTGGATCAGGTATATATATATTTCTTCTTTCACATAAAAGGCTAATTTCTCATATGATTTTGGTGATTATTTGATTGTTTGAAGTTTTTATAGTTTGGATGTGATTGAATTGGTCAAGTTGGTATGGATAAATTTTGTGAAATCTTTTGTATTAGGAGATGAGAAGATCTGTAGTGATTTGTAGGTACTAGATTTTTTTTCTTAGTAATCCGTAGGTAAATACATTTATTTATTTATTTATTTATTATTAAACTGGCTATTTTTATATGCTTCTGATGATGAAATCGGTGCTAATGGTACTGAGAAATGAGAATGCATATGTTGGAGATAAGACAATCATATTTTAATAATGTAATAGTATGTAAATGCTTGGGGTTTGAATAAAATGATCTATATGTCTATAATGGATCATTGTTACTAAATAAGGAACCAATTTGGTACGACTTGGAAAAATTGTATGTAAGTTGGTGCTAGTCTATTTTCTTCACTAATTCATGATAAATTACACAACAACAACAATGTATTTCTCCCAAATTTTTGGGCTCGGATGTTTGAAGCCTTTTCTGCTCTGTTACGACCGTGTCCTCTGTAATACCAACAAAAATCTTTTTAAAACTTCAGTCCATGTTCGTTTAGACCTACCTCTAGACCTAGCGGGTCCTTTAACTAATATCTTATCAACTTCCTATCAGCTTCTTATCATTTCTTCTTATTGGAGCACCTATTGATCTACGTTGCACATGTCCAAACCATCTAAGACATTTTCTCTCATCTTGTCCTCGATTTGTCTCTAACTTTCTACAAATACACTCATTTCTTATCCTATCCTTCAATGTATTGCCACCGATTCTTCCCACGAAATGCTAGCTTATAATTCGCTGATTCATGTTACATTAGTATGCAATTTGTATACGACTTTTTTGTTTTTGATTAAAAACATTTCTCTTATGTTTTTTTGGTTATTGGTGACATCTGTGGATTGTGATCCACTTGGTGCCTGAGTTGATGGATGTAAAAAATGAGAAGTATATTCATTGTAACGAGTGTTCTTGTAGATTTTAATTATTTGTTATGTTGGGTGTATAGAAAGGTACACTATTTATCAATACATCTACAGAAAGTGTTGTGATTCATTTACTGACTTAAATTGGTAATCTTATAATCTATTGTTGCTCTTGTTGATATTTTTTTAAGTTACTAATTCTTGTTTAATTGATAACGCATCAAGTTCTCAAGTGGCTATCTTTGTAGTTTATACTGTTTATTCAATTCGTGAGAAAACAAAGTCATATTTTATGTTTTTATGTTTTAAGAACTAAAATACGAGGATAAATTATGGGAAACATGCTAGTGTTTAACAAAATTCAAGAAACACCCTTAATTTTCTGATAGAACAACAGTCTTATCCCTTTTCTGTTAAATTTAGATTTTTCAATATCTCAATATGTATAATACAATTTTGGTATGTTAGTAGTTATGTAAGTTTCATCAAAACAAAAAAAAAAAAAATCTTCCTCTTTCACTGACGATAGGCACCTCAAAACCACTTTTCTCCTCATCCCCTCTACTCCCTTCTTCTTCTTCTTCTCCCAACTATTTCTTTCTCCAATCTCTCTCTTCCTCTCTTTGTTAGTAGGGGTAGTGGTTAGCCACGAACACGTCGTGGGTGAAATCTTATAAAATGTTTACTTAAACTAATAGAAAAATCAGGAGGAGTCCGGCATGGATTATGAGGGGGAGACAGAGTCAGATGAGGTATGTCTCTGCCTCCACCTTCGTCCCCGAGTCCAACATGTATTTTAGAGCTTACCTTCATATTTGCCTCCTCCTCCGCTAAGCTTCCTCCAAATTCAGCCCAACTTGGATCTGGCAGGCTGAAGCTCTGCCAGACCTGACTCCACTAGGACTTGTCACGACCCGCACCCGATATTCGGACACGAGTAGTACGTGGGTACGTCCAGCCTACGCCGCAGTGTCGACGGTAGAACACTGTCTGGTAACTCACAAATATCCAACAACTCACGCAATTTATAAATAAATGATATAAATAACTGTACTCAAACACCATTTTTAAGGAAGATAATTGTGAAGGAAACATCATATAGAAAATCACAAGTCTAAAGTTTAGGTAATGACTACAAAAGTCTGATTCTAAAATAACATATAATAGTAGACTACCTGAGACAAAATCAGGACAAATATAATAGAGTCTAAGCTATACTAAACTAAGTAGTAGCATGCTAGATCTCTGCTGCAAGGGCTTCCGGATCCTCCGGTAGGGCAGGATCAATCTCAGATATCAGGTCCTCCTGGGCCTCGTAATAGGTAGTGACCTGATCCTCAAAGTCATCCCCTAATATTTTTAACATATCCAAATCAGGATTGGAACGAAAGTACACCAATGAAAGCAGTTCCAGATATATGGTAGAGACTATAAAGCATGTTAAGCATATCTGAAATAAGGTAACTAGAAAACTGGAATCATGTATGTCACAGTAAAGAGAAATAGACAGTCTAGAAAGCAATAAATGGTGTGACAATATGCAAGGTAAATAAGTTTATTGGACTATTCTAGTGATTTAAAATACTATATTAGATTTGTAATCGCTTGGGAATAAGGCCATCTTGCATCGATGACTAGCATTCTAGAATGGTCAGACATAATCATACGCGAATGTATGATTAGCTATCAGTCAAGATGGTGAAATCAACTAGACGTTTGATCATATATCAACATTACATTTTTTGCCCCGACTAATATTCATGGATTCTAGTCTGGATATAGTGATCTCTAGAAACATGTAAACATGAAACTAGATAAACTAGAGCAAGCCAACAAGAACAACATGGCCTAACACAAGTAAACACGTATCCTGAAGTGAATCCATATAATATCAATCCGTGAATAAGTCGTGACGAGAATCAGTTAAAATATAACTTAAAGCACGAAGTATAGAAGCTATCAAATACTGAAAACAATCAGAGAATGTACTCGCCTGCCGTCCTGAGATGGTGATACGGGTCAGAGTCCGTATCGAAGTCCAATAACCTATATTAAGATTTTACCAATGTTAATAAGACGATATGAAATCTAATCAAACCTATTTACTAGGTTAATAGGTTTCTAGGTTCAATTACCTACTCTAGTAGTAACTTATCTAGGTAGGTTTATAATAGGTTTAATATTACCTACTTGTAATACCCATATAATATAACATAAGTTATTGTATTTAGTATCCTACATCTTAACATATAGCAATACAACTTATATATAGTATCAAAATATTATATATAACACTAATATACATAGGTACTTAGTATCATATATAACACTAACACTAGGTATTACCTATACCTTAACACTTATATCCAATACTTTGACCACTTATCCAATACTTTGAGATACCAACATATTTCCAATAATCACATTATTAACAACTCCTAGACTTTGACACTTATTACTCCCTCGTATCTTAGTACTTTGATACTTTGATACTTGCATTTGACACTCACAATACCAACACCTAAACACTAACCCAAGATACTCCCTTGTATCTCACATATACTCACTAACTATATTTGATACTAAAATCATTACACACACTTTTGTTTACACACTCATTCACTTAAACACTCACACTAGACACTCACTCACAAACACTCTTGATCAAAATAGTGAGGTGGTGGTGATAATGCTACTACTGCTACTGCTATAGCTGCTGCTACTGGCTACTGCTGCTGTAGTTGCTGTGCTGCTGCTGCTACACATGCTACTGCTGCTAATGCTGCTGCCCCTGCTGTTTTGCACTCCTCCCCTTCTATATACACACATATATACATATATATACATCTCTCTCTCTCTCTCTCTCTATATATATATATATATATATATATATATTCTCTCTCTCTATATATATATATATATATATGAACACACACACACACACATCTATACATATATATATATAAACTCACACACACATAAATGCTCCTCCCGCTATATACATCTCCCTATGATTCACTAACACTCACATATATATAGGTATAGGATACCTCTATATACATACACATACAAACAAATACATATAAATACTCCTTGGTATTCATGATACCAATACACTTATAGTTTCATAAATCAACACCTTGGTATTCCAATACCTTGGTATTTAATACCTTCACTAAACACTACTTATCACAATACTAATTTTAGTATTCTAACTTACCTATACACTAACACTCTTGAACACTCTCTTAATCCTCATACTAAATAACATCTCACTCCTTTGATCAATACGATGATGATGGTGGTGGGGAAGTTGTTGCTGTAGCTATTACTGCAATGTTTGCTACTGCTGTTGTTGTTGCTTTTACATTTCCTGCAGCATTTCTCCTCCCCCCCCTTAACACACACACACACACACACACACACACACACACACACACACACATATATATATATATATATATATATATATATATATATATATATATATATATATATATATATATATTCGGATCAAGAGCCCCGCTTATATAGTCCCCCAAAAGTCCCGTCACTGTGGTTCGTTGGATGGTGCTTTAAGTCATCTAAACTTGACCGTTGATCAAAACAACGGTCAAGATTAGATGACTTAAAGACGATCAAACGGCTAAAAATGACAGAACTTTTTGGGGACTTTATAAGCGGGACTCTTGATCCAGATCATATATATATATATATATATATATATATATATATGGGTGTCTCTCTCTCTCTCTCTCTCTCTCTCTCTCTCTCTATATATATATATATATATATATATATATATATATATATACATATATATGAACACACACACATACACATGTATATATGTGTATTTACTCTTCATAAATATTTTTATACTTTTGTGAATATTTATACACAAACACAAAGAATACCAACCCACTCCTAACCTTTTAGCATGCTAAAACCAATGATACTACCAAGTATCATCAATAGAAATAAGGTCTAGGAATTAATGAATTTTCTATGGATTTTAGAGTTATTTTTTTATACTAAAAGTCTAAGTGAAAAGTAGTGTGTTACCTCTTGGGAAGAGCTCCCAAGCACTACCAGAAAAAGTCAAATTAGCGACGTCTAAAAACGTCGCTAAGTAAGTTTAGCGACGTAATTAGCTACGTTTTAAAGAAGTCAAAAAAAAGCAAGTCGCTAAAATAAAAAACGTCGCTAAACGTCGCTATGCCGACGTTTTTAGCGACTTTAATGTGTCGCTAAATTTAGCGACGTTTAGCGACGCAGCGTCACTAATTAGCGACGTTTATTAAAGTCGCTAAACGTCGCTAATTAGCGACTTATATAGCGACGTTACACCGACGTCTTTAATGACCTGGCAATACTGCCATGTCAGCAGTTTGCGACGTACAGCGATGATTTTAGCGACGTGTAACAGCATCGCTAATTAGCGACGTAGTTAACGACGTATATGAACGTCGCTAAACGTCGCTAAAAACGTCGCTAATTTTATAGAAGAAAAAAAATACTGAATTTCATTTCTGGGTTTGCCAACCCCCTTGGGTTCATTATCAGGTATATGATGGTAGTAGAAATAATTGAATAAGGGACACAGTAGCAGCAACAAGGGGGAAAATTCTAGTGCACTGGATAAATACAGGCCAAGTATCAGTCATCAGTTGTAAACCAAAATATATTACGAACTGTGTGAATATCAGTGAATTAAGACAGTACTATCTGTGTTGTGTGTTGGTCTTAATGTGCTCAGAGATAGAGAGAGTGTGTATATTATAATTCAGTATGTTTGAGTTTGTGCAGGGACTGTGTATTATATTGCAACTTGTATCATTGAACTGGAAAAAAATAGAGAAAAATAGGCACTGAACACTCAACACCGATAAAATAACATATTTAATATGAATAATATAATATAATTTGAAGAAGAAAAAAGCATCCAGCAAATCTCATCGAAAAAAATATGGCAAATTTATATCCATACAATCGCATCCAAATAATAAAAAATATATAAATATCCAGCAACTAGCTATACTACTGCGGATCTGCAGGAGGCTGACCACCGACGCGCCTGAAGGATAAGAACTGCTCATACTCGTCCCGTGGAATCGACATCGATATCGATGGAGAAGACAGTGACGTCGGTGGAGTCTGTGTCGATGTAGGCGCACAAGGAGGCCGTGTCCGCTCCAAGTCTGCGAGTCGCTGGTTGTAAGAATCCATGGTAGATAACAGCCTCGTACTGCTATAAACCATTGAATCCTGCATCATCGTCAGCCTCTCGCCCATCGTTAGCTGTGATGCATGTAGCTCCATGATGTTGCAGTAGTACGTGGGTACGTCCAGCCTATGCCGCAGTGTCGACGGTAGAACGTTGTCTAGTAACTCACAAATATCCAACAACTCACACAATTTATAAATAAATGATATAAATAACTGTACTCAAACACCATTTCTAAGGAAGATAATTGCTAAGGAAACATTATAAGTCTAAAGTTTAGGTAATGACTACAAAAGTCTGATTCTAAAATAACATATAATAGTAGACTACCTGAGACAAAATCATGACAAATATAATAGAGTCTAAGCTATACTAAACTAAGTAGTAGCATCATAGATCTCTTTTGCAAGGGCTTCCGGATCCTCCGGTAGGGCATGATCAATCTCAGATATCATGTCCTCCTGGGCCCCGTAATAGGTAGTGAACTGATCCTCAAAGTCATCCCCTAAGATTTTCAACATATCCAAAATCAGGATTGGAGCAAAAGTACACCAATTAAAGCAGTTCCAGATATATAGTAGAGACTATAAAGCATGTTAAGCATATCTGAAATAAGGTAACTAGAAAACTGGAATCATGTACGTCACAGTAAAGAGAAATATGCAGTCTAGAAAGCAATAAATGGTGTGACAACATGCAAGGTAAATAATTTTACTGGACTATTCTAGTGATTTAAAATACTATATTAGATTTGTGATCGCTTGGGAATAAGGCCATCTTGCATCGATGACTAGCATTCTAGAATGGTCAGACATAATCATACGCGAATATATGATTAGCTATCAGTCAAGATGGTGAAATCAACTAGACGTTTGATCATATATCAACATTATATTTTTTTGCCCTGACTAATATTCATGGATTCTAGTCTGGATATAGTGATCTCTAGAAACATGTAAACATGAAACTAGATAAACTGGAGCAAGCCAACAAGAACAACATGGCCTAACACAAGTAAACACGTATCCTGAAGTGAATCCATATAATATCAATCCGTGAATAAGTCGTGACGAGAATCAGTTAAAATATAACTTAAGCACGAAGTATAGAAGCTATCAAATACTGAAAACAATCAGAGAATGTACTCGCCTGTCGTCCTGAGATGGTGATACGGGTCAGAGTCCGTATCGAAGTCCAATAACCTATATTAAGATTTTACCAATGTTAATAAGACGATATGAAATCTAATCAAACCTATTTACTAGGTTAATAGGTTTCTAGGTTCAATTACCTACTCTAGTAGTAACTTATCTAGGTAGGTTTATAATAGGTTTAATATTACCTACTTGTAATACCCATATAATATAACATAAGTTATTGTATTTAGTATCCTACATCTTAACATATAGCAATACAACTTATATATAGTATCAAAATATTATATATAACACTAATATACATAGGTACTTAGTATTATATATAACACTAACACTATGTATTACCCATACCTTAACACTTATATCCAATACTTTGACCACTTATCCAATACTTTGAGATACCAACATATTTCCAGTAATCACATTATTAACAACTCCTAGACTTTGACACTTATTACTCCCTCGTATCTTAGTACTTTGATACTTTGATACTTGCATTTGACACTCACAATACCAACACCTAAACACTAACCCAAGATACTCCCTTGTATCTCACATATACTCACTAACTATATTTGATACTAAAATTATTATACACACTTTTGTTTACACACTCATTCACTTAAACACTCACACTAGACACTCACTCACAAACACTCTTGATCAAAATAGTGAGGTGGTGGTGATAATGCTACTACTGCTACTGTTATAGCTGTTGCTACTAGCTACTGCTGCTGTAGTTGCCGTGCTGCTACACATGCTACTGCTGCTAATGCTGCTGCCCCTGCTGTTTTGCACTCCTCCCCTTCTATATACACACATATTGTAAACTTCCTCGACCAGATTTCAGTAATTTAGGATTAATTTTAGCTAATTAGAATTTCTGTAACTTTTTATTTTTTATTTTGTTTACATATCTTATTGATTGTGCACCTGTACTTCACATAATTAATTAGAGCATTACACTAGCTGTATTTCCCAAACAAAATTCACATACCTGCCCTAGACTTGTTAAACTATTTTTCTGAATTTTGTGCAACTCACAGATGCTTTATTTTGAGCCTCGTTTGAGACGCACAAATATCGTTACAAAAGTCTGTATTTAATTCCTAATTTATTTCTTGCTTTTTGCCCATCTCTGTACCCCTAAAGATTAAGGACCAACAGGCACCTGTTTTACCCAGACAAAAATACGTTAATATTCTACTTTGAATATACTACAATTAGTATATTGGCACCGTAGTAAAATTATGGCCCTACCTGCCTCTAAATAATTATAGAACACCGTGCGCAGTATTTATTAAATAATAAATACGATGACCCGTATCACCAAAGAAACCAGGCCCTGCCTCTGCCCAGAATCACCCCCACCCCCTCAGGACCCTCCCACAGCTTTTCTCTCTCAATTCTAAGCATTTTAGTATTTTCTGGGAACAGGGTAATTTATCAGACAAATTGCGTAATTACACAAAATACCAAATTTGGGACCTATTTGTAATTTATGAAATTTTAGGGGTTTTTATACAAATTTCCAGTGTGAGGTGGCATCACCTCATTGGCTGGTGAATGTGGACCGCACACGTGTCATGTGGGACCCAAATA
The DNA here is from genome assembly GCA_036927795.1 of Iris macrosiphon. Classification (NCBI taxonomy): domain Eukaryota; kingdom Viridiplantae; phylum Streptophyta; class Magnoliopsida; order Asparagales; family Iridaceae; genus Iris; species Iris macrosiphon. The sequence goes on from JAYESA010000006.1 coordinate 228,844,889, forward strand.
AATATCTTTTTGGCTGCTAAAAATATCCAAAAACCTAAATACCCAAAACACCCCTAGACTTCCCTCTATTTACACCCTATGCCACTCCCCCAACCCTATATAAACCCGAGCACCCCCCCATGCAAACTCACTCCACACCCTCTCCGCCCACCCTCCGCCCACCGGACCCCTGCCCAACCCCTCGCCACCTCCCTTCCCTCCTCCCCGACCACCGGAGCCCCGCCCTAGCCGGCCGCTCCGCCGCCGGCAGCCCCCACAAGCCAACTCCACCAACACCAACACCCACAGCCACCACCACCCGAGCACCCCCACCACCACCACCACCCGACTCGCCACCACCTCCTCCACCATCCCGACCGACTTCCACCGCCCCACGACCACCCCCACCGCCGCTAGCTCCGCCACAGCAACCTCCCCGACCCCCGACCACAGCACCGAGCACCCCCCTCCCGACCTCTTCATACTACCGCCACCACCGCCTCTGACCTCCGCCACCCCCACCGGAGTACTCACCAACGTCCCCTCCACCGAACCCCCCGCCTGCACCACCCCCTCCGCCATCGCCACGGCCGCAGCAGCCCCCGCAAGCCACCACCACTGCTGCTGCTGTTAACTGCTGCTGCTGTTGCAGGCGACCCTCCGGCCAGCCGCCGTCGACTCCGCCGCCGTCCTCCCGCCGGCGACCCGCCGTGGACCCCCCCTGCCACCTGTCAGATATAATATACCTATACTATACGAAAATACGTAATAATTCCTATATGTATGTATATATGTATATATTTGTGTATATATATGTATTTATTTATATATATTAATATATATATATATATATATATATTAATATATACTATTATATGTAATTAATATTATAGTAATATTAATATTATAAATACTGTAAATATACAGTATATACATATGTATTCATTTCTGCATTTTTTTTATTTTTTATTATTATTTAAATATATATATATATATATCTATGTATATATTTAAGTATATATATATATAATTATATAATTATATATATATATTACTATATATGTATTAAATACAGTATATATGTATATATATGTATATTATATATTTATGCACCTTTTAAATTTCTATTTTTCTATTTATTTATTTATTTATTCTGTTTTTTTATTATATATATATGTAGTATATATACATATGTATATATATTTATATATATATTCTATATGTATATATATATAAATAATATATATTATTATTTAATTATTCTATTATTATTAAATACAGAATATATATATATACAGTGTATATATATATATATATATATTATTATCATTTATATATATGTCTTTTATTTTTCTTTCTTATATATATATATCACTATATATATATATATACTTATTTATATATAGTATAATTATATATATACATATATGATATATATGTATATATACATATATATATATATATATATATATATTATGCTTTTCATTTATTATTATATACTTAATTCCTGCATTTTTTTATTTCTTTTATATATATTTATGTATATGATATATATATATATATATATATATATATATATATTATAAAGTATATTATATTATTAAGATATTAAATATATATGTACATTTAAATTTCAGCATTTTTCCTCTTTCTTTTATATATATATATATATATATATATATATGAAAATATATATATATATAAATATATATATCTATATATCTATATATGTATATATTACCTATTATGTATATATGTATGTCTTTTCATTTCTAATTATATGTATATATATGCATATGTATATATATACATATATATATATATTATTTATTATATCATGAATATATGTATTTTATTTTCTGTATTTTCTTTTTCCTTTATATTTATGTAAATACATATATACATATATGTATACCTATTATATATGCTGAATATATATACATACTATATAGGCTATATCTATAAGTATATATATACTATATATATATTAAGCACCCTATATTATATATATGACTATATATATATATATATATATATATATACATTTTTACCTATATATATATATATATATATATATATATACTATTATACTACGTACCCTTTTATTTAATTGCTATTTACAAAACCTGTAATGTCTTAAACAGAAAATATCTCCAGCACAGTCAGTGACCCCCTGTCACAAGGACCTTCCGTCTTGACAGTGGGATTAGGTTTCCAATACAACCAGGAAGTAGGCAAGTATACCTTGCCAAGTTACTGTCTAAATACAAAATGCTGTTATATGCTATATTTTCCTGAATTCCATATAACTGTGAGTACCTGAGATTGCCTCAGGTACAGTCAACAGATACGTTGACTTGTAGCATAATTAACTTAGTCTTTTCAGACCTACCAACATCTGTAAGGGTATCTTAATATCCTCCTAGACCCTACCACGAGAACACGCAACATGGTTGCAATGCATATTGGGATGCGAGCTGCGTATTTGATTAGCTATCAGTACGTGTGACACGCATCACGGATTAGTATTATGTCAGGAAAAGTATGACTTGGCATTTAGTTACATTGGGCGGGAAAGATAACTAGTAGACGTATGGGACACCCCCCTCCATGAGTCCTTATCCTTCGTACCATGCTCCTCGGAGATGGTCGATTGCAGAGCTACCCGTGTGTCCGGGGGCATATGACACATATACTAGCCAGTCAACACGATTGGTGAATTAAGTCAGCATATGTCAAACCTACACATTCCCATGCGTACTATAAGGTCTTTACTTGTATTTCACTTAGATGGTTAGCACCCTGTATTTATTTATTTATTCAGTATTTCATACCTGGCATGTTATTTTCCTGTATCTTGTTATGTCCCACTGAGGACCTGGTTCCCTTCCAGATTTAGACGAGGCCTACTACCCCACGGTGTATGGTCCAGGACAGGAGACCAGGCATGCCACCGAGGAAGAACTGAAGGAGACACCATCAGAATCTACCTGATTCTAGGAGATGCTCTCTTAGGCGATGGAGATGTTTTGCTAGATAGACGATACTCAGTCTATCCTTTTTTTGTACTATTATTATATTTTGACAGTGGATTTGTTCCCACAAGTTGTGTAATATTATATTTCAGACTCAGCATTATATATATTCAGCACTATTTCTCGACATTTCCTGTGGATGAGATAGACTTGCCTTTATTAGACTTGTAGTATTTTAGGACAGCGTAGCACGTTCCTTTGGGTCCATAAGAATGGATTAAACCCTTAGTGACGTGTCAGCTGGCCAATGCCACGTGACCTAGTTCCTCACATTTTGGGACTGGGGCGTGACATGGTTTTAGTGGTGGCCCATGCAGGTCTAGTCTATTGCTAGTGGTATGATGACATGCCCAGCAAGCCTGCAATAGGATAGAAATACTAGGTCTCATCCACACTGGCTTCATAAAAAAAAAAAAAAAATTTTGCATCTTGCTTGATTATAAATTATTAATTCCTTGTGTTTTTGTTTTTTTTCTAATTATTCTATTTTTTTCAGAAAAATGGACATACCCGGAGGACATACGATTGATGGGGCTGACCCAGCAACAGACCCCTCGCCCGATGTCCAGGGAATCCCATCCATCCCGAGGGACCCATCCCCGAGAAGGATGTTAGTCTACCCAATGACTCCATACCTTCCTTAGAATCCTGCCCAGACAGGAACACCAGCCCAGCATGAAGGGCAAACCTCCCAGGCGGAGACACCACTGCCTCCACCTCCCGCCTTCCCTGTCCAGATGCCTCAGCTTGAGGGACAAACACAGATGTTCCAGTTCCTCCAAGCTATGATGCAAACTCAGTGGCAGCAGGCTGAAGCCCTGAGACAATCTCAGTGGCAACAGACTGAGGCCTTGAGACAGACTTTGATGGCGGCCTTGGAAAGAACGACTACCCCAGCACCAACACCAGCACCTGTCCAACCAATGGGCACAGTCAAAGGCTTCCGCCAGATGAACCCGAAAACCTTTAAGGGTAGCAAATCCCCAGAGGAGATCTCAGATTGGATCTCTAATACAGAAATGCTGCTAGAAGGCTCGCAACTTACCCCCGATCTATGGATGACCGCCGTAAGAGCTCAACTCTTAGGCAATGCCCATCACTGGTGGGAATCCATAGAGCGCAGCGTCGGCAAGGATCAAACTTGGAAACAATTTTTGGAGCACTTCAATGCCAAGTACTTTCCTGCAACAGTCCAAAATGCCTTATACTCCCAGTTTCTGCATTTGGAACAGGGAAACATGACTGTTGACGCCTACGACGTGGAGTTCAGCAGATTAAGTCGATTCGGTACCATCTTGATACCGAATGAGCTGGAGAAAGCCAAAAGATTCTACCACGGCCTCACCTGCGAGCTTCAGAGGTATACGACATCACAGTCAAGGATCTCTTACGAGGAGGTTCTTGCAGAAGCGAGGGTGCAAGAAGCTATTGGCTGAGGAACGAGACGCTCAAATCCAACCTTCCCGGCCAAAAACCAGCAAGGGGCAGGAGGCCCTATCCGTCGCCCACAAAATCAGACACAGCAGACAACAGGGCCCTACCAGAAGAAGGAACTCCCGACTTGTCACTTTTGTGGCAAGAAGGGGCATTATATCAATGACTGTAGAAAGAAGAAGGGACTCTGCCTAATATGTGGAGCTAGCCAACATATGGCTAGGGACTGCCCGCAACGCAGAGATGCAGTTCCTCAGAACGGGCAGAAATCAGGAACGCCTGCCCAAAAGATGCTACCCTCCACATCAGGAGGATATCAGAAGGGACCACCTCTGGCTACACAGGAGAGCCAGTTCAAGGCCAGACAACAATCCGGAGGACAAAGGCATGGACAAGCCTTTGCTTTAGCTGCAGTTGTAGTGCCCCGCTCCGCGTAGGCACTATGTACAAGTGGGATCGACTTGCTTGCTCGAACGAAAGTCTTCTCGGAGAGTTCCCGACCGATTAATCAAGGTGAGTGGGCAGAACTGCATTCTCTGATTCTTGCACGACTTAATAATGAATCTAAGTTTTTGAATGCTTGTTTGCTTAAGAAGAATATTTTCATAAGAAGAAATGATAGAACCGACTCAGCATGCTAATAAGAGAACGCACATAGCTTGTCATTGAAACGAACCTGCTGCCTAACTAGAGAATATGTATTGCTTGTCAGAAATAGGATAGAACTATTGCTATGTTAAAAGAGATATAAGAAATGTTGCATGCTTAGAAACACCGACACAGCTCAAACGAACTCCTGCCATGCTAAGAAGATAAGTAAACGAATCGCCTGAAATGTGTTCCTTGATTATGTTAAGAAAGAAAGAGATAGTTTTTTTTTTTGCATGTTAAATAAGAATCAATCGTGCTTGTCAAAAATATGTTTTGCTTGTCTGTTTTGCTATATCGAACTGCTGCCTTTGATTCGTATATGCATAGACTAATAGTGCACCCTGATGTTCCGTGCCTTCGGGTTCCAGGGGGGTGTGCTATTAGATATGTGAAAAGATGTGTTTGCTTGAATAAGAAGAAGAGTATAGTCTAATAGTCCGCCCTGATGTTCCGTTCCTTCGGGTTCCAGGGGGGTGTGGCTATTAGATTGTTAAGTGCTTGTGAATGTGAATGTGATTATTGCATTGGTCTCGGACAACTTGTGCACAAGGTAATAGTCTCTCGGTCGATTCCTGGGGCACTGGAAATCGGTCGGTCCGGAAGGGATTGTGAGAGCACCCTGATGTTCCGTTCCGAAAGGATCTAGGGGGGTGTTGTTGTCCATCAATGAGTTTCTCAGGACCGTCATATAGATAGGGCGCATGCTAGGTTTACCTTCTTGCATACCTATCATTTGTGACACCAGAAGATTGATTCATAAGTTTGTCCATATAAGCATATTATGACTAACTTGTGTGTCTGCTGCAGGGATAACCGTTCGGCTATGGGGTAAGAATATGAGTTTATACATAAGCCTGTTTGCTCATTAAGATGTGCATCATAGAGTTTATCTGATAGTGTTGCATGCATTTGCATCGGTCGGACAATGGCTGTTAGTGCAGAGCTGAACCTTGGTTACGGCTGCTTCGGCAGTAATGTGCAGCCATGAGTCACAGCTGCTAATAGCATCAGATAAAGGAGTCATTGGTTAGCTGGATTACCGCTACCGATCCTGAGTTTCTCGGGGACCGACCTCTGATTGATAGTTCTATTTGTGTGCTTGATTAAATGATAGTCCACTTGATACGTTGCCTCGATTCGATATGATCCGTATTCTAGTTAAGCTTTGCCCCTAAGAGTTAGACTTGTGTTGCACAATACATGCTGCGCACTACACGATAGAGCACTGTCCCGATTCGTATGCTTATAGTTTCGATATGCAAACGGTTTTCAAGTTATGTTTTCAAAGATGTAATTTGACTATAGTTTTGTACTGCATGAAATGAACTTAGGTAAAACTAGCAAGATCACTAGTAATGTAATATTTTGTCACATGATTACTTAGTGTGGGTTTCAGGGGGTGTAGTTTCTGTTCAGTTGTTTTATCTCACCAGTACTTGCATAAAGTGCTGACCCACCAACAGTTTGCTTGTTCTCAGGTGCCGTTCGTGCGAGGAAGCGATAGCCGTACCTCATCCCAAGGAGCCGAAAATCTGGAGTCGATGCCTCGAGCTGCATCGAGTTTGTGCCTGCTTTGAGCTGCTTTCAGATAGAGGGACATAATGTATGGAACAGTATCATTATAATCGAGAGAAGAGTGCTTGAGCGTTATGTAACCTCGGCCATGCGCCGCTTGTAACACTTTCGATTATCAATAAAAAGAGCTTGTTTATCATGTGCCATTGTGTTCTTTACTTTTCTGCAATATGTGTCGCTGCTTCAGTATCGAATAGCTTACTTGCCCTTGTTCAAAGCTTTGGCCTTGTGCAAGCGCACTTTAGGCTTGCACGGCATCACGCCCGAGCGAGGACGGTCGGTTCCGTAGGGACCAAAGCGAGGACGAACGGCCCTGCGGGACCGGGGCGTGACAGCAGTTGCCGAAGATGTCACGCCCCAGTCCCAAAATGTCGAGGGACTGGACACGTGGCAATGGCCAGCAGCACGCACCGATGGAAAACCCAGTTTAATGGAACCATCATGGCGTACTTAAGCTGTAAGTAAGGTCTACTACACAAGTCACACTAATCTCATCCATAGAGATAAAGGAATAAACTGCATAATCAAATGGAAATAATGTAGCAACATTATCACAGCAAGTCAGTCGGAGAAACAATCCGACTTAAGTCTGAATAAACTGGCTCTATAGGCCAGGAACAAAAGATGTAAACATGAAATAAAAACTGAATACTGGAACAAGCACTCAGGAGAAGTCCTCGGCAGTCACCTCGTCTTCAGTGTTCGGTTCAGCTCCAGCAATAGCTTCAGCTCCGGTCCCGTATATCTCGGGATACTGCTCCTCAGCTAAACCTGGGGACATAATCCATTCCAGGTCCTCAATGGACATAGCAAGGCACAAGATAAAAACAAGCCAACTGAATAAGCAGTGCAATAAATAAATGAACAGCAGGGTAAACTAAGTGACTAACCATCTATGTGATATGCAAATGAGAGCAACACTAGTACTCAGGCTGAGACAGCTACAAGCTCTGTGTCGGGGAGCCGGTAGCAGTAATAACACGTAAAGGGTCTAGCTCTGCTGGAGAGTCTACAACCTCACAATAATAGTAGATATATATATATAGAACAGCCTGTAGCCTGTGTGTCTCTCTCCACCCAATGTAATCACGCAAGCCATGACCATAACGTCTCATGTCCATGTCCGTGGGATTATAACTAATGCAACAAGTCATACTGTCTATAAATAAATAACTATGTCAAGTCCTGTATCCTATTCAGAATCCCCACGAATAACTCGGGAAGATTCTGTCCATGATAGTGTCAAGTGTCCTGGGTTGTAGGGTACTTGATAGGTCAAGTACAAAGTAAGGGGGTCGTAAATCCATCTCTAAATGACGAACTCAACACCGCGCACGGTATCAGTACCCGACTATGATCGGGCACTAGGTACGTCATACGTTCCCTAGGTTAAGCAGTTTAAAACAGTTTATATGAATTTGCACAAGAAATCCAGCAGAGTATTTTTACAGAAAATATGAAAATAATGACTGCAAGTTTGGCAAGGTGCACTTGCCTGATGTTTGAATTCCACTTAGGTCCTGGTTTCGGAAATTTCCAGAGATGTCTCCGAAAGCTAAAATAAACAGTACCATCACGCTCAGAAGGTGTCAAACAGCTAGGAACGCCTGTCCTTGGGTCCAATTTGGAGACAAGGGCAAAAACGTCAATTTCGGGCCAAAACGGGGTCCGCCGGTGGGCCCGCTTTGCACCGAAAAACGTGTCAGAGTCAACGGTCTCCAAATTCACCAAACTTAGTGTCAACAGGTCAGGAACGCTGATACGAACCCAACGGAACTTTCAGATTTGAATTCCGATGAGCCGATCACGAAATCGCCCGTCGAGCGGGGCCTATGGGGCCCACGACACACGATTTCGTCAACGTTCTCAGAATCGGACCAAACTTGACCCACAGGACCAGCGTATCGCTACGAGTCCGATGGCGCAAGTTTCGTCTCGATCCGACGTGTGTGCACAAAGTTATGGTGAATTGCAGAAAAGGCGGATACGGAGCGATGTCCGCGGATACGCGTTGTTTTCGGGGTGCACGCACACCCGAATCAGCTTCCGCGAACTCTCACACGTCCGTATCGACGAGGCGCACGTATCTGTGAAGACCGTACGCGACCAAGTCGTCCCGTTTGGCAGGGCGCACTCAGTTCCGGGGTGAAACAGGGCCTGGTTTTTCCTGTTTTTGGATCGCGGTGTGCGATCACCACAGGACGCGATGCCCCGAGCGGTTTGTCCGGGCACCGAGAGGGTCATACAGGCTTCGCGTAGAAATTTACGGAATCGAAATCGGGGTTACGAGCAGGAAGTTATGAGTACCTGAAGGGACCCGAAAACCGGGGTTTGGAACTGTGTCCGACACGCGAGTTCGTGTCCGAATCCTGTGTCGGAGCTGTGTCCGCGTGTCCGCGTGTCCACGTGTCCTGCTGTGTCCGCTTGCTGGGGGATCACCGGAGAAGGCTGGACTCGGCGGGGCGAGCTGCGGCCGGGCGGGGGATCGTCGACCGGGCGGGGAGAGGAGGAAGGGGATTCGAGGGGCGGCCGGAGTGGTTTGCTGTGAGGAGGAGAGAGGAGGAGGAGAGAGGAGGAGGGCGGTTCCTGGAGGTGGGGCTCTCGGCGGGTGGTGGTCTGCGGAGGGCGGCGGGTTAGGGAGGAGGTCGGCCGGAGTTAGGTTTAGGGGTTTGGGGGGAAGAGAGGCGGAGGGGAGGCTATTTATAGGGTCGAGGGAGGGCTGAGGCCGGGGCGTCGTGGCGGAGAGGTCGGAGGGGGAGGCGACGTGGGGTCGTGGCCGATGGGCCCGCGGCGGGCGGCGGGATTCTCGGTGCTGGGGTCGATCGTGGGAGAGGGTGGGGGTGACGCGGGTTCCGGGTCGGGCGCGGATCCGGACGGAGAGGACCCGCCCGACCCGTAAAACCAAGGGCTGGGCTGGGCCAGCCTAACGGGCTCGGCCCACTGGGCCGGGCCGGGCCCAACAAAAATAAAAATAAATATAACAGAGTAAAAATAATAATAATTATAAACAGTAATTAATTAATTAATTATAAAATAGTTTTTAGGCTTTTAAAAATAGGTCCGAGGTCCAATAAAATCCCAGAAAATTACCCTAAGTCCGGTTTTCTATTTTATACCATAAAATCATATTTTCATTTCATTTTAATATTGTTTATTGGCAATTAAAAATTATATACTCACTACATGTCCTATATAAATTGCATAATAAATCCATAAATTGATTTTAAAAAATCTAAAAAAATTTAGGGTGTTTACAATCTACCCCCCTTAAGAGGATTGCGTCCTCGCAATCGAAGGATAAACTATAAAGGCAAGATTTACAGAATTAAAATGCTTAGGTTACCTGATTCTGCAAATAAGTGCGGATAACGCTGCCGCATAACATCTTCTCGCTCCCAGGTCGATTCGCCAGGAGAGTGCTGTTTCCAAGCTACTCGAACCAGCCTGATTGTCTGCCCACGCAGTGTCTTCTCGCTGGTGTCGAGTATCCCCACTGGCTGCTCTTCGTATCTCAGGCTAGGTCCCACTGAAATCTCAGAATGATCAACTATATGGCTTGGGTCCGTCACATACCTCCTCAGTTGTGAGACGTGGAATACGTCATGCACTCCCTCTAAGGACGGAGGTAATGCAAGACGGTAAGCCACCTCACCGATGCGCTCCAAGATATCGAATGGCCCAATGTACCTTAGGCTTAACTTGCCTCTGCTGCCGAATCTGATAGTACCTCTAGTGGGCGAGATTCTCAGAAATACATGCTCTCCTTCCTTGAACTCCAGGGGTCGTCTGTGTGCATCGGCCCAGTGCTTCTGTCTATCCTGGGCTGCACGGAGATGGTTCTGAATCTGTTTTACTTTCTCCACTGTCTCTGTTACCAACTCTGGACCCAGCATTTGACGTTCACCAACGTCGCTCCAGCATACTGGCGATCTGCACTTTCTTCCGTACAATGCCTCGAAAGGTGCCATCTGAATGCTTGCCTAATAGCTGTTGTTGTAGGAGAACTCTACTAAATGCAGATGATCTTCTCAAGATTCTCCAAAGTCCAGTATACAAGATCGCAGCATATCTTCTAGGATCTGAATGGTGCGCTCTGACTGTCCGTCTGTCTGAGGATGATAGGCAGTACTGAACTTGAGCCTGGTGCCGAGACTCTCTTGCATGCTTCGCCAGAAGTGAGATGTAAATCGTGAGTCTCGATCTGATACGATACTAACCGGCACTCCATGTAATTTTACGATCTGACGCATATACATGTCGGCTAGTACTTCTGTGGATTGTCCGACTCTGAACGGCAAGAAGTGAGCCGACTTAGTGAGCCGGTCCACGATGACCCATACTGCATCCTTACCACTAGGGCTTCTTGGAAATCCAGTGACAAAGTCCATGGTAATATGCTCCCACTTCCATTCAGGGATGGGAAGTGGCTGCAACATACCTGCAGTCCTCTGGTGTTCGGCCTTCACCTGCTGGCAGACTAAGCATTTTGCCACAAAGCGGGCAATCTCCCTTTTCATTCCATGCCACCAGTAATATTGTCTCAAGTCCCGGTACATCTTGGTTCCTCCTGGATGAACCGAGTATATGGAGCTATGGGCTTCTGTCATCAACTCCTGCCTTAATTCCCCATTTGGAACACATAGGCGATTTCCGCACCTTAATGTTCCGTCCTCGTGGATACGAAGCCCCGTCTGCAAGCCTGCTTCTGTTCTTTCTCTCAGCCTTCGGAATCTGGCATCATTAGGCAAAGCTTCCTTGATTCTCTCCACTAGCGATGACTTCACTTCGAGGTTAGCCAGCAAACCATTTTGTCCAGGTAGAATAACCTCTATCTGAAGATCTTGCAAGTCTTGTAATAGCTGAGGCTGCTCCGTCAAGAAATAAGCCGAGGGTTTTCTGCTGAGGGCGTCGGCTACAACATTTGCTTTCCCCGGGTGGTACTGCAGATCGATGTCAAAGTCCACCATCAACTCAAGCCAACGCCTTTGCCTCATGTTGAGCTCCTTCTGTGTATAAACATACTTCAAGCTCTTATGGTCAGTGAATATCTCGACCTTTTCTCCATACAGATAATGTCTCCAGATCTTCAATGCAAAAATCACTGCAGCTAGCTCCAGGTCATGTGTTGGGTAGTTCTTCTCGTGGACCTTCAGCTGCCTCGATGCATAAGCGATAACCTTGCCATGTTGTATCAAGACACAACCTAGTCCACTACCGGACGCATCACTGTAAACAACAAAACCTCCTGACCCTGAGGGAAGAGTCAAGACTGGTGCTGTCGTTAGACGCCTCTTCAATTCTTCAAAGGCATGCTGGCATTCTTCTGTCCATATGAACTCCTGATCCTTCCGTGTCAGCTTAGTCATCGGCTCTGCGATCCTTGAAAAATTTTCTACGAACCGCCGGTAATACCCAGCAAGTCCAAGAAAACTTCTCACTTCCGCAACAGAGGTAGGGGTAGGCTAGGTTTCTATAGCAGTGACTTTTTCTGGGTCCACAGACAGTCCTTCACCCGAGATAATATGCCCTAAGAATGGCACCTTGTCCATACAGAACTCATATTTGCTGAGTTTGGCATACAGCTTCTCCCTTCTCAAGGTTTCTAGCACAATTCTAAGGTGTTCCTCGTGCTCTTCGTGGTTCTTGGAGTAGATTAGGATATCATCAATGAATACCACCACGAACTTATCCAAGTACTGATGGAAGACTCCGTTCATCAAACTCATAAATACAGCAGGTGCGTTGGTTAAACCGAACGGCATAACTAGGAACTCATAATGCCCATACTTAGTTCTGAAGGCTGTCTTTGGGATATCTTTCTTCTTCACCCTAATCTGGTGATAACCGGATCTAAGGTCAATCTTTGAGAATACCTTAGCACCACTCAGTTGGTCAAACAAATCATCAATGCGTGGTAATGGGTACCGGTTCTTAATAGTTACAGCATTAAGGGCTCTGTAATTAATGCACAGCCGTACAGATCCGTCCTTCTTGGGTACAAAAAGTATAGGTGCTCCCTATGGTGAAACACTGGGCCGGATAAATCCCTTCTCCAGAAGGTCGTCAACTTGTGTTTTCAGCTCCACTAACTCCTTAGGTGCTAGCCGATATACCGATGAGGTGATAGGTTCGGCTCCTGGAGTTAGGTCTATTGTGAATTCTATCTCCCGATCAGGTGGTAAACCTGGAAGATCGTCGGGAAATACATCCACAAATTCCGTTATGACTCTTGGGTAACTTGAATCTTCTTCTACAGTCAATACCCTAAGAGTTGGCTGGACCCCTTGTTCTACAGCTCCTTTAAGAAATTCAAACTCAGGAAGGCTAGGGGGTCTAAATATCACTTTTCCAAGCCGGCAATCCAGTGTCGCATGGTACTGACTTAACCAGTCCATACCAAGTACAACATCGTAATCAGGCATAGAAAAGATCAGAAATTGGGCTCGCATCTCTCGGCCACAGACTACTACCGAACATGATCTACAAGTATCACTAATCGGGATAATTCTACCTCCCGTTAGTATTCTCTTCATCTTCGAGAGAGGTGCGGTAGCTATTCTATGTGTGGCTACAAAGCTAGCAGCAATAAATGAATGCGAAGCTCCAGAATCAAATAATGCTACAGCAGGAATTGAAGCTACTAATATGGTACCTGCTATCACTTCGCCTGCAGTAGCTTCCTCAGTTACTGCTAGTGCATATGCCTGACCTCGTCCCTGAGCGGGACCCCTTTGCTGACGAGCTTGTTGGAACAGTGCTGCCTGAGGTGGTAGAGGTGGCCTGGCTCCTCCAGGCCCTGTCTGTGTTGCTCCCCCAGCTGGAAGAGCTGCAGGTGGAGCTGGTCGATTCGGAACTCCCTCTCGATGTTCCGAGCAGTCCTTGGAGAAGTGTTGTCCAGATTCGCAAACCAGGCAGAGCCCCAGCTTGCGTCGACATTCCTTTTCAATATGTCCTACCTTGCTGCAGTAGTGGCAAGTAGGCAGGTTCTTAGTTGCTGCTCTTGGAGGCGGGCTCTTCTGGGGCCGTTTAGCAGATTCCCCTGGTGATGACTTGGACGGTGCTGAGGAGAAGGGACGTTTCAGGCTTGATTCCCTCCGAGTAACGCGCTCCAGCCGACGTGCTGCAGCTAGGACGTCGGTGTAGGAGGTGGGCGCGACCGATCCGATTAACTTCTGAAGCTCGAACCTGAGCCCATCAAAGAACTTTTCCGCCTTCTCCTCTTCGGTGGGAATTAGCGAAGGGGCGAAGCGGCTCAGGCGAATGAATTCGGCGTTATATTCCTCCACCGTCATGTTGCCCTGGATCAGGCGGTTGAATCTGTCTCGGAGTTCTGACCGAGCCACAGCAGGGATGTACATTTCCTGGAAGAGTCTGGAGAACTCCTCCCAGGTAACCTGATCATGTCCGAGCCTTCTTTCTTCGGACAGCCACCAATGATGCGCGTTGTCCGTCAGTTGCATCCGGACGGCAGTCATCCATTTGTCCCTTGGTAGTTCAGCGGCCTCCAACTGATGCTGTGTGTTTGTAAGCCATTCATGCACTTCAGTTGGTCCTTCCTTGCCCGAGAAGGTACGGGGCTTGAGTTGACGGAAATCCGTAATAGATCCCGTCGTTGGCCGCCTATTTGGTGGATTTGCCTGCTCCAATGCTGCGACTAGGCTGTTCCTTAGGTTCTCGGCCTCTCGGCGTTGGGCCTCTTGTTGGATCTGTTGTTGGGCCTGCATCATGGCGTAGAACATCTGGAACATTTGCTGTCCGTCCATTGCCTGTCCTGGGGGAAAGACAGGCATCATAGGAGGGAACTGGGGAGGAGGCGGGATGTCATCACGCCTGAACCTGGAACTTGGCTGGCCAGTTTGATTGCTCTGAGAGGATTGTCCTCTAGTATCTGGCGTCGTTCCAGCCTCGCAGGTAAACCCTGCTTCAGTCGGTGTACCCAAGGGGGTCTCGTCACCACGTCTGGGATCCATAACTCTGCATCAAAAGAAAATAATGAGAACGCACAGAGGAATCAAAACAGGATGCAGTTCAAGCAATTTAATTGATTTCGACATAGAGTTCAAAAACGATTAAATATATGGATGAGATCCTATAACCTATCTTATTGCAGGCCTGTTCGGTCCCTAAGTTGAAACCGAACAATTTAGTTTGGACCTGCATGGGCCACCACAAAAACCATGTCACGCCCCAGTCCTAAAATGTCGAGGGACTGGACACGTGGCAATGGCCAGCAGCACGCACCGATGGAAAACCCAGTTTAATGGAACCATCATGGCGTACTTAAGCTGTAAGTAAGGTCTACTACACAAGTCACACTAATCTCATCCATAGAGATAAAGGAATAAATTGCATAATCAAATGGAAATAATGTAGCAACATCATCACAGCAAGTCAGTCGGAGAAACAATCCGACTTAAGTCTGAATAACCTGGCTCTATAGGCCAGGAACAAAAGATGTAAACATGAAATAAAAACTGAGTACTGGAATAAGCACTCAGGAGAAGTCCTCGGCAGTCACCTCGTCTTCAGTGTTCGGTTCAGCTCCAGCAATAGCTTCAGCTCCGGTCCCGTATATCTCGGGATACTGCTCCTCAGCTAAACCTGGGGACATAATCCATTCCAGGTCCTCAGTGGACATAGCAAGGCACAAGATAAAAATAAGCCAACTGAATAAGCAGTGCAATAAATAAATGAACAGCAGGGTAAACTAAGTGACTAACCATCTATGTGATATGCAAATGAGAGCAACACTAGTACTCAGGCTGAGACCGCTACAAGCTCTGTGTCGGGGAGCCGGTAGCAGTAATAACACGTAAAGGGTCTAGCTCTGCTGGAGAGTCTACAACCTCACAATAATAGTAGATATATATATAGAACAGCCTGTAGCCTGTGTGTCTCTCCCCACCCAATGTAATCACGCAAGCCATGACCATAACGTCTCATGTCCATGTCCGCGGGTGTAAACACCCTAAAATTTCAGAAATAAAGTTTAATACAATTTTTCCCGTATTTTTGGTGTTCTTCCGGAATTTACAGCTAAGGTGATTTGGGTTAAATAATTTTTAGTGTGACTTAATGGAGTTAAAATATTCTGGAAGTAAAAATTTATTGTGTATAATGGAAAACCGGACGCATGGCATTTTTTCGGTGAATTTATTGGACACCGGAGCAACGAATCGAGGACCAAAAGCTTTAGATTTGTGAACCGAACCCAAAACGGAGCCCGAACCAAACCAACCCGACCCGCAGGGGGGAAACCCTAGCTGCCGGAGTTCCTGTAGCAGCTATAAAGAGGCTGCCTCGACATCCGTGCTGCTCTTCTCCAACAAGCTGCCACCGAAACCCTAGGTTCACCTCAGCCGCGTGTCCACTTCCATCCGTCGCAGAGTCGACCCCGCCGCCGCTTCACAGCAAGCCCGACTCCTCGTCGCCGCTGAACCGACCAACCCCCGATCGCTGCCGCCTCACAGCCGATCGGCTTCCCCGGACCAAGCCGCTGCCCACAGCCCTATCGTCGACCCTCGGCCCACCGCCTCGCAGCGACTCCGCCACCGACCCCTGTGCTCGACCCGCCGTCGACGGTTCAGCCGAGTCTCCACCGCTCGACCCTCCGCACGGCCGTGAACCCATCGACCCCCCCTGCCGACGAGCCGAGCACGACCCGACCTTCCTCAGCCCTCGACCCGCCGCCAGGACACCCGACGCCGGCTTCCACTGACCGCAGCAACTCCGTCAGGACAGTTCGAATCGGACACAACGAACCGTACTCACGGTCACGTGAAAAACAGATTCACGGGGCCCTGTTCAGGTACCGTTTTCTCCCTCATCGCAACTCCGATTTCATTTCCGTCGATTGCTATGCGTAGACTGTATAACCCTCTCGGTGCCCGTGCAACTCGCTCGGTGCAGCGCGTCCTGTAGTGATCGTACACCGCGATCCAAAACAGGAAGAAACAACGCCCTGTTTCACCTCGGAACTGAGACCGCCCCGCCAATCGGGACGACTTGGTCGCACGCGGTCTTTACCAAACTGTGCGCGACGTTGATACGGTCGTGTGGGTTTTTGCAGAAGTTGATTCGGAGGTGCGTGCACCCCGGAATCAACGCGTATCCGCCGACGACACCCCGTATCCGTTGATCCTGGAACACGCTGTAACTTCGTGTACACACGTCGGATCGAGACGAAACTTGCGCCATCGGATCCGTAGTAATACGCTGGTCCTGTGAGCCAAGTTTGGTTCGATTCTGAGGACGTTGACAAAATCACGTATCGTGGGCCCCACAGGCTCCACTTGACGGGTGATTTTGTGATCGGCTCATCGGAATCCAATTCTGGAAGTTCCGTTGGGTTCGTATCATCGTTCCTGACTTGTAGACACTGAGTTTGCAGAATTTGGAGACCTTTGACCCTGACCCGCTTTTCGGTGCAAAGTGGGCCCGCATGTGGAACCCGCTTTGGCCCGAAAATGACCTTTTTGCCCCTGTGTCCAAATTGGACGTAAGGACAGGCATTTCCAGCTATTTGGCATCTTCTGAGACTGTTGGTGATATTTATTACAGCTTTTGGAGTAGTTTCCACCGGATCCACAGATACCAGGACAGTTGTTGATATTCGGACATCAGGCAAGTGTACCTTGCCAAACTCTGCAGTTTAGTTATCTATTTTCCTTGTTTTATATATATTGCTGTGCATGCTCAACCTAGGACCGTGTGACGTACTTAGCGTCCGATTATCAGTCGGGTGCCGACACTGTGCGCAGTGTTGGGTACGGTCATCTAGAGATGGACATCCGTGACACTTTATTCTTGTACTTGTCTTATCAAGTACCATATGACCCAGGACACTTGACACTATTCATGAGACAGGATTTTCCCGAGATATTCGTGGTGATTCTGTATAGGATACAGGACATGGACATTATATTATTAGATACTTATGACTGGTTGCATTTAGCTATGATCGCGCTTGACATGGGCATGAGACGTTGTGGTCATGATATGCGTGGTTACATTGGGTGGGGAGAGACACACAGGCTACAGGCTGTATTTATGTATATCTTCTATTATTGAGAGGTCGCAGGTTCTCGTAGCAGAGCCTGACCCACTACCGGTTATTACCGCTACCGGCTCCCCGACACAGAGCTTGTAGTGGCTCAGCCTGAGACTAGTGATGCTCTCACTTGCATTTACACTTAGATGGTTACATATTTACCCCATTGTTCATTTAGTTATTTATTTGCTGCACCGCTTATCTGTATTTATTGGCATGTTCTTTCTTGTACCTTGCTATGTCCCCTGAGGACCTGGATCCGGATTTTGTTCCCCAGATTTTACAGACGTGGTTTATCCCGAGATCTACGGGACTGGAGCAGGAGCTGATCCAGGAGTCGTACCACCATCTGAGGACGAGGTCTTAGCTGAAGACTTCTCTTGAGCATCCATGTTCATGCTCAGCTTTCATTTATTTATTTCAGTCTTTCATATTCTGGTCAGATGAACCATTGTACTAGATATTTATCGGGTTGTTCCCCGAAGTACTTTGTAGGACTTGCTGATGATTTACATTTTTTATTTATTCTGTGGATCATGTTTTATATCTTGTGTGGATGAGATTAGTTGTGCCATGATTGTCGTAGACTTGTTTTACAGCTTAAGTATGCCCTGATGGATCCATTATATTGAGTTGGTCCATCGGTGCGTACTGCTGGCCGTTGCCACGCGTCTGGTCCCACGGTATTTTGGGACTGGGGCGTGACATGGTTTTTGTGGTGGCCCATGCAGGTCTATGACTAAATAGTTCGGTTTCAACTTAGGGACCGGACCAGCCTGCCCTAAGGATAGTATCAATCATAGGATCTCATCCATCATTTAACCAGTTGTTGAACTCTATATCGAACTCAAAATTTGTTACTTGAACTGCATCCTGTATTGATTCCTCTGAGCGTTCTCATAGTTTATCTTTTGATTTCAGAGCAATGGATTCCGGGAACAGAGATGATATCCCTTTGGAGACACCACACGACGCTGTGGTTACTTATGGAGACGAAGTGACACCAGGGGATGGTGGACAAGCACCGCAGAGTGATCAAACCGGGCAGCCTAATCCAAGGTTCCGGAGAGATGATATTCCACCACCACCTCAGTTCACTCCCCAGATGCCAGTATTCCCGTCAGGACAAGCCATGGACGGACAACAAATGTTCCAGATGATGTATGCTATGATGCAAGCACAGCAACAAGTTCAGCAAGAGGCTCATCGGCAGGAGGCCGAGTATCTGAGGACCAGCCTGGTATCCGCAATGGAACAGGCAAATCCGGCAGCGAGGAGAACATCGACGGGATCTATCACCGATTTCCGTCATCTCAAGCCTCGCACGTTTTCCGGTAAAGAAGGGCCAACGGAAGTTCATGAGTGGCTCACCAACATTCAGCATCAGTTGGAAGCCGCTGAACTTCCAAGAGAGAAGTGGATGACTGCAGTCAGAATGCAGTTGACTGATAATGCGCATCACTGGTGGTTAGCAGAAGAAAGAAGGCTTGGACAGGACCGAGTCACATGGGAAGAGTTCTCCAGACTCTTCCAAGAGATGTACATTCCAGCCATTGCACGGTCAGAACTCAGAGACAGGTTCAACCGCCTTATCCAAGGCAGCATGTCAGTAGAGGAATACAATGCGGAATTTATTCGCCTGAGCCGCTTTGCCCCGACATTGATTTCAACGGAGGAAGAAAAAGCAGAGAAGTTCTTTGACGGCTTGAAGTTCGAGCTTCAGAAAGTGATTGGAACGGTAGCACCTACCTCTTATACCGATGTCCTTGCAGCAGCCCGACGCTTGGAGCGCGTCACCAGGAGGGAATCTAATTTGAAGAGGCCTATCACATCAGCACAATCCAGGCCAGCACATGGGGATTCGGCAAAGCGAACCCAAAGGGGTATGCCAGATAGAGCAGCACAGAGAGACAGACCTCTTCCTACTTGTCACCACTGCGGCAAGGTAGGACACATTGAGAAGGAATGCAGGCGTAAGTTGGGACTGTGTTTGAGCTGCGGATCCAGCCAGCACTTTTCCAGGGACTGTTCCGAACGCCGAGACGGAGCGCCAAGACTAGCATTACCTGCACCACGACCAGCTTATCCAGCAGCAGGAGGCCAGCAGACAGGAGTTGGTGGGGTCAGACCACCAGCCCCAGGAGGGAATCAGCAGAGACCACCACTGGCACCACAGGCAGCCTTATTTCAGCAGGCTCAGCAGCAGCAGAGAGGTCCAGCTCAGGGACGGGCACAGGCATTCCCACTAGCTGTTGAGGAGGAGGCTACAGCAGGCGAAGTCATCGCAGGTACTATTTTAGTAGCTTCATTACCAGCTGTAGCATTATTTGATTCTGGAGCATCGCATTCATTTATAGCAGCTAGCTTTGTAGCCACCCATAGAGTAGCTACCGCACCCCTTCCGAAGATGAAGAGGATTCTTACGGGAGGCGGTATTATTCCGGTTAGTGACGTCTGTAGATCATGTTCTGTAGTGGTTTGTGGCCGAGAAATGCGAGCTCAATTTCTAATCTTTTCCATGCCGGATTATGATGTCGTACTTGGTATGGACTGGTTAAGTCAGTACCATGCGACTCTTGATTGTCGGCTTGGGCGGGTGATATTTAGACCGCCTGGCCACCCATAATTCGAGTTTCTCCGAGGAGCAGTAGAGCAAGGAGTTCAGCCTACTCTTAGGGTATTATCTGTAGAAGAGGAGACAGGTTACCCAAGAGTCATATCAGAGTTTGTGGATGTATTTCCTGATGACCTTCCAGGTTTACCGCCTGATCGGGAAATAGAATTCACAATAGACTTAACTCCAGGAGCAGAGCCAATCACTTCATCGGTTTATCGGCTAGCACCTAAGGAGTTAGTGGAATTAAAGGAACAGGTTGATGATCTTTTGGACAAGGGTTTCATTCGCCCCAGTGTTTCACCTTGGGGAGCACCCATCTTATTTGTGCCGAAGAAGGATGGAACAGTACGGTTGTGCATTGATTACAGGGCACTGAATGCCGTGACCATCAAGAACAGGTATCCCTTACCACGCATTGATGATCTATTCGATCAATTGAGTGGTGCAAGGGTATTCTCGAAGATTGACCTTAGATCCGGCTATCATCAGATCAAGGTAAGGAAGGAAGACATCCCGAAGACAGCTTTCAGGACGAAGTATGGGCATTATGAGTTCTTGGTGATGCCGTTTGGTTTAACCAACGCGCCAGCAGTGTTCATGAGCTTAATGAACAGGGTCTTTCATCAATTCTTGGATAAATTCGTAGTGGTATTCATCGACGACATTCTCATATATTCCAAGAGCCCTGAAGAGCACGAGAAGCATCTTAGAATCGTGTTAGAGACCTTGAGACAGGAGAAGTTATATGCCAAGCTCAGTAAGTGTGAGTTCTGTATGGACAGAGTGCCTTTCTTGGGGCACATCATATCAGGAGAAGGACTTTCAGTGGATCCAGAGAAGGTAGCAGCAATTGAGACTTGGCCTACACCTACATCAGTAGCAGAGGTGAGAAGTTTCCTCGGACTTGCAGGATATTACCGAAGGTTCGTAGAAAATTTCTCAAGGATTGCAGAACCAATGACAAAGCTAACACGAAAGGATCAGGAGTTTGTATGGACAGAAGACTGCCAGAAGGCTTTTGAAGAACTGAAGAGAAGATTAACAACAGCACCTGTCTTGACTCTTCCTTCAGGGTCAGGAGGTTTTGTTGTTTACAGTGATGCATCCGGCAGTGGACTAGGATGTGTTTTGATGCAACATGGCAAAGTCATTGCTTATGCGTCGAGACAGTTGAAGGACCACGAGAAGAACTATCCCACGCATGATCTGGAGCTAGCAGCAGTGATATTTGCATTGAAGATATGGAGGCACTACCTTTATGGAGAGAGGGTAGAAATCTTTACTGACCACAAGAGCCTGAAGTATGTGTATACTCAGAAGGAGCTTAACATGAGACAGAGACGTTGGCTGGAACTGATGGTAGATTTTGACATCGATCTGCAGTATCATCCGGGAAAGGCGAATGTTGTTGCAGATGCACTCAGCAGGAAGCCTACGGCTTATTTCTTGACAATGCAGCCCGAGTTATTGAAGGACTTACAGGAGTTACAGATAGAGGTTATCGTACCGGGACAGAATGGCTTGATGGCTAACCTTGAGGTTCAGTCATCACTAGTGGAGAAGATTAAGGAAGCATTGCCCACCGATGCTAGATTCCGAAGACTCAAAGAAAGGACAGAAGCAGGTATTCAGACAGGACTTCGCATTCACGAAGACGGGACATTGAGATTTGGAAACCGCTTGTATGTTCCAAATGGAGAATTGAGACAGGAGTTAATGACTGAAGCACATAGCTCTATGTATTCTGTTCACCCAGGAGGAACTAAGATGTACAGAGACTTGAGACAGTATTACTGGTGGCATGGAATGAAGAGAGAGATCGCCAGATTTGTGGCCAAATGCTTAGTCTGCCAGCAAGTAAAGGCCGAGCATCAGAGAACTGCAGGTATGTTACAACCGCTCCCGATACCGGAATGGAAGTGGGAGCACATCACGATGGACTTTGTCACAGGATTTCCGAAGAGCCCCAGCGGAAGAGACGCAGTATGGGTGATAGTGGATCGACTCACTAAATCGGCACACTTCTTGCCATTTAGAGTTGGACAATCCACAGAGGTACTAGCTGACATGTATATGCGACAAATTGTCAAATTACATGGAGTGCCTGTTAGCATTGTATCGGATCGAGATTCGAGATTTACATCTCATTTCTGGAGAAGCATGCAAGAGAGTCTAGGCACCAGACTCAAATTCAGCACGGCATACCACCCGCAGACAGATGGACAATCGGAGCGCACCATTCAGATCTTAGAGGACATGTTGAGATCATGTATGCTCGATTTCGGAGGATCTTGGGAAGATCATTTGCACTTAGTAGAGTTCTCCTACAATAACAGTTATCAGGCCAGCATCCAGATGGCGCCATTTGAAGCTTTATACGGAAGGAAGTGCAGATCACCTGTGTGTTGGAGTGACGTTGGTGAACGTCAAATACTAGGTCCAGAATTGGTAACGCAGACGGTGGAGAAGGTAAAGCAGATACAGAATCATCTACGAGCAGCTCAGGACAGACAGAAGCATTGGGCAGATACACACAGACGTCCCCTAGAGTTCAAGGAAGGAGATCATGTGTTCTTGAGGATTTCGCCCACTCGTGGTACTATCAGATTCGGGAGCAGAGGCAAGCTGAGCCCAAGGTATATTGGGCCATTTGACATTCTAGAGCGCGTTGGTGAGGTGGCTTATCGGCTTGCATTACCTCCATCCTTAGAGGGAGTGCATGACGTACTCCACGTCTCCCAGTTGCGAAGGTACGTGACCGACCCAAGTCACGTAGTCGATCATTCAGAGATCGCAGTAGGCCCGAGCTTGAGATATGAGGAACAACCAGTTGGCATCCTCGACGTCAGTGAGAAGACATTGCGGGGACAGACGATCAGACTGGTCCGAGTAGCATGGAAACATCATTCACCAGGCGAATCGACTTGGGAACGAGAAGATAGTATGCGTCAGCGATACCCCCACTTGTTCGAGGAGGCAGTTGTAAACTAGGCCACCTTGTACTTCCATAACTTTTTCTTTAGCAGCTCATTCTTTGATTGCGAGGACGCAATCCTTTTAAGGAGGAAAGATTGTAAACACCCTAAAATTTCAGAAATAAAGTTTAATACAATTTTTCCCGTATTTTTGGTGTTCTTCCGGAATTTACAGCTAAGGTGATTTGGGTTAAATAATTTTTAGTGTGACTTAATGGAGTTAAAATATTCTGGAAGTAAAAATTTATTGTGTATAATGGAAAACCGGACGCATGGCATTTTTTCGGTGAATTTATTGGACACCGGAGCAACGAATCGAGGACCAAAAGCTTTAGATTTGTGAACCGAACCCAAAACGGAGCCCGAACCAAACCAACCCGACCCGCAGGGGGGAAACCCTAGCTGCCGGAGTTCCTGTAGCAGCTATAAAGAGGCTGCCTCGACATCCGTGCTGCTCTTCTCCAACAAGCTGCCACCGAAACCCTAGGTTCACCTCAGCCGCGTGTCCACTTCCATCCGCCGCAGAGTCGACCCCGCCGCCGCTTCACAGCAAGCCCGACTCCTCGTCGCCGCTGAACCGACCAACCCCCGATCGCTGCCGCCTCACAGCCGATCGGCTTCCCCGGACCAAGCCGCTGCCCACAGCCCTATCGTCGACCCTCGGCCCACCGCCTCGCAGCGACTCCGCCACCGACCCCTGTGCTCGACCCGCCGTCGACGGTTCAGCCGAGTCTCCACCGCTCGACCCTCCGCACGGCCGTGAACCCATCGACCCCCCCTGCCGACGAGCCGAGCACGACCCGACCTTCCTCAGCCCTCGACCCGCCGCCAGGACACCCGACGCCGGCTTCCACTGACCGCAGCAACTCCGTCAGGACAGTTCGAATCGGACACAACGAACCGTACTCACGGTCACGTGAAAAACAGATTCACGGGGCCCTGTTCAGGTACCGTTTTCTCCCTCATCGCAACTCCGATTTCATTTCCGTCGATTGCTATGCGTAGACTGTATAACCCTCTCGGTGCCCGTGCAACTCGCTCGGTGCAGCGCGTCCTGTAGTGATCGTACACCGCGATCCAAAACAGGAAGAAACAACGCCCTGTTTCACCTCGGAACTGAGACCGCCCCGCCAATCGGGACGACTTGGTCGCACGCGGTCTTTACCAAACTGTGCGCGACGTTGATACGGTCGTGTGGGTTTTCGCAGAAGTTGATTCGGAGGTGCGTGCACCCCGGAATCAACGCGTATCCGCCGACGACACCCCGTATCCGTTGATCCTGGAACACGCTGTAACTTCGTGTACACACGTCGGATCGAGACGAAACTTGCGCCATCGGATCCGTAGTAATACGCTGGTCCTGTGAGCCAGGTTTGGTTCGATTCTGAGGACGTTGACAAAATCACGTATCGTGGGCCCCACAGGCTCCACTTGACGGGTGATTTTGTGATCGGCTCATCGGAATCCAATTCTGGAAGTTCCGTTGGGTTCGTATCATCGTTCCTGACTTGTAGACACTGAGTTTGCGGAATTTGGAGACCTTTGACCCTGACCCGCTTTTCGGTGCAAAGTGGGCCCGCATGTGGAACCCGCTTTGGCCCGAAAATGACCTTTTTGCCCCTGTGTCCAAATTGGACGTAAGGACAGGCATTTCCAGCTATTTGGCATCTTCTGAGACTGTTGGTGATATTTATTACAGCTTTTGGAGTAGTTTCCACCGGATCCACAGATACCAGGACAGTTGTTGATATTCGGACATCAGGCAAGTGTACCTTGCCAAACTCTGCAGTTTAGTTATCTATTTTCCTTGTTTTATATATATTGCTGTGCATGCTCAACCTAGGACCGTGTGACGTACTTAGCGTCCGATTATCAGTCGGGTGCCGACACTGTGCGCAGTGTTGGGTACGGTCATCTAGAGATGGACATCCGTGACACTTTATTCTTGTACTTGTCTTATCAAGTACCATATGACCCAGGACACTTGACACTATTCATGAGACAGGATTTTCCCGAGATATTCGTGGTGATTCTGTATAGGATACAGGACATGGACATTATATTATTAGATACTTATGACTGGTTGCATTTAGCTATGATCGCGCTTGACATGGGCATGAGACGTTGTGGTCATGATATGCGTGGTTACATTGGGTGGGGAGAGACACACAGGCTACAGGCTGTATTTATGTATATCTTCTATTATTGAGAGGTCGCAGGTTCTCGTAGCAGAGCCTGACCCACTACCGGTTATTACCGCTACCAGGCTCCCCGACACAGAGCTTGTAGTGGCTCAGCCTGAGACTAGTGATGCTCTCACTTGCATTTACACTTAGATGGTTACATATTTACCCCATTGTTCATTTAGTTATTTATTTGCTGCACTGCTTATCTGTATTTATTGGCATGTTCTTTCTTGTACCTTGCTATGTCCCCTGAGGACCTGGATCCGGATTTTGTTCCCCAGATTTTACAGACGTGGTTTATCCCGAGATCTACGGGACTGGAGCAGGAGCTGATCCAGGAGTCGTACCACCATCTGAGGACGAGGTCTTAGCTGAAGACTTCTCTTGAGCATCCATGTTCATGCTCAGCTTTCATTTATTTATTTCAGTCTTTCATATTCTGGTCAGATGAACCATTGTACTAGATATTTATCGGGTTGTTCCCCGAAGTACTTTGTAGGACTTGCTGATGATTTACATTCTTTATTTATTCTGTGGATCATGTTTTATATCTTGTGTGGATGAGATTAGTTGTGCCATGATTGTCGTAGACTTGTTTTACAGCTTAAGTATGCCCTGATGGATCCATTATATTGAGTTGGTCCATCGGTGCGTACTGCTGGCCGTTGCCACGCGTCTGGTCCCACGGTATTTTGGGACTGGGGCGTGACATACTGTCTATAAATACAACAAGTCATACTGTCTTTAAATAAATAACTCTGTCAAGTCCTGTATCCTATTCAGAATCCCCACGAATAACTCGGGAAGATTCTGTCCATGATAGTGTCAAGTGTCCTGGGTTGTAGGGTACTTGATAGGTCAAGTACAAAGTAAGGGGGTCGTAAATCCATCTCTAAATGACGAACTCAACACCGCGCACGGTATCAGTACCCGACTATGATCGGGCACTAGGTACGTCATACGTTCCCTAGGTTAAGCAGTTTAAAATAGTTTATATGAATTTGTACAAGAAATCCAGCAGAATATTTTTACAGAAAATATGAAAATAATGACTGCAAGTTTGGCAAGGTGCACTTGCCTGATGTTTGAATTCCACTTAGGTCCTGGTTTCGGAAATTTCCAGAGATGTCTCCGAAAGCTGAAATAAACAGTACCATCACGCTCAGAAGGTGTCAAACAGCTAGGAACGCCTGTCCTTGGGTCCAATTTGGAGACAAGGACAAAAACGACAATTTTGGGCCAAAACGGGGTCCGCCGGTGGACCCGCTTTGCACCAAAAAACGTGTCAGGGTCAACGGTCTCCAAATTTACCAAACTTAGTGTCAACAGGTCAGGAACGCTGATACGAACCCAACGGAACTTTCAGATTTGAATTCCGATGAGCCGATCACGAAATCGCCCGTCGAGCGGGGCCTGTGGGGCCCACGACACGCGATTTCGTCAACGTTCTCAGAATCGGACCAAACTTGACCCACAGGACCAGCGTATCGCTACGAGTCCGATGGTGCAAGTTTCGTCTCGATCCGACGTGTGTGCACGAAGTTAGGGTGAATTATAGAAAAGGCGGATACGGAGCGATGTCCGCGGATACGCGTTGTTTCCGGGGTGCACGCACACCCGAATCAGCTTTCGCGAACTCTCACACGTCCGTATCGACGAGGCGCACGTATCTGTGAAGACCGTACGCGACCAAGTCGTCCCGTTTGGCGGGGCGCACTCAGTTCTGGGATAAAACAGGGCCTGATTTTTCCTGTTTTTGGATCGCAGTGTGCGATCACCACAGGACGCGATGCCCCGAGCGGTTTATCCGGGCACCGAGAGGGTCATACAGGCTTCGCGTAGAAATTTACGGAATCGAAATCGGGGTTACGAGCAGGAAGTTATGAGTACCTGAAGGGACCCGAAAATCGGGGTTTGGAACTGTGTCCGACACGCGAGTTCGTGTCTGAATCCTGTGTCGGAGCTGTGTCCGCGTGTCCGCGTGTCCTGCTGTGTCCGCTTGCTGGGGGATCACCGGAGAAGGCTGGACTCGGCGGGGCGAGCTGCGGCCGGGCGGGGGATCGTCGACCGGGCGGGGAGAGGAGGAAGGGGATTCGAGGGGCGGCCGGAGTGGTTTGCTGTGAGGAGGAGAGAGGAGGAGGAGAGAGGAGGAGGGCGGTTCCTGGAGGTGGGGCTCTCGGCGGGTGGTGGTCTGCGGAGGGCGGCGGGTTAGGGAGGAGGTCGGCCGGAGTTAGGTTTAGGGGTTTGGGGGGAAGAGAGGCGGAGGGGAGGCTATTTATAGGGTCGAGGGAGGGCTGAGGCCGGGGCGTCGTGGCGGAGAGGTCGGAGGGGGAGGCGACGTGGGGTCGTGGCCGACGGGCCCGCGGCGGGCGGCGGGATTCTCGGCGCTGGGGTCGATCGTGGGAGAGGGTGGGGGTGACGCGGGTTCCGGGTCGGGCGCGGATCCGGACGAAGAGGACCCGCCCGACCCGTAAAGCCAAGGGCTGGGCTGGGCCAGCCTAACGGGCTCGGCCCACTGGGCCGGGCCGGGCCCAACAAAAATAAAAATAAATATAACAGAGTAAAAATAATAATAATTATAAACAGTAATTAATTAATTAATTATAAAATAGTTTTTAGGCTTTTAAAAATAGGTCCGAGGCCCAATAAAATCCCAGAAAATTACCCTAAGTCCGGTTTTCTATTTTACACCATAAAATCATATTTTCATTTCATTTTAATGTTGTTTATTGGCAATTAAAAATTATATACTCACTACATGTCCTATGTAAATTGCATAATAAATTCATAAATTGATTTTAAAAAATCTGAAAAATTTTAGGG
Organism: Iris macrosiphon; assembly: GCA_036927795.1. Classification (NCBI taxonomy): domain Eukaryota; kingdom Viridiplantae; phylum Streptophyta; class Magnoliopsida; order Asparagales; family Iridaceae; genus Iris; species Iris macrosiphon. The sequence goes on from JAYESA010000006.1 coordinate 228,873,214, forward strand.
TGTTTACAAAAGAACCTGAAGGAGAAACCATCGCAGGTACCATTTTAGTTGCATCATTACCTGCAACCGTATTATTTGATTCTGGCGCAACCCTGTCATTCATATCTAGTAGTTTCGTAGCCATGCACAAACTAATCACTTCCCCGCTACCCAAGTGCTGGAAAATTCTAACTGGAGGAGGTATTGTTCCAATTACCAACATTATTGAAACATGTTCAATAGTTGTTTCTAGTAGAGAACTAAGAGCGCGATTTCTGGTACTCCCAATGCCAAATTTTGACGTCGTCTTAGGCATGGACTGGTTAATCCAGAACAATGCTATCCTAGACTGCCGAAAAGGTAGTATCACCTTTAGACCACCAGGACACCCGGAGTTCGAATACGTACGAGGTACCATCGAGCAAGGAGTAGGCCAGACTCCTAGAACTTACATGGCGATGGAGATAGAACCCCCAGCACTCATTGCAGAATTCGAAGACGTATTTCCAGAGGAATTCCCAGGCCTACCGCCTGACAGAGAAGTAGAGTTCACTATTGAGCTGATACCCGGAGCTGCACCGGTATCCTCAAATTATATGTTCTTAAAAATCTCACCCACCCGAGGTACTATCAGATTTGGAGGAAGAGGAAAGCTGAGTCCAAGGTACATTGGACCCTTCGATGTATTAGAACGCATCGGAGAAGTGGCCTACAAGCTAGCCCTACCTCAGACTTTGGAAGGAGTGCATGACGTCTTCCACGTATCCCAGCTGAGGAGGTACATTCCAGACCCGAGTCATGTACTGGACCATTCAGAGATCACCGTCGGCCTAAGCCTATCGTACCAGGAGGAACCTGTAGAGATCCTAGATCGTAGCGAGAAGGTATTGCGAGGCCAGACTATCCCTCTTGTTCGTGTTGCATGGAGACATCATGCACCAGGTGAATCAACCTGGGAACGAGAAGAGGATATTCGACAGCGTTTTCCCCATCTATTTCCAAACCAGGGTATGTCCTAATATTTCAAAACAATATTTCATTTTCATTATATGTCTGTTTTTATTTCGAGGACGAAATATTCTAAGGAGGGTAGATTGTAAACTCCCTCGACCAGATTTCAGTAATTTAGGATTAATTTTAGCTAATTAGAATTTCTGTAACTTTTTATTTTTTATTTTGTTTACATATCCTATTGATTGTGCACCTGTACTTCACATAATTAATTAGAGCATTACACTAGCTGTATTTCCCAAACAAAATTCACATACCTGCCCTAGACTTGTTAAACTATTTTCCTAAATTTTGTGCAACTCACAGATGCTTTATTTTGAGCCTCGTTTGAGACGCACAAATATCGTTACAAAAGTCTGTATTTAATTCCTAATTTATTTCTTGCTTTTTGCCCATCTCTGTACCCCTAAAGATTAAGGACCAACAGGCACCTGTTTTACCCAGACAAAAATACGTTAATATTCTACTTTGAATATACTACAATTAGTATATTGGCACCGTAGTAAAATTATGGCCCTACCTGCCTCTAAATAATTATAGAACACCGTGCGCATTATTTATTAAATAATAAATACGATGACCCGTATCACCAAAGAAACCAGGCCCTGCCCCTGCCCAGAATCACCCCCACCCCCTCAGGACCCTCCCACAGCTTTTCTCTCTCAATTCTGAGCATTTTAGTATTTTCTGGGAACAGGGTAATTTATCAGACAAATTGCGTAATTACACAAAATACCAAATTTGGGACCTATTTGTAATTTATGAAATTTCAGGGGTTTTTATGTAAATTTCCAGTGTGAGGTGGCATCACCTCATTGGCTGGTGAATGTGGACCGCACACGTGTCATGTGGGACCCAAATAAATATCTTTTTGGCTGCTAAAAATATCCAAAAACCTAAATACCCAAAACACCCCTAGACTTCCCTCTATTTACACCCTATGCCACTCCCCCAACCCTATATAAACCCGAGCACCCCCCCATGCAAACTCACTCCACACCCTCTCCGGCCACCCTCCGTCCACCGGACCCCTGCCCAACCCCTCGCCACCTCCCTTCCCTCCTCCCCGACCACCGGAGCCCCGCCCTAGCCGGCCGCTCCGCCGCCGGCAGCCCCCACAAGCCAACTCCATCAACACCAACACCCACAGCCACCACCACCCGAACCACTTCCACCACCGCCTCCGACCACCGAGCACCACCACCACCACCCGACTCGCCACCACCTCCTCCACCATCCCGACCGACTTCCACCGCCCCACGACCACCCCCACCGCCGCTAGCTCCGCCACAGCAACCTCCCCGACCCCCGACCACAGCACCGAGCACCCCCCCCCCCCCCGACCTCTTCATACTACCGCCACCACCGCCTCTGACCTCCGCCAACCCCACCGGAGTACTCACTGACGTCCTCTCCACCGAACCCCCCGCCTGCACCACCCCCTCCGCCACCGCCACGGCCGCAGCAGCCCCCGCAAGCCACCACCACTGCTGCTGCTGTTAACTGCTGCTGCTGTTGCAGGCGACCCTCCGGCCAGCCGCCGTCGAATCCGCCGCCGTCCTTCCGCCGGTGACCCGCCGTGGACCCCCCTGCCACCTGTCAGGTATAATATACCTATACTATACGAAAATACGTAATAATTCCTATATGTATGTATATATGTATATATTTGTGTATATATATGTATTTATTTATATATATTAATATATATATATATATTAATATATACTATTATATGTAATTAATATTATAGTAATATTAATATTATAAATACTGTATATATACAGTATATACATATGTATTCATTTCTGCATTTTTATTTTTTTTTATTATTATTTAATATATATATATATATATCTATGAATATATTTAAGTATATATATATAATTATATAATTATATATATATAATACTATATATGTATTAAATACAGTATATATGTATATATATGTATATTATGTATTTATGCACCTTTTAAATTTCTATTTTTCTATTTATTTATTTATTTATTCTTTTTTTTATTATATATATATGTAGTATATATACATATGTATATATATTTATATATATATTCTATATGTATATATATATATATAAATAATATATATTATTATTTAATTATTCTATTATTATTAAATACAGAATATATATATATACAGTGTATATATATATATATATATATATATATATATATATATATATATATATATATATATATTATTATCATTTATATATATGTCTTTTATTTTTCTTTCTTATATATATATATCACTATATATATATATATATATATATATATATATATATATATATATATATATATATATATATATATATATATATATACTTATTTATATATATATATATATATATATATATATATATATATATATATATTATGCTTTTCATTTATTATTATATACTTAATTCCTGCATTTTTTTATTTCTTTTATATATATATTTATATCTATATATTTATGTATATGATATATATATATTATAAAGTATATTATATTATTATGATATTAAATATATATGTACATTTAAATTTCAGCATTTTTCCTCTTTCTTTTATATATATATATATATATATGAAAATATATAAATATATATATATATATATAAATATATATATATCTATATATGTATATATTACCTATTATGTATATATGTATGTCTTTTCATTTCTAATTATATGTATATATATGCATATGTATATATATGTATATATATATTATTTATTATATCATGAATATATGTATTTTATTTTCTGCATTTTCTTTTTCCTTTATATTTATGTAAATACATATATACATATATGTATACCTGTTATATATGCTGAATATATATACATACTATATAGGCTATATCTATAAGTATATATATACTATATATATATTAAGCACCCTATATTATATATATGACTATATATATATACATTTTTACCTATATATATATATATATATATATATATATATATATATATATATATATACTATTATACTACGTACCCTTTTATTTAATTGCTATTTACAAAACCTGTAATGTCTTAAACAGAAAATATCTCCAGCACAGTCAGTGACCCCCTGTCACAAGGACCTTCCGTCTTGACAGTGGGATCAGGTTTCCAATACAACCAGGAAGTAGGCAAGTATACCTTGCCAAGTTACTGTCTAAATACAAAATGTTGTTATATGCTATGTTTTCCTGAATTCCGTATAACTGTGAGTACCTGAGATTGCCTCAGGTACAGTCAACAGATACGTTGACTTGTAGCATAATTAACTTAGTCTTTTCAGACCTACCAACATCTGTGAGGGTATCTTAATATCCTCCTAGACCCTACCACGAGAACACGCAACATGGTTGTAATGCATATTGGGATGCGAGCTGCGTATTTGATTAGCTACCAGTACGTGTGACACGCATCACGGATTAGTATTATGTCAGGAAAAGTATGACTTGGCATTTAGTTACATTGGACGGGAAAGATAACTAGTAGACGTATGGGACACCCCCCTCCATGAGTCCTTATCCTTCGTACCATGCTCCTCGGAGATGGTCGATTGCAGAGCTACCCGTGTGTCCGGGGGCATATGACACATATACTAGCCAGTCAACACGATTGGTGAATTAAGTCAGCATATGTCAAACCTACACATTCCCATGCGTACTACAAGGTCTTTACTTGCATTTCACTTAGATGGTTAGCACCCTGTATTTATTTATTTATTCAGTATTTCATACCTGGCATGTTATTTTCCTGTATCTTGTTATGTCCCACTGAGGACCTGGTTCCCTTCCAGATTTAGACGAGGCCTACTACCCCACGGTGTATGGTCCAGGACAGGAGACCAGGCATGCCACCGAGGAAGAACTGGAGGAGACACCATCAGAATCTACCTGATTCTAGGATATGCTCTCTTAGGCGATGGAGATGTTTTGCTAGATAGACGATACTCAGTCTATCCTTTTTTTGTACTATTATTATATTTTGACAGTGGGTTTGTTCCCACAAGTTGTGTAATATTATATTTCAGACTCAGCATTATATATATTCAGCACTATTTTCCGACATTTCCTGTGGATGAGATATCATAGTTTTTTGTTCGCTTTCATCAGGTGCACTATTTTAAGTTGTTACTGATACTGTCCCATATTCTGCTTCAGATTATTTGCAATGGTCCCAGGACCTGCATTCCTCTCTGTGTTGCTGCATTCATTTTTCAAGGTTTGCACCATTATACAAGTGTTAAGTTATCTTTTAAAAAAACCAAACAAACAAAAGGCTTTAAAGTCTTGGTTACAACTAATAATGATGTGACTTCCACGTTGCTGTATGTTGTAATGCAAACTTCAATTTGTACTCCTATTAGGAAGGGGCTGTTTGGTTAGGCGAAGTCGAACGAAGTGAAAAATATGGAAATAGACATTTTGCATACGCACTGCGGTGAAGTGGAACGAAGTAAATTTTTTTTCGTTTGGGTGCTTTGAAGAAGTGGATGTTAGAAGTAAAAAAAAATCCTAAAATTTGGTGTTTGGTCGGTTGTTGGAGTGAGTGGAGACGTGTAATTTTTTGTTGAAGGGGGCATGAATAATAAATCTGCTTTAAGTAAAGTATAGAGGAAGTTGTCTTGTTCTCCAACCAAACACGCTAAGCGGAAATGGGGATTTCTCACTTCCTCATTCCACTTTGGATGGAAAAAAATTCGATGTCAAATCTTCGATTTCGTGGCAGACAAGATTTATTGTTCGTATCAAATCACAGTAAATCTTGTCTGCAAATCTTCCAAGCAAATGCGTAAAGTGGTCCAAAATCCGAAATTTGGCTACATCCGCACTCCACATCCGCGAACCAAGCAGCCCCAAAGTGTGACTTAAAGTCGTCATTTCTATTAATATCCAGTTTACTTCAAAACCCTTTTTTTTTGCAGATAGCTGGCCTAAGATGGTCATCTACTTTTTATGTTGAAAGCATTGCGAGGGTTAGGAAGCTCTCCTTGAGTGGCTTACTGCTTTACAAGCTTCACATGGCTGATCAATTTTATGTGCAGTGGCCCAAGTTACAAAGGAAGTACCCCAGAGCTCAGTATGTTGGTTCCCTCATGTAGACAAATGTTGCCGATGTTAATGTTAGGGGTACTTCATCCGATTTTCAACCATTTGAATTGCTTTCGTCCCTACAAGTATCATCATCATCATCATCATATCATCTCAATATGGACTAATGCTTTGGTCTTCTCTGCAGAGTAACCACATGCCCAGGAAAATTGGTCAGGCAAAAGGTGGCAAAGATGACTAAATGAAAAGGGTCACTGGTTATCCAATCTTCTTAGTCCATTGTACTTTTCTTTTTTTTTTTGCCACAATGGTTTCTGATATAGATTGGATAATTTGTATAAGATCACGTCTCAATATTGTATAAAGAAACTTTTACTAGTCTAACAAGCCTAATTATTTTGTTATTGACCAACTTGTATGTGTACTAGGTACCGGTGTGAGTGAATTAACTTGGTATAGGTAGTGTGTATGTGACCTCTTGTAGCAATTTTTCATCTCCTCTAGAGGGGAGAAAAAAACGATCGACAAGTATAACGTTTCGTAGCGACAGAAGTGATACGTCACTAGTCTGTTACGTATATTCTGACGAGGAGGTAGCGACAAAAAAGTGACGGAAAATTAGTTGTATGATTTACAACAGTAATTTCATTGTTAGTCGGTCCCAATTACGTCGCTGACTAAGCAACTAACTTTCTTGCTGTCTTTTGTCGCTAATTTGCAGTAATTTTATAATGAAGGCTAAATTACTCCTGTGGCACCTCAACCAAGGACGAAACTAGAAATTCAAACTAGGGTTGGCTAGGGTAGCTAGAGTAGCGATTGACTCATAAGAAAAAAATGGGTGAAATTGAGCCCACCTTAGCACTAAGATAAATGCTAAATATCCTAATGACACCTCAACTATAAGCGTTCGGAATGGATCTTGTATTAAGTTGCCAGGACATAATTAATGGCTAGGTCATCCAACTGAACGCCATTATTGGCTCTTGCAGCAGTGACAAGCAGATTTATCTTGGGGATTAACAAGTTGTCATTAGTTCTTGATCTGTTTGGTTAAGCTTGACATGGAGATCAGCAACTTTTTGCATTGTGGTCATTGTAATCTTGAACTTCATAGAGGATTGACTATGTAGCTTGAAAACTCTATAAACAGTAGCCGCATGAGAAATGAGTTTTATGATGTCACAAACTTAGAATTTTTGCATACATCTCGATCTGTGAGGCACACGAATTTTCTCCTCGAAGATCCGTTTAGCAAGATCACTAAGACGAGAAGGAAAAAAAAATGGAGCATAAGATCAAAAGATTTGAATGTTGAAAATTTACACTATTTTAGAGACGATTTACAATTTCTTTTTGGTAAGGATCAAAAGAGATTTGTCCTTTATATAGCCTTAAGGTTTTACAAGAATGGCTAAGATTGTGCTATGCGTTAAAACTTTCTAGAATATAGATATGTACAGTGCTTCTTATTAAAGTATCTACACAATGAGAAGAGTCTATAACTACTAGTAACTTAGGGCGAAGTCTCATGGGAGTTCAAGAGAACTACATCATTCTTTGGAGAATTCTAGAACCTTCAAACTAAATCCATTGACTTGGTATGGTGTGCAACATTTGTCTTGGTACAACAAATTCTTGTGCGTGACAAGTAACTAATGTCTACAGCTTTATCGAAGGGCTTAGATGAGGCCTATTATATAGGCCATTTTTTAAAGGCACTACAAAACTTACTTCGGCAAACCCAAAAAATTTTTGAGTTATTTACAAATTTGTCATCGAAAAATTGCTCCAGACTAGTCCATTTTTTTCCAGGACTGTCAACATAGTGACAGTCCTTAATATTAGAACTGTGACTCTGTTGACAGTCCTTAATATTAGAACTGTCACTCTGTTGACAGTCCTATAGAAGGAGGAGGTTAGAAGAAGAAGTAGAAGAAGAAGAAGAAGAAGAAGTATATGAAAGAAGAAGAAGAAGAAGAAGCAGCAGCAGCAGCAGCAACAGCCGTAGGGACGAGGGGGCGGGCGGCGGGGTGGAGGGGCGAGCGACTGCAAGGGTGGGTCGGCTTGGGGCGAGCGGCGGCGGCTGCAGCAGCAGCGGCGGCAGCAGCAGCAGCAACGACGGAGCGAGCGGCGAGCAGCTCTCCTCCACCCTCTCTGCCTCCGCCTCGTCCTCCTTCCTCCACCCTCTCCGACTCCTCCTCCTCCCACCGTCGCTGCCGACGGCGACTGGGATTAGGATTAGGATTTGGGAAGGAGAGGGATTTGATTGTCCTGAATAAATTTAAAATTATTCTGAGTAAAAATTATAAAAATTTGGACTGTTCTGAAGTAATAGGCTTTCCTAAAGAAAAAGTTGTAGTGCCTTTAGAAATGACCATTATATATCCTTTCAAATTTTAAAAAATGTAAACTCTCAGGTATACAATGGATATCTAAAATCAAGAAGGTGCAAGGATGCATAAGCTTTCAATGATGAGATAGGTCAGCCAATCTTTTTTGTATACAGTGAATTTTCATATTCCTAGACTTTCCTCGCTAGTATGACAATTAGAGGCTATCTTTATAATAGTAAAAGTTAATTGAGACTTCATCGTAGAAATTTTTATTCCAAAAATATTTTTATATATATTTACTAATTAATTTTTTTTATTAAATTTAACGTAGATAGTTAGGTAATTAAGTATAAAAAAAATTGCATATATATACGTGTAGAAAATTAAGGGAGCGTACGAAAACATCATCGCTCAATAGCGATGAAAATATCGGCTTAAAAACGACATGTCTGATACTGTGGATATCTGATACCTAACTTAGTGACGGAAATTTTCGTCGCAAGTTAGTCGGGTGTCGAAAGTTCGTCGCTCAAGATATTTTTTTTAGGTTTTAGTCGTTGTTCCGTCACTAGTTTGTCGCTAGAAAGTCGTCCTGATATCGCTAGTCTGTCGCTAAATTGTTAGTAATTTTCAGAATTACATCTGCTATGCACATCCTGCGATAAATTAACAATAATATGAGCCAGTCCATAACACAATTAAATACAGTACAAACAACTTTTAGCGCCACAACAATAACCAATAATAACTAAAACCACAATAATATATAACACACACAAAGGTCACAAACACTCGAACTAATAAATATATTATAAAGTCAGGTCCAATCATGTCCATTCATCGGTCATACACCATCCATACAGTACATAAAGTAATACAACAAGTACAAACTAATACAACATTGGTGATACATACAAAATTATGACGAAGGTGGTTGTTGGCTACGTATAAACTGCATCATAAACGTAATAAATGTCTTCTACATGTTATCTGTAAAAACAGGAGCTGAAACAGAAGTAGTCGGAAGAGCAACAGATGGAGAAGTAGTCGGAGGAGCAACAGATGGAGAAGTAGTCGGAGGAGCAACAACATAAGTAGCAGCAGTATAAGGAACAATTGGAGTACCAGAAGGAGCAGTGGTAGATATATCATACGTCTGAACATTGAACTACCATAATTGATTCAACTCATCCACCAACGGTTGCAACTAGGTATCAAATTTTTTTTTTTTGATTTTTGGAACCGAATATGATAAGTGTCAATAACATGTAAAAAAGTTTTCATGTATGCTGTGAAAGGGTGCAGAAGCTTTCAGTGATGAGATAGACCAGCCAATCTTTTTTTGTACATAGTGAATTTTCATATTCCTGGACTTTCCTAGCTAGTATGACAACTAGAGCTATATATACTACTATATAATAATAGTAAAAGGTTTATTTGAAAGTTTTTTTTTCCCAAAATTATTCTTACATATGTATACTAAATAAATTTTTATTAAATTCAGCACGAATAGTTAGATAATAACGTATAGAAAAAATAAATGTATATATATACGTGCAAAATATTAAGGGTTGTATATAAGTGAATATATGATATGTTGTTGTTTGTTTTTCTCAAATAGTAAAAAATTAATGAACTATTGTTTGTTCTTCCCAATTGATAAAAAATACGTGTGTACGTGCATATATTATGTAATGCTAAATTACGTTAATGGTATCCCAACTATAGCGCTATAGCATTTTTGGTACCTTAATTTTCCACTGCCCTATTTTGGAGTACCCTAAATTCATAAATTACTCTTTTGAAATATCTTTCGTCAATTTTGAAGTACATCTAGACCACTTCAAAATTATAACTTGTAGTACAAAAGTAAAATTTAAATACTTATATTATCAGATATAATTTTGAAATGTTTCCGATGTGCTTTAAAATTGAAAAAGTTTTCTTAAAAAGGTAATTTATAAAGTTGAGATTTCAAAATTTAAGTACCAAAAATGGCCAAATGTTATAAGAGTAATGTTATTCGTACCTTCAAAATATTCCTCCAAATTATCACTCCTTATATGACGGCTGACGTAGCATGCTAAATAGCATTATGTGGCAGCTAACATGACAAATTTTAACTGAAAAAATTAATCACCTAAATTTTTTTTTAAATTTTAATTTAATTTTAATTTTAATTTTAATTTTATAATTTGTAATGTCAGCTGTCACATTAACCGTCACGTCATCTGTCACACAAGAAGAAATAGTTTGGAAGGATACTTTGGAGATACAAATATCAATATTCATGCTATAATTAGAGTGCATTAGCTATTATGTAACATCAATGTCTGGACAAATCCTATATTAGAGTAGTTTAGCTATAGAAATTTCTTTAGGAGGTTAGTCGTAAAGAGTTCACATATCCATAAGCCACACACTGTTAACTTGCAAGTAGAATATATACATGAAACTAAGGTGAACCATAATAACATGTACAATAACAACAAGAGGACATACATGCGTATATATTACCATCCCAGGCTCCTCTTCATCTTGTTCTGGTGCTGCAACCACATCTGCTGCTCCTCGATCAGCTTCTGCCGCGCCGGCCCGTCCATCCTCTGCGCCCCCCACGCCAACGACCTCGCGAAAGGATCCCTCTCCATCTTCTTCTTCGCCATCTCCGCCTCCTCTTCTTCCGCCGCCTCCTTTCTAGTCCTGTACATCATCGTCATCGTCGAGGTCGAAGACGATGGAGACGCCACGGAGGAGCTCTTGTCGCTCCAGTCGTGGTGATCGAGGAACGTGCTTCTCGCGCTCCTAGGACTAGAGATATCGATCAGCGACCCCGGGCTCTCCTTGATCTTGGAATATTTATTACTACGTTTCTCGTGATGATCCAGAGTGCATGCACTGGTATCGCCATTTGCTCTTACAAGAGACATCGTAGGGGTCAGTGACGGGCTCTCCTTCTTAGGATATTTATTATTGTCATCCAGAGTGCATGTGCTGATGCCGCCAATTTTTACTTGGGGTCCTTCCTCCTCCTGCTCCTTGTAGTCCTTGATGTACTGCTCGAGGGTCTGGAGGAGGAGCTTGGTGATCCTCTGGACGTCGGGGTACTCCTCGGCCCGTCCGACCCCGACGACGTTCCTGCAGAACACGTAGAAGCCGTCGAGGTCCTCGAACTGTTTCGCGGCCTTGGAGCAGACCTCGAGCGTGGCGACGCAGGAGGGGTAGGGGAGGTGGAAGAACTTGGCCAGGAGGAGGGAGAGGCCCGCGGAGACGTTGCGGTAGAGGTCGTGGGTCTCGCGGACGACCTGGGACATGGCGGCCCGGACGAGGGGGTGGGAGCGGGCCGGGCCGGTGGGCCGGGTGCCCATGGCCCGGTCGAGGATGCGCTGCCAGCGGGCGAGGCGGTCGAGGACGAGGGAGGGCTTGGCGTCGGCCGGGATCGTGTCGCGGCGGCGGTGGTTGGGGGGGACGTGTCCGGCGAGGGAGGAGTGGAGGCGGGAGTCGAGGTAGAGGGCGTAGGTGCGGACGAAGGCGGTGAAGTCCCAGGAGGAGGGGTCGGAGAAGAGGGAGAGGTCGAGGACGCGGTGGGCGGAGAGCTCGGGGCGGAGGTCGGGGCCGGAGTCGGAGAGGGCGGCGGCGGCGGCTGAGAGGGTTTTGAGGGCGACGGACCAGGTGCGGGTGCGGGAGAGGCGGCGGCGGAGGGCGGAGGCCACGGCGGCGGCGGCGGCGGGGGAGGAGGCGGCGAGGAGGACGACCGCCGAGATGCGGCGGTCGTCGGCCGGGAGGTGGTCGTGGGAGGTGGCCTTGAGTACGGCGACCTCGAGGGAGGAGGAGGAGGAGGAGCGGGGGGCGATGTGGGCCAGGCCGATGCTCGTCTGGTCCTTGACGGCCCCGATGGCCTTCTTCAGCTTGCTCGGCATGGCTATATATGTGGTTAGGGTTAGTTTATGGGCTTTTTCCTCTGTAATATAATGTGATTGCAGGAATTAAGTAAGAATTTATTTTTATTTTTTAATTCCCCGGGTGGGGATTTTGATCCCTCCCTCTTATTTCTGTTGATAGTCGTTCTGCTTTAAAGGGGGAGGTGTAGATGACTATTCTTGGAATTAAATTGGTTTGGTGCTTCCGTTTCTTCTTTATGTCGATGGAGACACATTGCTAAAGAAAGGGTGAAGACAAAGTCTACTTGCTATTTTGAGAGGCAAAACTAGCTATTTTGAGAGGCAAAACTAATTTCGTTTATGTGCTGATATATATATATATATATATATATATATATATATATATATATATATATATATATATATATATATATACACGTCAAAATTTGTTCAGGACAGTCCATTATTTGGTACTAGTCTAGACTGAAACAAATTTTACTCAGGACAATCCAAATATTACTATGGGCGGTCCCTACCCCACTCCCCACCCCCATCACCTATGGTCGTGGAGGGCGATTGTCACGCCCCAGAACCAGAATACTGGAGAGCAGGGACAGACAAAGCCAGCTACGTATACCAGAGTACTCAACACCCCGAGATACGGTCACGGCTGTCTAGACATGTGAAGGTTTACTCTACAATCCATCAGGCAATCTTGGATCAAAAATCCTAGGTGTCTCAATCTCAAACAAGCAACAAGTTTACAAGATGTATGAATCACCAACATATAATAGTAAGGTGTCCCAAACTATACATACCCAGATGATCATGAAGCTAGTACAAAAATGAAGAACTAGCCGAGTACAATATTACATTATCATCTCCAGCTATAGTCTAGAATATGCTTTACATGTAGTGTCATGCCCCAGTCCCAAAATATCGAGGGACTGGACACGTGGCAATTGCCAGCAGCACACATCGATGGACAAACCCAATTTAATGGATCCATCGGGGCGTACTTAAGCTGTAATACAACAATAAGGGTCTAGATATACTAATCTCATCCACAGAAATGAATACAACAATATCAAAATCATAAAGCAAGATCAATCTCAATAAAATATAAACTCGGGAAATAACCCGATAATGAGTCTGATACATCTGTCAAGGTACAAGAATAAAGCTAACCACAGCAAATACTGAGTATGAAAACAGTATATACTCAGAAGATATCCTCGGTGATCACTCGTCTACTGGATCTGGTACTGCTACAGTGCATGCTCCTGCTCCTCCTAATGCTCCGGTCCCGTATACCTCGGGATAGATCTCGTCTGCTAATCCTGGGGACATAATCCCGATCCAGGTCCTCACGGGACATAGCAAGGTACAAAATAACTCAAGCCATAAATAATGCAGTGCAGCAATAATGAATCAAAAAGGGTAAACTATATAACCAGCTAACTGATATGCAAGATGAGAGCAGCACTAGAACTCAGGCTGAAACAACTACAAGCTCTGTGTCGGGAAGCCGGGTAGCAGTGATATCATGTGGTTGTCTAGCTCGGAGAGAGACTGAGATGCCGGCATAATATAATCAACCTGTAGCCTGTGTGACTCTCCCCACCCAATGTAATCATACGTCTCATGTCCACAACGTCTCATGTCCATGCCACGCAGGATCATATCTAATGCAACCAGTCATGTAATATCTAAGCAAAAGAATATGTCATGTAACATGTATCCTATACAGAATCACCATGAATATCTCAGGAAGACTCTGTCTCATGAATAGTGTCAAGTGTCCTGGGCTATGATATATTTGATAAGACAAGTACGAGAAGTATAGGGTCTCGGTATCCATGTCTATGTGACGTTACACAACTCTGCGTACAGTGTTGGCACCCGACTATTAATCGGACGCTAAGTAAGTCACACGGTCCTAGGGTTAAGCATGTACAACATATAAATAAGTCAAGAAAATATGTAACAAAAACTGCAAGATTTGGCAAGGTACACTTGCTTGGGGTTTGAATACCAACAGTTGTCCCTGTATCAGTGGATCCTGCAGGTACTCCTCCTAAAGCTGAAATAAATATCACCAACAGGTTTAGAAAATATCAAATAGCTAGAAATGCCTGTCCTTGAGTCCAATTTAGACACAGGAACAAAAATGACAGTTTCTGGTCAAAGCGGGGTCCACATGTGGGCCGCTTTGCACCAAAAAATGTGTCAGAATCAAATGTCTCCAAATTCGTCAAACTTAGTGTCAACAAGTCCAGAACGATGATATGAACCGAACGGAACTTCCAGAACTGGATTCCGATGAGCCGATCTCAAAATAGCCCGTCAAGTGGAGCCGTGGGGCCCACGATACGTGATTTTGTCAACGTTCTCATAATCGAACCAAACTTGGGTCACAGGACCAGCGTATTGCTACGAGTCCGATGGCGCAAGTTTCGTTTCGATCCGACGTGTATACACTAAGTTACAACGAGTTTCAGAACAGGCGGATACGCGTTGATTTCGATGTGCACGCACATCCGAATCAACTTCTGCGAAATCCCGCACATTCGTATCAACGGCGCGCACCTTTTGGTAAAGACTGCACGCGACCAAGTCGTCCCGTTTGGCGGGACGCACTCAGTTCCGGAAAAAATAGGGTGTTATTTTTTCTGTTTTTGGATCGCCACAGGACGCGACGCACCGAGCAGGTTGCACTGGCATCGAGAGGGTTACGCAGCCTATGCGTCACAACTGACAGAACGGAAAACGGGACAACGAGGAGAGAGAACGGGTTACCTGAACAGGGCTCCGTGGAACAGGATTTCTTCGTGTCCGCGAGGCGACTCGGCTCGACACGATGCTGCTGTGTCCGGGTACTGTGATGCTAGGGTTAGGGTTAGGGTTCTGATCACCACAGCGGCTGGGGTGCAGGGTCTTCACCGGAGGACGGCAGAGGCGAAGCTGGTGTCGTCGGCGGAGGACACGGCGGAGATCGTTGCTCTGGCGGAGGAGTCGAGCCAGGGTCGTCGACTGTGCCGTTCGGGTTCAGCGGCTCGACGGGTTGGGGAGAGGGCGGAGGACGGCGAGGAGAGAGGTTTTGGTCGAGGCGGCTCGGGCGGAGGGTTCGTCGAGGTCGGGGACGCTCGGGTCGACGCCGGAGCGGCTGGCTGGAGGGGTTTGTCGTCAAGGCGGCCGGGGCTCAACAGGGACGACGGTGGCGCTGGGGCTCGACGAGGTCGGCTGGGGCCGAGAGGGGTTTCAGGCGGAGGGGGAGATAGGTGGTGGTGCTGGTGGTGGAGACGGCGAGGTCGTGGGGTTAGTGTTCAGGTGAAGGTGAGTCGGGGAGAGGGCGGAGGAGACGGCGAGGAGAGAGGGGAGTTCTGTCGACGAGGCGGATTAGGGTTCAGGCGGGGGTTAAATACGCCGGAACAGTAAATTGGGAAAGGGATTCGGTTTAGGTTGCCGACCGGGTCGGGTCGGCGGGTCAGCGGGTTAGCGGGGATACGACTCGATCCACCTAAGCTTAGGTGCGGGTACGAGTTGTCAGGTTTCGGGTCGGGTTTAGATCCGACCCGACCCGCTAAGGTTGGGTTTGGTTCAGTTGAACCGGGTCCGGTTTGGGTTGGTTTGGTTCAATTGAACCGGGTTTATTTCTAGGGTTTTATTCGGTTTATTTAAACTTAGTTTTTAGGGCTTTAAAATGCTTCCGGGGTCCAATAAATTCCCAAAAAAATACCCTATGTCTAGTTTTTCATTTTACACTAGAAAATATTATTTTCATAATATTTTAATATTATTTAACATCATTTAAAATTATTTAATTATAAATACCTTAGTTTTAATTACTGAAAAATCCCAAAAAATTACAGAAAATTGTGAAAAATCCAAATTAAAAATTTCTGAAAAATCAGGGAGTTTACATGTAGGCCCGCAGGCTAGAAAGTCAAGTCCCAAAACATGAGCTAAACACCTCAAAAGAATAATGTACAAGATCAAGTGGGCGAGGAAGAAGAAACCCACTCATGTCCTCGGGTGCTCCTCGTGTTCACCATCTTGAGACAGAAAGTACGAGAGATCCTGCGGTCCTGCTCCAAAATCTGGCCATACAAAATCAGTGGGGTCAGACCCCAAAATAGCAAGTGTCACAAGGGAGCCAAACTTATGAACTAAAAATAGCATGCAGACACATCGGTAAGAAATAGCATAAGGAACTAGTTAAATAAGTGCAACGGATAAAATAACAGTTAAGCAGTTCAGGAGTAATTAAACAAGGACATCTGAAATCAGTATTCCGGCTACCATTTCTGGATCAGCTGTCAATGAAATCAGGACATGACTAGACTAGACTAGACTAGACTAGACTAGACTAGACTGAAAATTAAGCGATCACGGCCAATCATGCCCTATGGCTTGCTATTATTAGCTAACTAGGGTTGTCACGACCCGCACCCGAAAAATCGGGCATGAGTCATGGGTACGTCCAGCCTACGCCGCAGCATCGGCGGTAGAACGATGTCTAGGTCTACTATCTAGCTAACAATCTCACATAATCAATATATATACCTGTCAAGATCTCAACTCCAAACGGAGGAGCAATATCATAATGATAACACAAGTACTCAACCACGAATCTAAGCACGATAAGATAACAAAGAAGTCTAACAACTACAAAGTCTAAACAACTGCAGCTAAAAACAACCACAATAATAATAATAATACAACAATATCCAGAATCATATATAATACAAGGTCTCAATCCAAAACCGGGGACAAATCCGGTACCAAAAGCTAATAAAAACAACAACTGAGGTCCTAGTGATCCCGACTACCAACCCGAAAATCACTCCTAAACTAGGGGGTCCCTGTCCGCACCATCAACAGGCTGAGGTCCATAAAACGTCGGACAGCAATCCTCAGGATCCTCTGAAAAATATATCCAGTCAGGATTGGAGCAAGCACACCTCTAACAGCAGTTCCAGTTAAATGATGAAAACTATAAAGCAGTTGTAGCAAGTAGCAAGGTGAAGGAAATAATTATGAAACAAAAAAATATATATGTATCACTGGTGCATAAAGGTAAAGATGCATGAATATCAGAAGCAAGATAGTAAAGACTGCAAGATACAAGAAATCTAAACTAAGATCAAGTATGTGCACAAGAACGTATAGTGAGTCCAGCAAGAATAAATGTAATGAGTCAAGTCCAGAAACTATAAGTGAGACCAGCAAGAAATGCAAGAGAGTCCAGACTAGAAAGAATGAACTCGTGTCTCTGAAATACTTGTTTCGACATGTAAACAGCTAGGGGTAAGTACGGCTCACCGCACACTGGATGTGCGGCTGCTATCATTCCAGATTAGACACGAGGGATGATTCCAGTGATTCCAGTTGAAAATATTTACATGTCTACTCGAGTATTTCTCCGCCCCGACTAGTACAAGTGAATCTGTCACCACCCCATTTCCAGAGCCGGGTATTTTTTTTTATTTTTAATTTGGTTAATTGTGTATTATTTATAATTAATTGTATTTATATTTAATTAGTGATTGCATTATTTTTTTATTATTTTTATTTTGATTGTTTTAGGATTTTGGCTAGCCTGGACCCATGTCAGACCCTAGTGGACCCATGTCCGACCCAGCCCACACCCTTGTGAGAATTATTTTGGGGCTTAGAATTATTATTTTATTTTTAGGAGGTTAGTTGGTGAGATTTGGAACTAGTTTGAGTGCATTTGGAGACCCGGAACCCAAAACCGAGTGAATAGGGGCGTTTTGGGAATTTGGAAAGTTGTAAATCTCCTTTTAATTCCCATGGCCGGCCTACCTACCCCCCCACCCGTGAGAAAACCAGCAGCCCCTCCCCTTTGCTTTGTGTTCTCCACTTCTTCTTCTTCATTTCTTCTTCTTCTCCACTTCTTCTTTCTTCTCCTTCTTCCTCCAAAGTAAGTTTCTTCCACTTTTCTTCTTTCTTTCTTCCATTCCTTCTTCCTTAAGCTAACCCTCACCTTGCATTTTCTCTAACCTAGGTGTGAGAAGCTTAGATCTAGTGTGAGAGATAGATTTGGAAGCTTGGAGCTTGAGGGAGTTGATTTGGAGGGAATTTGGGACTTTGGCCTTGGGATTCCAACTCCCAAGAGGTAAAACCTAACTTTCCCCTTCCTAATTATTTTTGTGTAGTGTAATTAGTGTTGTAGAACCCTCCTAGACCCTAACCCTACCCGTAGGAGGAAGTTGGAACTAGTTTGGGTGAGTTTAGAGACTTTGACATTAGGTTTTGTGTCGAATTCGGGTGGAATCCGAATTTGGTCCAATTTTGGGTGATGCCCTAGGTTAGATGGACCTAGGTAGACGTTGTCGGGAGTCGTGAGGGTGAGTGCGTGTCTCCGTTCGGACACGGGAAGTCGTGTCGCGGAGAAACGGGCGTTTCGGGCGAAATTGGGGCTTTTCGTCGTCGCCGATTCTAAGTGCGTGTGCGTTTCTGCCACGGGCATAGAATCGACGTGGGAGCGCATTTTCTAGGATCTAGACATCGTGTAGAGCGCGTGGGTAAATTTTGGGCCGATTCCGAGTTCGTTTGGTGTGCGTTTCAGGAGGTTTTCCGAGCCGCGCACCACGTGTTCGTCGAAATGACCGAACGGCCATTTCGACTTGGTTTCCTCGTTTCGGGCTTGTGCGCGCGTTGGGTTAGTATCGGGGAGTGTGTGCTAGAGTTTTCGAGTTATATTTTATATATTTATAGGCGTTGGTGAGTGTCGGGGTCGTTGGGCGTGCGTTGGTGGGCGTTGTGTGCATTGTTGTGGTGGTGTTGTGTTTGTGTATATATGTCTCTCTATATATATTTATTTGTGTGTATGTTCTTATATATATATATATTTCTATTTATATGTTTATGTGTGGTTATGTGTAGGTGAGTGTGTGAGTGAGTGCTTGTGTGAGTGTGTAGGTGAGTGTGTGAGTGAGTGCTTGTGTGAGTGTGTAGGTGAGTGTGTGTGAGTGTGAGTGAGTGTTTATAGGTATATACATATGAGTTTATATATATGTATATATATTTGTATATATATGTATGAGTGTTTATGTGTGTGCTAGTGTGTGTGAGAGTGTGTGTGTGAGGGTGTGTGCTAGTGTGAGTGAGTGTGTGTGAGTGAGGATATATAGATATTAGTATATATGTTAGTGTGTGAGTGTGTATAGGTGTATATATATATACATAGATATTAGTGTATATATGTATATAGATATATGTGTGTTTGTATATATATATAGATATGTGTTTGTGTATATGAGTGTGTATGTGTTAATATGTGTTAATATGTGTGTGTATATATATATGTTAGTAGGTGTGTTAGTGTGTATATATATATATAGAGTTGTGTGTGTATATATATATATGTATGTATATATATATATATATATGTGTATATATATATAGGGGTGTGTGTGTGTGTATGTGAGATAGGGGGGGGAGCCAGCAGACTGCAGCAGCAGCTTTGCTGCACTGTGCTGCAGCAGCAGCAGCAGTATGAAGATGCAGCAGCGCAGCAACAGCAGCTATGCAGAATCAGCAGCAGCAAAAGCAGGTGCAGTAGCAGCAAAAGCAGTGGCAGCAGCATGGGCAGCAGCATCAGCAAGCATAGAGGAGCAGCAGCACATGTAGGAGCAGTAGCAGTAGCAAGCAGTGAGGTAGTAGGGAGATAGATTGATAGGGTGTATATATATATCTAGATAGTTAGATAAATAACTAGATAGATATTAGATAGTGAATAAGATTGATAGATATTATAGATTGTTAGATAGATAGCTAGCTAGATTCATAGATAGATAGATGTTTCTATATAAATAGAATAGATAGATATATAACTAGCTAGATAGTTAGTTAGATTGATAGATTAAATAGATAGGTATTAGTTAGTTGATAAATAAATAGGTAAGTAGATAGATAAGTTGATAGATAGATAGATAGTTAACTAGATAGACTAATAGATAGATAGATAGGTAAATAACTAGTTAGATAGTTAAATTAGATAGATAGATAACAAGGTAAATAGTTGAATAGATACATAGATAGTTAGGTTTCTAGATAATAGATAGGTAGATAGATAGTTATATCTATCTAGGATATAGATGTATATACATATAGTTATATACATATCTATAGATATCTAGATAGTTATACATAGATATTTATGAGTTGGGTAAGGTAAGGTAATATATATATATATGTGTGTATGAGTAAGGTAATGGGTATTAATGGGTATGTGTGTGGATATATATGTATATAGGTAGATACCTACTTAGATATATATATATATGGTAGATATCTATATTACCTAGCCTAGATTAATAACTAGGTATATATTCAATAGCTAGATAGCTAGTTAGAGGGGTTTTAGAGCGAAACCTCAATATCTTGAGATACCGAGGTATTTCAATACCTTAAGATAACTAAGGTATTGGGTTTCGAGCGGGGTTTTTGAGCAATAGCCTAGGATTTGTCTTGGAATGATTTTTATATGTTTATATATATATAATTACGTGTGCTAGCATAGGTTTTAGCGGGTTTAGGCGGGGTGCGTAGCCTAGGTTGAGGTATCGGATACCGAGGGTATCCCGGTATCTCAAGGAGGCGAGTTTGTGAGTTTAGTAGCTTAATGACCTCGGTTTGACCTAGAATTTCAGGAGCACCCTAGTTTGATCCAGACTTGACCGTAGTTGACTCGGTTGACCGCCAAAGTCAACTTTTGACCTAGTTTTGACCTAGAGTTGACTTTTTGGACCCAGAGTTGACTTTTTGACCCAGATTTTACCGGTTTGACCCGTTTGACCTAGAACGACCCTAGAAGCCTATTTTTAATTATTTTATATCTGTTTAACTCATTAGAACCCTGTTTAACCTTGCTTTTCGCATTAGGTCCTTGCGACACCAGTTCGGATCGCCAGTTGCTCAGGACGTCAGGCGAGTACATTCTCTGATAGTTTTCATTATCTGATGATTATTATGATTCAGCTTCTAGTATAGTATCATATGATTATTCTGGCACAACACGAGACACTGATTGATATTTCTGGATTCATTTACTTGCGACACGTACATTTCATGTTTCTGGCCTCTATTCTGGAATCACTACAGGCATCACTACAGGCATCATTCATGTTCAGGCTGGACTCATCTTGATTTGCGTGTCGGGTCTTGGATCCACTTGTATTAGTCGGGGCGGGGAAATACTCGAGTAGACATGTAAACATTCCTATCTGGCATCATCAGGAATCACTCCCTCTGGTCTAATCTGGAATGATAGCAGCCGCGCACCCAGTGCGCGGTGAGCCGTACTTACCCCTAGCCGTTTACATGTCGAAACAAGTATTTCAAAGACACCGAGTTCATTCTTTATAGTCTGGACTCTCATGCATTTCTTGACTTGTCTCACTTACATGTTTCTGGACTTGACTCACTACATGTTTTTCATGCTGGACTCACTACACGTTCATGTGCACGGACTTGATCTTAGCTTAGATTCTTGTATCTTACAGTTACTACTATCTTGTTTCTGATATTCCTGTATCTTTACCTTTATGCACCAGTGATACATGTTTATTTCCTGTTTCATACTTACTTCTTTCTTCTTGCTACTTGCTATAACTGTTTTATAGTTTTTATCATTTAAATGGAACTGCTGTTAGAGATGTACTTGCTCCAGTCCTGACTGGACATATTTTTCAGAGTATCCGGAGGAGTGGTGTCCGACGTTTTATGGACCTGAGCCTGTCGATGGTGCAGACAGGGACCCTCTAGTTTAGAGGTGATTTCCGGGTTGGTAGCCGGGATCACTAGGATCTTGTTGTTGTTTTTATTAGCTTTTAGTACCGGATTTGTCTCCGGTTTTGGATTGAGACCTTGTTTGTATATTATTTTGGATGATGTATTGTTGTATTATTATTATTATTGATGTTGTGGTTGTTGTAGTAGTAGTTGGTGGTTAGACTTTATAGCTGTTAGTCTTCTTTGTTATCTATCGTGCTTAGATTCGTGATTGAGTACTTGAGATCATCATTTGATATTGCTCCTCCGTTTGGAGTTGAGATCTTGGCAGATTATATATATTGTTTGTGTGGTTGCCCTCCTTTTGGAGAGGTCATGCCCGATTTTGTGTGAGATTATTATTTAGTTAGTTGACCTAGACAGCGTTCTACCGCCGATGCTGCGGCGTAGGCTGGACGTACCCACGACTCATGCCCGATTTTCCGGGTGCGGGTCGTGACGCGTTTTTGGTGGCGGCCCCATGCAGGTCTCGATTCGCAATTAGTGCGATATCGTGGTGGTACAACAACTTAGTTGTACTGCTGCGAGCCTGCTATAGGATCTAGGATCTAGGATGAGTGTGTACTCAATCACGACTAGGAACAATTCCAATCTAATTATTCTGAAATTGCTTCTTTTGAAATATTACTGTCCTTCCTTGATGATATCGTATCTTGCGCCGTATTGACTTCTTTTGATCTGTGTTCAGGATGCCTCCGAAGACACGATCCCATCGTACCGTTCCAGCAGTTGCCTCGGAGAGGTCTGCTACCTCTCGTCCAGCTCGTATTCAGGCAGCTGCTACCGCTCCACTCACCACTCCTGCGGTTGAGGGAGCCTCTGTTTCTCTCGGGGATCCTTCTCCACTTATCGATCCGAGGACTACCCCAGTCGTTCCGGTGGTTCCTCCACCACTTCCTGCTCCAGTAGATGCCGCGCAGTTGTTTGCGTTCTTCAGGGAGATGATGGATGCGCAGCACCGTCAGGTAGATGTGATGAGGCTGGGCATTGAGAACGCCCACCAGGTGGCCATGACGGCAGTGGATAGGGTGGCACAGAATCAGCCACAGGCAGATCAGATTCAGCTTCCGAGGCCGGGTAGTATCATTGACTTTCAGAGGATGCGGCCCAAGGAGTTCCGTGGTACAGAAGGGATCCTGTACGCGGATGACTGGATAGAGCAGATTGAGGGGATCTTCAGGCTGGCGCAGATTCCAGACAGCATGCAGATAGAGGCAGCGGGCAGTCAGATGTTCGACCTCGCCTTGACATGGTATCGCACAGATACGAGGATCGCAGCGCCAGGGCTTACTTGGGAGGCTTTCAAGAGGCTTTTTAAGGAAAAGTTCTTCCCAGATGTGGCGCTCAGTGCTTTGGAGAGCCAGTTTGAGGCACTCGTCCAAGGGAGCATGACAGTGGACGAGTACGCAGCGGAGTTCTGCCGTTTGGGCAGATTTGTGGATGGCTTGAGCGAGGCAGCCAAGGCGAGAAAGTTTCGCAAGGGCTTGGTTATGGCGGTCAAGTCTTTGACCAGGAGCGATCGCGAGGCGACTTTTGAGCAGATAGTAGGAGATGCTCAGAGAGCAGAGGATGACTTGGAGCTCAAGTCCAAGAGAGGCAGGGATGATTCAGGCAGTGCCAGTGGTAGTGCGGGACCAGCTAAGCGTCCCTATGTGCAGAAGGCAGCGCAGCAGGGTCAGGATCAGAGAGCGCCCACTTGTGCCTACTGCAGGAAGGCAGGACACACTTGGGATGTTTGTAGGAGGAGGCTGAAGGTGTGTTTGTTCTGTGGATCCGCTGCTCACCAGATGCGAGATTGCTCCACTGCACCTCCATTGGATGGAGCACAGGATCAGAGAGTTGGAGCTAGGCCATCTGTGGCACAGCATCATGCCCCGCACCAGCAGAGGGATACACCCCAGCAGGGCAGGGCTTATGCGTTGACGGTCGAGGAGGCCGATGCTACGGATGACGGGTTAGCAGGTCTGTCTCTTGTTTCTTCTTCCTGTCATTTCCATTCCTGTGGTGTGCTTCATTAGTACCTGTTAGATTTTTCTTTGTGTTGTGGTAGATAGTGTAGTGACCCTGATTGAGACTGTGATAACACGACCAGTAGGACCCTGATCTTGTATGTTGTTTAGGTAGAATTTCTTGACTGTGATTGTTGGGGGTTTGACCTAGAGGAGTGTGATTGACTTTAAATTTCGAGGACGAAATTTTCTAAGGAGGATAGGCTTGTCACCACCCCATTTCCAGAGCCGGGTATTTTTTTTTATTTTTAATTTGGTTAATTGTGTATTATTTATAATTAATTGTATTTATATTTAATTAGTGATTGCATTATTTTTTTATTATTTTTATTTTGATTGTTTTAGGATTTTGGCTAGCCTGGACCCATGTCAGACCCTAGTGGACCCATGTCCGACCCAGCCCACACCCTTGTGAGAATTATTTTGGGGCTTAGAATTATTATTTTATTTTTAGGAGGTTAGTTGGTGAGATTTGGAACTAGTTTGAGTGCATTTGGAGACCCGGAACCCAAAACCGAGTGAATAGGGGCGTTTTGGGAATTTGGAAAGTTGTAAATCTCCTTTTAATTCCCATGGCCGGCCTACCTACCCCCCCACCCGTGAGAAAACCAGCAGCCCCTCCCCTTTGCTTTGTGTTCTCCACTTCTTCTTCTTCATTTCTTCTTCTTCTCCACTTCTTCTTTCTTCTCCTTCTTCCTCCAAAGTAAGTTTCTTCCACTTTTCTTCTTTCTTTCTTCCATTCCTTCTTCCTTAAGCTAACCCTCACCTTGCATTTTCTCTAACCTAGGTGTGAGAAGCTTAGATCTAGTGTGAGAGATAGATTTGGAAGCTTGGAGCTTGAGGGAGTTGATTTGGAGGGAATTTGGGACTTTGGCCTTGGGATTCCAACTCCCAAGAGGTAAAACCTAACTTTCCCCTTTCTAATTATTTTTGTGTAGTGTAATTAGTGTTGTAGAACCCTCCTAGACCCTAATCCTACCCGTAGGAGGAAGTTGGAACTAGTTTGGGTGAGTTTAGAGACTTTGACATTAGGTTTTGTGTCGAATTCGGGTGGAATCCGAATTTGGTCCAATTTTGGGTGATACCCTAGGTTAGATGGACCTAGGTAGATGTTGTCGGGAGTCGTGAGGGTGAGTGCGTGTCTCCGTTCGGACACGGGAAGTCGTGTCGCGGAGAAACGGGCATTTCGGGCGAAATTGGGGCTTTTCGTCGTCGCCGATTCTAAGTGCGTGTGCGTTTCCGCCACGGGCATAGAATCGACGTGGGAGCGCATTTTCTAGGATCTAGACATCGTGTAGAGCGCGTGGGTAAATTTTGGGCCGATTCCGAGTTCGTTTGGTGTGCGTTTCAGGAGGTTTTCCGAGCCGCGCACCACGTGTTCGTCGAAATGACCGAACGGCCATTTCGACTTGGTTTCCTCGTTTCGGGCTTGTGCGCGCGTTGGGTTAGTATCGGGGAGTGTGTGCTAGAGTTTTCGAGTTATATTTTATATATTTATAGGCGTTGGTGAGTGTCGGGGTCGTTGGGCGTGCGTTGGTGGGCGTTGTGTGCATCGTTGTGGTGGTGTTGTGTTTGTGTATATATGTCTCTCTATATATATTTATTTGTGTGTATGTTCTTATATATATATATATTTCTATTTATATGTTTATGTGTGGTTATGTGTAGGTGAGTGTGTGAGTGAGTGCTTGTGTGAGTGTGTAGGTGAGTGTGTGAGTGAGTGCTTGTGTGAGTGTGTAGGTGAGTGTGTGTGAGTGTGAGTGAGTGTTTATAGGTATATACATATGAGTTTATATATATGTATATATATTTGTATATATATGTATGAGTGTTTATGTGTGTGCTAGTGTGTGTGAGAGTGTGTGTGTGAGGGTGTGTGCTAGTGTGAGTGAGTGTGTGTGAGTGAGGATATATAGATATTAGTATATATGTTAGTGTGTGAGTGTGTATAGGTGTATATATATATACATAGATATTAGTGTATATATGTATATAGATATATGTGTGTTTGTATATATATATAGATATGTGTTTGTGTATATGAGTGTGTATGTGTTAATATGTGTTAATATGTGTGTGTATATATATATGTTAGTAGGTGTGTTAGTGTGTATATATATATATAGAGTTGTGTGTGTATATATATATATGTATGTATATATATATATATATATGTGTATATATATATAGGGGTGTGTGTGTGTGTATGTGAGATAGGGGGGGGAGCCAGCAGACTGCAGCAGCAGCTTTGCTGCACTGTGCTGCAGCAGCAGCAGCAGTATGAAGATGCAGCAGCGCAGCAACAGCAGCTATGCAGAATCAGCAGCAGCAAAAGCAGGTGCAGTAGCAGCAAAAGCAGTGGCAGCAGCATGGGCAGCAGCATCAGCAAGCATAGAGGAGCAGCAGCACATGTAGGAGCAGTAGCAGTAGCAAGCAGTGAGGTAGTAGGGAGATAGATTGATAGGGTGTATATATATATCTAGATAGTTAGATAAATAACTAGATAGATATTAGATAGTGAATAAGATTGATAGATATTATAGATTGTTAGATAGATAGCTAGCTAGATTCATAGATAGATAGATGTTTCTATATAAATAGAATAGATAGATATATAACTAGCTAGATAGTTAGTTAGATTGATAGATTAAATAGATAGGTATTAGTTAGTTGATAAATAAATAGGTAAGTAGATAGATAAGTTGATAGATAGATAGATAGTTAACTAGATAGACTAATAGATAGATAGATAGGTAAATAACTAGTTAGATAGTTAAATTAGATAGATAGATAACAAGGTAAATAGTTGAATAGATACATAGATAGTTAGGTTTCTAGATAATAGATAGGTAGATAGATAGTTATATCTATCTAGGATATAGATGTATATACATATAGTTATATACATATCTATAGATATCTAGATAGTTATACATAGATATTTATGAGTTGGGTAAGGTAAGGTAATATATATATATATGTGTGTATGAGTAAGGTAATGGGTATTAATGGGTATGTGTGTGGATATATATGTATATAGGTAGATACCTACTTAGATATATATATATATGGTAGATATCTATATTACCTAGCCTAGATTAATAACTAGGTATATATTCAATAGCTAGATAGCTAGTTAGAGGGGTTTTAGAGCGAAACCTCAATATCTTGAGATACCGAGGTATTTCAATACCTTAAGATAACTAAGGTATTGGGTTTCGAGCGGGGTTTTTGAGCAATAGCCTAGGATTTGTCTTGGAATGATTTTTATATGTTTATATATATATAATTACGTGTGCTAGCATAGGTTTTAGCGGGTTTAGGCGGGGTGCGTAGCCTAGGTTGAAGTATCGGATACCGAGGGTATCCCGGTATCTCAAGGAGGCGAGTTTGTGAGTTTAGTAGCTTAATGACCTCGGTTTGACCTAGAATTTCAGGAGCACCCTAGTTTGATCCAGACTTGACCGTAGTTGACTCGGTTGACCGCCAAAGTCAACTTTTGACCTAGTTTTGACCTAGAGTTGACTTTTTGGACCCAGAGTTGACTTTTTGACCCAGATTTTACCGGTTTGACCCGTTTGACCTAGAACGACCCTAGAAGCCTATTTTTAATTATTTTATATCTGTTTAACTCATTAGAACCCTGTTTAACCTTGCTTTTCGCATTAGGTCCTTGCGACACCAGTTCGGATCGCCAGTTGCTCAGGACGTCAGGCGAGTACATTCTCTGATAGTTTTCATTATCTGATGATTATTATGATTCAGCTTCTAGTATAGTATCATATGATTATTCTGGCACAACACGAGACACTGATTGATATTTCTGGATTCATTTACTTGCGACACGTACATTTCATGTTTCTGGCCTCTATTCTGGAATCACTACAGGCATCACTACAGGCATCATTCATGTTCAGGCTGGACTCATCTTGATTTGCGTGTCGGGTCTTGGATCCACTTGTATTAGTCGGGGCGGGGAAATACTCGAGTAGACATGTAAACATTCCTATCTGGCATCATCAGGAATCACTCCCTCTGGTCTAATCTGGAATGATAGCAGCCGCGCACCCAGTGCGCGGTGAGCCGTACTTACCCCTAGCCGTTTACATGTCGAAACAAGTATTTCAAAGACACCGAGTTCATTCTTTATAGTCTGGACTCTCATGCATTTCTTGACTTGTCTCACTTACATGTTTCTGGACTTGACTCACTACATGTTTTTCATGCTGGACTCACTACACGTTCATGTGCACGGACTTGATCTTAGCTTAGATTCTTGTATCTTACAGTTACTACTATCTTGTTTCTGATATTCCTGCATCTTTACCTTTATGCACCAGTGATACATGTTTATTTCCTGTTTCATACTTACTTCTTTCTTCTTGCTACTTGCTATAACTGTTTTATAGTTTTTATCATTTAAATGGAACTGCTGTTAGAGATGTACTTGCTCCAGTCCTGACTGGACATATTTTTCAGAGTATCCGGAGGAGTGGTGTCCGACGTTTTATGGACCTGAGTCTGTCGATGGTGCAGACAGGGACCCTCTAGTTTAGAGGTGATTTCCGGGTTGGTAGCCGGGATCACTAGGATCTTGTTGTTGTTTTTATTAGCTTTTAGCACCGGATTTGTCTCCGGTTTTGGATTGAGACCTTGTTTGTATATTATTTTGGATGATGTATTGTTGTATTATTATTATTATTGATGTTGTGGTTGTTGTAGTAGTAGTTGGTGGTTAGACTTTATAGCTGTTAGTCTTCTTTGTTATCTATCGTGCTTAGATTCGTGATTGAGTACTTGAGATCATCATTTGATATTGCTCCTCCGTTTGGAGTTGAGATCTTGGCAGATTATATATATTGTTTGTGTGGTTGCCCTCCTTTTGGAGAGGTCATGCCCGATTTTGTGTGAGATTATTATTTAGTTAGTTGACCTAGACAGCGTTCTACCGCCGATGCTGCGGCGTAGGCTGGACGTACCCACGACTCATGCCCGATTTTCCGGGTGCGGGTCGTGACAGAATCCAAGACCCCACACGTAAATCAAGTATGAGTCCAGCCAGAAATATGAGTGATGCCTGTAGTGAGTTACGATGTGATGTCAGTAGGTAATTCCAGACTAGAGGCCAGAAACATGAAATATGCGTGTCGCAAGTAAATGAATCCAGAAATACTAGTCCGTGTCGTGCCAGAAAAATCAGAGAATACTATACTAGAAGTTGAATCATAATAATCATCAGATAATGAAAACTATCAGAGAATATACTCGCCTGACGTCCTGAGCAATTGGCGATCCGAACTGGCGTCGCAAGGACCTATTACGAAAAGTAAGGTTAAACGGGGTTCTAATGAGTTAAACAGTATAAAATAACTAAAAATAGGCTTCTAGGGTTGTTCTAGGTCAAAATTAACTTTCATTGGAGATGGTCTTACAATTGATTTTTCTTGTAAGCAGGCAACACACACACAATCATGAGGTAAAAGAATCTTCTGGTTCTTTAGAGGATGACGATGTGAATTTATAACTATTGACGCATCATACTCGATCCAGGGTAGCCAAGTCGATCATGCCAAAGCATAAAAAGTTTTGGATCATTAAACTTCTAGTTTATCGCAGTGTTTGATTCTATGGTACTTATGTTCGCATAATACAATCCTGATGAGAAAACTGGAAGTTTTTCTTTCACATGCTTATGGCATGAATCATTGGATGTAATACTTAGATATTTCATATTTTTCTCATTCATAGTCTCGATATGAAAACCATTGAGACGTATGTCTTTGAAACTCAGCAAATTTCTTTTTGACTTGCTAGAATACAAAGCCTCTTTCACCAAAATATTATCCAGCACTATAATGTTTGCTCTTCCAAAGCCCTCAATTAGTTTTGTAGTACCAAAAATTGTACTAACATTTGCTTTTGCCAATTTTAAGTTCGAGAAGTATTTTCGATCTCAAAGAATTGTGTGTGTTGTTCCACTGTCAACCAGACATATATTTCCATCGTTGGAGTTGTTCATGGCATTATCATTTTTCACATTTTTATAAACAAAATAAATAAAGTAAGAAACACTATAAAACTTAATTTATTAATTCGAACTTATAACAACCAAGACTTAGAAACATGACAAAACAAGCATTGAACTAAAATTAAACTTAGAAAAATAAAGTTCAAATAATCTCAACCCCAACTCAATCATTTTTTATCTTTCCGTTGTCATTATTAGCATCATCACCCCAAAACTTAATCCCATTAATTTCTTCACTTTGCTCGGTTAAGAAATCATCAACATCCAAATGAGCAAATTCTATTGGATTATTTTCATCATCAACAATTTTACTGAAATCTGTAAAATTGATTTCTTTCCCTTTTCCTTTACCCTTGATAGATGTTTGGTAAAGATCAATTATGTGCTTTGGTGTATGACAGGTACGAGACCAATGTACTTTTGCTTCACACCTATAGCAAGTCTCATCATAATTCTTCGGAGAATCTATTTTCACACAATTTCCTTTTTCTTGTTTTCCACCATTGTTTTTCCACTTCAAGTGGTATGGTCCAACCTTCTTGTTGAAGGCATGATAATTAGGACCACCTTGGTCTCGAATTTTACCACGACTGTAACCGCGACCATGACCACGGCCATGACTACGACCACAACCGCGACCACGTCCTTGTCTATAGTTACTTGCATTCGCTTCAGGGAATGGTTGAGATCCAGTAGGGTGGGAGTTATGGTTTTTCATCAAGAGTTCATTGTTTTGTTCAGCAACAAGCAACAAGTAGGCATGAGATCAATTGAGAAAAAAAAATTAAAACGTTTTTCACGGTACTGCTGCTGCAGGAGCATATTCGTAGCATAGAAAGTAGTGAATGTCTTTTCCAACATATCTTCTTCAGTAACATTATCTCCGCACAGTCTCATTTGAGACACGATTTTGAACATTGCGGAATTATATTCGTTCACTGTTTTAAAATATTGCAACCTCAAGTCCATCCAATCATAGCGAGCCTTTGGGAGTAACACACTCTTTTGATGATCATAACGTTCCTCCAAGTCTTTCCATAAAACAGTTGGGTCTTTCACTCCAAGATATTCGGATTTCAGCCCTTCATGGAGGTGATGTCGAATGAAAATCATTGCCTTTACTTTGTCTTGTTCGCTTGCCTCATTTTTCTTTTTGATGGTATACCCAAGGTTCTTTGCACTCAAATGGATCTTAGCATCAAGAACCCAAGTCAAATAATTTCTTCCGAAAATATCAAGAGCAGTGAACTCAAGCTTGGTGATGTTTGTCATAGGTCTGAATACAAAACAAGTATTACTTTAGAATATAATACACATACTTAAATGTACAAGTTTTGAGTGTTATCAATTAGACTTCAAGCCTAACATATTCTATTTTGGCTTCAAGCCTTATATTCAATCTAGACTTCTAGCCGAAATTTTTCTTTCAAATTTTCTTCATGAAACTTCAGGTTCATATATAAAAATTATCAAATAAATCAATATCGTCAAACTAAAACACAATAATTCCTCGATAACAAGAAAAAAAAAAATTTATATATATATATATATATATATATATATATATATATATATATATATATATATATATAAAACAAGAAAAAAAAATATTATATACATCTTCATAAACAAACTATAAATAGTCCAATATTATATATAAATCTATAGTGAGAAGCTTCACAAAGATTAAAAATGTATAAAAAGTAAGATATTTGAGTTTTATCTTGACATCGATGGGTCTCCCGAAACGACTAATGGTTGCATCGTGTTGATAACGTATTAAAACTTGCACAAAATAAAATGAGTACATAGAGAATAATAGAGACGGAGGGAGTGAAGAGCTATTTCATTTCTTCAATTGTATATCACAAAATACATTACAAGTTCTCTATTTATAGGCTTAAGAGAGCAACCCAAAATCCAAGAGTCAAATGATGTTACTCAAAAACAAAGAGCCAAAGGATGTGTCTTTTCAATGGATGGATTCTTTATTTGGACATCCATATACAATTTTCATAACAAATACAACTTTTGAGCAGGAATAGTTTAGCCCTAAACTTTTATAATAAATTAAAAAATTGGGAGAAAAAATGAATGCTTAGGATGGATGGGGAGAGCCATTTTCTTTCCTATTTTTCTTTCCTTTGGATACCATTTTCCTTTAGTATCCAAATGTCCAAACACGTGAAATTAATGATTTTTTCTTTCCCAAGGCAGGCCCTGATTCCGTGAACCAAACATGGCCTTAGTGATACATGTCCATTTTGTCAATCTCCCATAGTTTCAGCACTGAAAATCATCAATTTTTTCACAAAACACCCAAATACCAGAGAACCCCAAACACAGCTCACCAGAATGAACCATATTAATAAATAAAAACTGCTTTACCATAATGGAATATATTGTGAACTTCTGCAACGCGATACATTGTTCAAACAGTCAGGGTCTAGATGCTCAAGAAAGTCTCTCCTAACCAAATATATGTGGAGGCTGCCACTCCATTCCTATGAAAGCTGTCAGTTATATATTTCCTGCGCTACTTGTCTCTTCTGATGTAAATTGCATGATTGTACAACAGAATCAAATAACGTTTGATTAGTTAGTGTATAATGTTTGGCCTTAGCATCTTCTGATAAGGTCCGCAACATTCTCGGCAATCTCCTCTTTGGCCTGCACCGACACAGGAGCATCACCAATGTACATGTCAAAGAAAGCCCCTGCAAGTAGACTTACAGTCAATCGCTGACATGATACTGCTGCATATCAGCAGGTGACAATGGGAAATTTTATCATTAGCTTTCTCAGTCATGGAGAAAATGGGAAAAGATTTAAACTTACTACATAAGTCTTTGCTGTGAACGGCGCCAACCATTTTCCCACCAACTGCAAACAAGTTATTTCATCAATGATACCAAATTAATGAGAGTGTGTTCGCTAACAAAATGTTGAGCGTGTTGAACTAGGCACCTATAACTCACTTGCTGTTATCAGCTCGCCATCTGTTGTTCGTCTAAAATCAATAGTTGTACCCTATAGTTAGATACTCTGTATTAGCAACTACTTCATTGAGGGACAGAAAGGGAACAAAGAAAAAAAAGGGGGGAACTTACAACAGGTAATGGAATATCTTGCTTAAAACAAGAACCAAATGTTTGCAAGCAATGAAAGTCCGTGCTGGGGTTCATCTTATCACAACAGAAGGGAAACGTTAGTCCAGGTACACATGGTGCAACGATAAGATATAACAGAATATAATACCTAGCAGCTAGATTGAGAAGTACCTTTTGCAAGCGATTGCGGAGAGATTTCTCAAAGGCACTGAAAGGAATAAATGGAACACAATAATAAATAATATGTCAAAAAAGGGTAAAGAGCAGATTAAATGCAATAACCTACAAAGAAGAAAGTTTTCTGGTATAAATAGAAGGTCTAGATGAAAATTTTATGAAAGCTGTTTATTGATTTCGGAAGAAAAGACTGTGCAGACAAACCGAAGAAATTAAAACATATAATCAGTTTAAATCGTACAATTGAACAAAGCAAACACATGAGAGTGACAAGAGTCCATTGTCTAAGTTCATTATCAGAATGTGAGTTCATCATGTCAATGCCACTTTTGGGTTTTAGCAATTTTCTTTCTAGTAATACCAGGAGGGCACATGCTTATCATAGAAAGTTTCCAAACATTATCATCCAATCAAATTAACAAAACTCATTTGAACTCATTTGAGCCCCCTTGTTCCCAATTCAGAACATGGGAGAACTAGTAGTGAAGTACAGAACAATAATGAGTTGTACGTGGTGGAAACAAACTAGGATGATGATTGTCTAGGTCATGTCAAGATAGATAAGAGGGAAAAGAATCTTAAAGTTTTCTTTCACTGCATTCCATCCATTACAGCAGCATCCCTAGTTACCCCACTAAAAATGGGGCATATGATTTTGGAGATATCAATTAGGTATATACAGCCTTACCCCCTGTTGAGTTATGTGTTATGTTTAGTTTAGTCCCACATCGGATAGACTAACAGTGAGAGGGGTTAGCCTCTCCTATATAATGTACTCCTCTCTCTTCTTAATAAAATTAATCCATTATTCTCATCCTATATGGTATCAGAGCCAAAACTCTGACTCTCTTCCCTCCCACTTCTCTCTCAAACCCTAGCCACAATCCTAGCCCCATCCCGTCTCCGCCTCCCCCCCCCCCCCCCCCCACACACACACATTGCCCCATCTCCGGCACTCGCCACTGCCTCCCACGACCGCCCCTGCCCCATCTCCGGCCGCCCGCACCCGCCCCTGCCTCCGCCTCCATCTGCGTCCCCCATTGCGCAGCCGCCCCCCTCCCCTCCCCCCCCCCCCCCCCACACCCAGCCGCCACCACCACCCTGCCACACCGCCAAGCCGAACCACCCCCCCCCCCCCCGCAAGCCTCCAGCCCAAAACCCTAACCCTAACATGCAGTCGCCGCCCCTCCTTCCTGTCTAAACCCTAATACTAAAAAAAATTTCAATAGTATATCGGCGGTTAGAGGGTAGACAATGATTTTTTTGTTGCACCTCTATTCCTAGATTACGACTTCAGGAGTTAACAAAGAGTAGACAAGTTGCTTGTTTATGTAGATCTTTATTTTCTTCCTACCCTGATATCCACATCAGGATCTACACAGAGAGTAACCTGGGTTGCTTCTCTATCATGGCTTGTGTGATCCTCATACGATCTCTACTTTCCATGCGTTTGCCGGTTCTGGCCACGTTGATAGCGCATTGGTAAAGTTAATGTGATTATTGGGATTGGAAAGATCCAACGACAGTCAAATCAAGTGCATTGCAGGATGACAAGCACTGAGACGACTAGCAGTGCTACTACTACCAGTGTCGGAAACGCATTGGTGGGGCTAACGGGCAATGGCACGACGATTTCTTCGATTCGACTCGTCGATCGGCGGTTGGACGGACCAGATGATTACTCAACATAGCAGAAGAAGGTTGAGAAAACACTTCGGATAATACGGTTATCCAAGCACCTGATTGACAACCCTCCGGAGACGACTGATCCCACATTTGAGCAGTGGGAGACGAATGATAGTCGACTATTTACACAGTTGATGAACTCAATGGAACCATCGGTGGAGGACATAGAACACGGACACGATAAAGGAGTTATGGGATGTCCTAGCGACGACATTTGATGAAAAATGCGACTTGTCTCGTATCTACGACTCGGTCGTCGGCGTCTACCGAGCAGAACAAGACATGTCTCATAAGGACCACTTCCGGGTCTTTAAGGCTATGGTCGATGAAGTTGACCGTGTATTACCTCTGACGACGGATATCAATGAAGGGAGGGCTCAACGTGAGCAGCTTCATGTCATAGCATATCTTGCCTCTCTCCGCCCTGATACAGACTCAGTTCGCTCTCAGACCATTGTTGGAACCGAGGTTCCATCTCTAATGGAAGCTCATTTTCATGTCCTACGGGCAGCAAAGGTCGTCGAGACCTCTCCAAGTGATGCTCCTGCTGATCGATCTGCTCTTGGTGTCGCTCGTACTGAATTTCGTGGTGGACGACGTGGTGGCTTAAATGTTGGCCATGATGGTGGACGAGACATTGGCGGTCGTAATGGAGGTCGATCGCGCACCTGCTTCAACTGTAGTCTACAGGATCATTTCCAGTGGCAGTGTACCTCAGATACTCCAGGTCGACCGCGCACCTGCTCTTGCCGCCAATGTTACCTTAGATACTCTAGATTTTGACGGTTGATCCGTACAAATGACTGATGAAGCATATGCAAATTTTGTTGAGTTTCAAACTCAACGTCGAGGTGAAGCCTCTACTTCTAGGTCCATCGCAGGGTACTCAACGGCATCTGTGATACAGTCGAAGCAGTGGATCCTTGATTCTGGTGTGTCTGCCCACTTGACAGACGAAGCAGGTATGATACGAAATTATGTACCAGTTGGTCGTATGTCTAATATTACATGTGTCAATGGTGGTTCGCTGACAGTCCGTAGAAAATGATTTGCACGTCTTTCTTCGGGACTGTCACTACATTCTGTATTACATACACCTGAAAATTCATTCAGCTTACTCTCAATTAGTCGAATTACTCGCGATATGCATTGCTCGGTAATATTCTTTCATGATGGTTGTGTTTTTCAGGACCTAAAAATTAAAAATACTATCGGTAGGAGGCATGTGGATAGAGGCTTGTACCTGTTTGACGAAACTTCCTCTGTTGCCTGTGATGGTGTGAAACTTGATCATTTTGAGTTACACTGCCAGTTAGGACATCCATATATCCAAGCACTCTAGAAAATGTACCCATTTTTAGATGTTTCATGTTCTTTTCACTGTGAGTCATATAGTTTGGCTAATCATCACCGGATTTCCTATCCGGTCAGTCAGAATAAAATTGCATCCGCTCCCTTCGAGTTGGTGCATTTCGATATATGGAGACCTTGTCCGGTTGAATTTATGATGGGATTCAAGTACTTTGTTACCTTTGTTGATGACTACTCTCGTGTTACTTTTGTTTATCTAATGAAAAATCGCTCTGAATTATTCTTGGTGCAATTTTTATATGAAAATCAAACACAATTTGGTGTTCCGATTAAATGTGTTCGCAGTGACAATGGTCGTGAGTATATGTCTCGTGAGTTTGTTTCACATCTGTCTCGGAATGGCATCATCCACCAAACTTCATGTCCTTACACACAACAGAATGGTATGGCCGAACGCAAGAATCGCCATCTCTTGGAAACAACGCGTGCTCTTATGTTTCAAGCATGTACTACCAAAAAAAATTGATCGGATGCGGTACTTACAACTTGCTATCTTATTAATTGCATGACATCGTCAGTTTTCAATGGTGCTACTCACTTTTCTCGACTATATCCCGAACAAGAGCCGTTTTCTCGACCTCTCTGAATCTTTGGTTGCTTGTGTTATGTTAGGGATACCCGACCAACTCTTTCTAAATTAGATCCATAGGTTACCCAATGTATTTTTCTTGGATATCCTAAGGATCAGAAAGGGTATCGATATTTTTTCCGTCTTGAAGAGGTATTTTTTCTCTCAGGAACAACCTTTGTTGAAACCGAGTTTCCTCCACTTCTACAAACTACTGATCCGGCTCCGCAAGTTTACCCAGAAGATAATTTCCTGTTGTTTCCTGTTCAAACACAACAGCCTCCCATAAGGATGCCCTTTCCTACCGAGCCAATCTTCCGGTCCGACGGTCCGCAAACACCGGCTCCGTCAGACCAGCATCGCCGCAAAGAGTTTTGTCGATAGTGTCCGCGGACACAGCGCCTTCATCCTCCTCTAGCTCTAATGATTTGCTTCCGCCTGATCCGCCAGCTCGACCTCGTCGTACATGTCGTGATCATCCCTTGTATGTTGACAATTACAAAGGGCTTGCGAGCCACACACAATCATTGGTGGCTACTATTGATGGGATTCAGATTCCCAATACTGCAGAGGAGGGTCTTAAACATTCCGGCTGACGTGCTGCTATGGAAGAGGAGATGAAAGCACTTCGAAAAAACTATACATGAAACTTGGTTGATTTACCTCATGGTAAGAAGGCAGTAGATTGCAAATGGGTGTTCAATATAAGGTAAAACCGGATGGCACTCTTGATCGCCTGAAGGCTCGTCTGGTGGCAAAAGGATATTCATAGACCTATGTTGAGGATTATTTTGAGACATTATCCCCAGTTGCTCGGATGACCTCTGTGCGCGTACTCTTGGCCTTAGTTGTTCGCTATAACTGGTCGTTGCTACAGCTGGATATCAAGAATGTATTTCTTCATGGAGATCTTGACGAAGAAGTGTACGTGCAACCTCCCGGGTTCGTTCCAAGGGAGGATAAAGTGTGCCATCTGCGGAAGGCCCTTTATGGTCTCAAACAATCCCCTCGTGCATGGTTTGGTCGTTTCACAAATGTGATTACTCAGTTTGGTATGTGTCAATCAAAGAATGATCATTCGGTGTTCTACCGTCAGACATCAGTTGAAATGATACTAATTGGTTCTATGTGGACGATATTGTGATTACAGGAGACGACAGTCAGGACATTGCAGGACTAAAGAAGTTTCTAGGAGAACAGTTTCAACCCAAGGATTTGGGATCATTGAGCTACTTTTTGGGCGTAGAAGTCACACGGGATAAGCGGAATATTGTAATGTCTCAGAGAAAGTATGTGCTAGACATCCTAAATGATGCAGGAATGATGCAAGCTAAGTGAGCAACTTCGCCCATGGACCCAGGGATAAAGTTACTTCCCGACGAGAGGACATTGATGACCAATCCGGATCAATATCGTCGAGTAGGTGGAAAACTCTAACTACTTTGTCGTTATGACTCGTCCAGACATTTCATTTGCCGTCAGTGTCGCAAGTAGATTCATGTCTTCTCCACGAGTTCCACATTGGGAGGCAGTTCTCATAATTCTGCGATATCTAGTTCAGAATCCGAAAAAAGAAATTCGGATGGAGAATAAGGAACATACTTATGTTGAGTGCTTTACGAATGCTGATTGAGGTGCCAGTCTTACAGATAGACGATCTACATCTGGCTACTCGGTCTTCATTGGCGGAAACTTGGTATCGTGGAAGAGCAAGAAGCAGAGTGTGATCGCACGATCAAGCTCAGAAGCGGAATATCAGACCATTGCTCATGGCACGACAGAGGTGTTATATCTACAGCATCTTCTACAAGAACTGAAGGAAGAAGCAGGATATAAAGCAGCAGATATGTGGTGTCATAATAACCAGTATGCTATTCGTATTGCTACTAATCTCGTATTTCATGAAAGGACAAAGCACATTGAAATCGACATTCACTTTGTCCGTGATGAGTGTCAGAAAGGGATGATAAAGTTTCACCACGTGAGGACCGGCGATCAGATAGCTGATACATTTACAAAGTCTTTTCTAGGTCCTCGGATTCAATTTCAATGTAGCAAGTTGGGCATTATTGACATCTATGCTCCAGCTTGAGAGAGGGTGTTGAGTTATGTGTTAAGTTTAGTTTAGTCCCACATCGGGTAGACTAATAGTGAGAGGGGTTAGCCTCTCCTATATAATGTACTCCCCTCTCTTCTTAATAAAATTAATCCATTATTCCCATCCTACACCCCCCAATTCAGACATGTTGTTTCTACAACTAAATACACCACTAGTCTAAAGTACATCTTCAAAGGAGAAACAAACTACTGAAGGGAGAAATAAAACAAAAGATGGAATACTTAAAGAGATATACTGTAGACAAAAGGTTGCATACATTAAATTCAGAAGACATAGCCTTCTTTCTCCGGCATATGGTTCACTAATGAATGTTATGGATGTAGATGACAAGGTACAATTTTAGACAACTGTCTCAATAAGTGGAAGTATAGACATATGTGAATCAAAAGATTTAAGGTTCAAAACAAGAAACGAGCAGTATTCAATGTATATACATTGAAAACTAAGCCAACTACGCTTATGCAATACATGTATAGAAATTATCTACACATGTTACAAAATAGTTGCACATAAATGATATGATAATACAGTAACAATAACAAAGAAACTTTATTTGCTTTAAAAGATCAAGTCATCAACACAAGAAGAAAAAATGTATTATATAATAAACCAGCTATCAACAAAAAAATTTAAAATAAGAGTGTAAAGGAAGATGAGAGAGGAAAAGAAGAGAGGGGGAGTGACGATGAGAAAGCTAGCTATCCGTACGAGGATGAAAGAGGAGATAGTTACAGAAAAGGGATGAGATAAGCCAGGGATGTGTTAGTCAGGGGATGAGAGAGAGAATTATAGATCAAAAGTAGATAACATAAGGAGGCTAACTTAAGGCCTTTCATCTATGAAACTCCTCCAAGCAAGTCAAGTACAGACTTCGTCATTGTAAAGTAATAGTGAATCAACTACTTTTAACATTTTAAATCTAGAAAGCATAATAAACAAATAGAAAAGGCAATGCAAGTAGTTACTTACTCTCTTACAGTGTTAATTTTGACACCGTTGCAATTAACTACAAGTCTTATAGTCATATGAATATCCTCCCTGCATGATTAATTCAGCACTTGGACTCGAGAATATGAAAGAGAAATACTGATGAACATAAGAGATCAAAAGATAATGATTGATATCCCTAGAAAGTCAACAAGAGGCATACCTGAGAAGATCTTCATAGAACTCTAACCGGTTCTTCAGTTCATTCACTGGCACAGATGCATACTTGGACCCCAACTTCTCACAAACAGAATCAGGGTGGACATCTATAAGATGGGACGTAGTTTATCAGAAGCACAACAATTACGAGAAACAAATATACTTCTTGCAGTCTTAGTCCCTACCTAAACCTGATGCACAATCACATAGCCGCCAACGATAAACCAAAGTTACCAGCAATAAACAATTAATAACAAACATTATACTCACACAAACCAAATGCATAGACTTTCAAAGATTTGATTTTTATTACTCTCATACTTCTAAAACCAGTCGCCACAAGAACCTGAAAAAAAAAAACTTTATTTATACTGGGGAATGTAGCAAGTTAAACAAAGTTGTCAAGCTAAACATGAATGTTCCATCCCATAGAAGAAATATCAAATAGATACAGAAACAATAGCTTGAGAATAAACTTCCACGATGATAAAGCAAATTGAAAGGAATTAAATATTAACTTCTGTCGAAATATATGAAGACAAATTATGAATCACCTTCAGACCAACTTCCTAGAAGCAGGAAGTCTCACCAAGCATTTGAGAAACATGTTGTTATGGAGAAGCAGAAATTGATAATTTAGGTGAACAAAATATCGAACCACACAAAAATTACGTACATTTCTCCAGTCTCTCCCATATGCTCAATTCTATTGTGGAAGCTCAATGATGGATTACTCCAAAAGTAGATCATTTCATTATATAATTTATATTAGACTGTTTAAAGCATTCGAACAAAGCACCAACATGGATGGAGCCACCTAGTGCCCGGGAAACCAAGGCAGCAGAGGGAGAAACAAGATGGGGAGAACACGAAAGGACAAAATTTGCACGGACACCTTCTTGAGCAACCAATATTGTCCCTTCATCATTCACCACTCCTCCAACTTTCTTTGTTGCCTCCAGTCTTGTCAACTGTGCTGTTACCATTTCCTTGGAGAGGGAGAGAAGGTTTAGAGGGGAAAGAAGTAAGATAATCGGATCAGATCATAACAATATTGTCAATCTGGCCCAACAAAACATGAATGTGCTATTTTGAAAAACAAGGTGTTTTTTGAAGCAAGCTGTTAATATCGGGCAGAAATAGATATGTTTCGACTGTTTTAGATCGAAATTGGAGGGTTAGAAATTGCTGAAACTAAAAAAACCTACCAAGTCAATCGAAATAGATATGTATCGGGGATAGAAATTGATATGCTTTCCTCTTTTCTTTAAACAGGTTCAGTTGGTGTCAGCATATATTTATTCACTTAACTTGAAGGACAATCTGTCTGTTCAGATATATTAGTTTTCCTCTCTTTAATGAGACATCCTGCAGATATCTGCAGCTATTCAAGTCTTCTGAACAAGTTCTTACTTGTTATAATGGACATGTTTGGCATCATAACTGGTGTCACAAATCAGCATCAATAAACATGATAATAAAAGGTATGAAGAAAGAACTATTAGCAGGTCGCATATCCGTGTTGGAAGTAGGTGCTAAATTCCACTTCATCTTACTGTGAAGAAATAACAAGCAATTACAAATAAGTATAGAGAATAAAAGGAATACCTCAGTTGTTAGATGAGGATTATGTTCTCGAACTAACAAACTCTCCAAAATTGTGGGAAACTTAATCCCAGTTTTCGGTTCAGTAGCATCTCTTTCCCAGGTTATGTTTGACTTAAGCCCATGGCAGTGCCGACAGACATCCTCAGTGAATGGATGATTCAATTGTCCACTTATATGTCCTTCACTCTTTCCTAGTGGGAATGATTCCGCTAGCACCTTTGAAGGCCTTATCAAAAGTAGAAAACAGTTAGGATATATCCAAGCCTTCTCCCATTTGAATGGGTGCGGAGCATAAGAAAGATCCATAAAATATTTGACTGTTTTTATTGCTGGGCGGCGACCCCTCATCAATCCTCTATGTTGGTTACATCCCTATAGTTCTAGCCTGTTTCATGAAGAACCTAAGGAAACTTTTATAATGATCAGGCACCAACTGAAATAAAGGTAGGGAAACTCACAAATTGTCAAATGGAGGTACAAAAGCTGCAGCTAATGATATTATGGGGAAAGCCTTATTTTGATCAACTTGCTTCCAGAGGTGCCACAATGCCGACCTTGCAAGATTGGAAAAGAACTCCTGGACGTCATATCTAGGATCTGATCCACAACCGAATAGTATTCCAGATGGGCTTCGTCTACAAGAAGTAATATGCTTATTTGGAACAGAAGAGTGGTAATTTCTAGAACCCCGTGACTTGCTCGAAAATTTATGAGGGATATTGGTATCCGGCCTAG
The DNA here is from genome assembly GCA_036927795.1 of Iris macrosiphon. NCBI lineage: Eukaryota > Viridiplantae > Streptophyta > Magnoliopsida > Asparagales > Iridaceae > Iris > Iris macrosiphon. The sequence continues at coordinate 228,915,860 of JAYESA010000006.1, forward strand.
TTGAATACCAGAGAACGAAAGCTCCAGCGAACTTGGAAATGCAACCAAAAGCTTCTTGAAGAGCTAAGCTTCCAGAACTAAAAAAATGCCTGGTACGGTTGAAAGAAAGGTCCCCTAATGAACCAAACTGTGATAAAATGTCTGTCCCAAAACCTTGCGGAAATTGAGACTCTTTAGGAAAGGAGTATCCACCATCTACATCCAAGTTTCTGAAAAAACTCAAACTATTCCGCATGTTCAGTTTCTTCTTAAAAATAAGCCTGAACCAATATGTTTTCAAAAGATATAGTAAAGTGTACCTGTAAGGAAAAGAAAGCCAATTAAGTCAATGGCCTTTAAATTCTTAGTGGCAATGTATATCATGGAGGCAGCATAGAATGGAGGCAGCATAGAAGGAAATATAGCCATAGTAAGCATCACATGAAGCAAAGAATTATAATGATGTAGGACAAGAAATTAAAATTACATACATCATGCAGAAGCAAAGCAGGTAATCAACAGGAAGTAAAGAGTCTTAAGAACATGCCTGAACCAAGCCAAAGACGGTGACTAATTCTACTAAAGAAAAGTATCGATGATATCTTTAGTATCAAGTAAGAAATAGGATCATATACTAACAATGCCGAGGGCATGCAACTTGCATAGAACGTCCTTGTAAATCAGGTGCTCATAGTTCTCTGCATGCCTATTTACAATAAGAAATGCATTCAAGGGATGTTAGCCAGGAATATTCTTGCTGGTTTCATTCAAGTCAGAAAATAGTCTTAAAGATGGTACCAACCAACATCTAACTATTTTGTAGGATTTGGTGGTTATTCAATTTAGGGGAAATTTAGAATGAACTTAGAGAGTAAAAGCACATGTAATTGCTTCAATGTAGTTGTTTCCTAGCACAACAGAAGCTATTCCATGACGTCATGTATCACTACTTTCAATTCCAACACAAAACTATGCAGTTTTGTTTTCTTTTCTTTCCACTTTAAGATGCACCAACTTTACATGTTATCTGCTGATACAGAGAGATTTAATTTAGTTAGTAGCCAATATTTTTAGTAGTACAATTTTGTCTTGAATAATGCATACAATAACCAAAAGAAAAATTGTCCAAAATTTTTGTGGTCAGGCAATTAAATCTTTTTTTTCCATTCAGCTCTTTTAAGGGCTACGTTCTCTGTAACATCAAAAAAAAACTACACAGTTCCTTACAATCTCAACCAAAGTTCGTTAGGCCTACCATAGTTCTAGCAACTCTAATTAATTATCTTCTCACTACTATCTATTAATCTACGTTGCACATGTCCAACCACCTAACACAATTTTCTCTCATCTTACCCTCAATTGGCGTCACCTTCAATTTTCCACGAATAAACTCATTTGTCATCCGTTGACATTCATCCATCTAAACATTCTCAAATTAAAATTTTGAGTAAATGTCTGGATAGATAATATTAACTTTAAATGAAGAGAACTAGAGAAAACACATGTTTAGTCTTATATTCTATGTTGCACGGACACGGATGTGACACGACACAATAAGGATATGACAACAAGGCGACACCTATTTTGGTGTGTCATAGTATATTTTGGAGTGTCTGATGCGTGCCCGTGGAGTATCCAATACGTGTCCAACACGGCCACATTTTTTGAGTATTTGTGCTCTTATCTTCAATTGGTACCTTCTAGAAGTATTAATTAAACCAAGAATCAGTATGGACAAGTCATAATGGCCTAAAAGTTCACTTGCAGGAATATGGAGCCGGGAAATATATACAAATATGTCTCTAATTACCTTCTCTAGTCATAATTACTTTTCTATGGTTAGGATTAATCTGGATTTCTGGACTGACCATGGGATCAAATTAAGTCCAGCTTTCCTGGAAGTTCATTTGAATATGGCTTAAGTTGTAAGGGAGACCACCTTACACGATACTAAACCCCTCAGGTTTTCTTCTCTTCTTTGGTTCTTCCTTATTTTCTACCAAAACTGTAGAAAATGTTTTAGTTTTCTATTTATTCAGGATTCATCAACAATGTTCCTAACATGACAAAGAACTGAGTATGGCTACAAAAATTATTTCATCAATCATTATTGAATTCGACTTCTAAACTAATTAAGAAAAGATAACAGCAATATATTTTTGCCCAAACTCACTCGCAGTGTAAACAAATCAATCACATAAACAAGCACTAGTCCAAGAAAAATAAAATGTTTGGATTTTTTATATAATTATATCATGGAATAGCCCAAAATAATCGAGATCATTAGATCTTCTAATCAAATCTAAAATGCCCACTGCAATCAAGAACACATTCCTATGCAAAAAAAAAAAAAAAAAAATGCTTCCAGAAAATAAGAAATTTCCACCACAAATCACCAAACAGAACACAAGAAATGGGGGAAATAACGAAATTAGAGAATAGAGGACCAACTTGGGGAATAACTGGTGAAACTTAGGGCTTTCTTTTCTTTCCTTTTATTTCCTTTCTATTTTATTTTATTTTCTTTCTGAAGAGGAAGGAAAAGGATACTCGTGGTCTGTTTAAAAAAGTAAAGAGATCTCTGTTGAAATGTCTTGACGTCACTTTTGGCACATGAAGCACGTGACACGGAAGGAATAGTTCCCTAGTTTCAAATAATAGTTCCCCCTACTTTCCAACAATATTTCCCTCTTTGGCATAGTACATAATGCATCAATAATAGTCCCCTAGTTTCAAATTTTCAATCCTCCATAAACACAAACCACAAGATTGAGGATCAGTAAGGAAAATATTATTTTCAGCTCTGAAATGAGCTTATACTGATACAAAAATTTCAGTACAAAGCTAAACTCTATATTGAATGAGAAAACAAGTAAACTCTAGGCAAAAGAACTATTTGTCAGCTGTATGCACCAAATTGATATAAAGAAACGTAGTGCCCCGCTCTGCGTCGGCACTATGTATCAAGGTGGGTGGACAGAACTGTATTTTCTGATTCTTACACGTCTTAATAATGAATCTGAGTTTTGAATGCTTGTTTGCTTAAAGATAGTTTCATAAGAGAATGATAGAATCTGCCTTGCATGCTAAATAAGAGAACTCACATAGCTTATCATTGAAACGAGTCTGCCTGCTTGCTTGTCTAACTAAGAGAATCCTGAAACGCTTGTCTAAGAGTAAGAGTTTGCATGAACATGTTCCACTATCGCTTGTGCTTCGAGAGAACCATATCGTGTGCATGAACTTGTTCAGAGGAGGCGGCTAGTCCGCAACAGAGTTATATGGTCTGATGGTTCATCTCGTCTGCATCCTAGAGTTTATTTGATAGTGTTTCATGCATTCGCATCGGTCGAACAATGATAGATTGGTAACTTCTTTGTTATATTGTTAGTGCTAACTGATAAGAAAAGTCAAAGAGGCAGAAACTGCTAAGCTACTGGAGTGTTAAGGTGAAGCAAAACAAAAGAGAGATTAGAAAGAGTAGTAGAGTGTTAGTGCTAACTTCTCTGTTCTGTGGAACTTATCAAGTTATATTTATAATTTTATTATTTGTAAGAAGTTATAAAGTTATCTATAGTTTATTATCATTTTTTTTTTTTAGTTTTGTGGAAATTAAAATTTCATAAACATACATGAGTGTTTTGATGAATTGATGTCATCTTATATTGTCAATTTTTTGGACCAAGTACAACATATTTTTAGTTCAGTTCAGGACGACTTGAATTACCGGTTCTCATGTATGCTAGGGATATTTGTGATTGGTCTCATTCAATTCAAAAAATAGTCTCGAAGATAGTACCAACCAACATCTAGCTATTAGTCTATTATGCACGATTCGAAGGCAAATGGCAATTCAATTTAGAGAAATTTTAAAAATGAACAAAGAGAGTAAAAGTACATGTAACCTCAATACCTCATATATCACCATTTGTGATTTCCAACAAACCTAAACTATGCATGCACTTCTGCTTTTTTTTCTTTTCATGTCATTTGTTGATAAAGAGAATTTTTACTTGCTCCGCCAGCAGCAAATTGAATATCAAAAAAATCTGCCAAAATATAAAGATGTTTGCGCTCTCCTCACCACAAAAGGTTCTAGTAGTTCAGGATTTCTCAACAAAGTTCCCATCTTTCACGAAGAACCGAGCATTGTGGACAAATCACCATAGAATTTCTAGCAAATTAATTCTAAGCAAACAATTAAGAAAAAATTTACCAACGATTTGATATATATTTTTAGTCCAAACTCATCACACGCATTGTAACCAAATCAATCACATAAACAAACATTAGTCCCCAAAAAAAATGTGTGAATTTTAACGCAATTACATCACGAAGTACCCATCAAAACAATCAAGAAACAAATAATTAGATCTTCTAATCCATTCACGTACGATCTAAGCCTAAATGCGTTCAGGAAACAAGAAATTTACACCGTAAATTTACCAAAATAACACAAGAAAATGTGTGGGGTGGGGGGAGGGAGGGGTGTGGATAGAGAAATTAGAGAATGAGGTTCGTACTTGGAAAGAATTTGGTAGCTGAACTTGAGGAAAGAAAAAAAAATTAGATTTTCTTTTTTTTGAGGGAAAAAAAAAAAAGAATGTATGTGCTCTGTTTAAAAAAAGAAAAAGGACTTGACGTCACGTTGGGGACCCACAATGGACTTGGGGACATAGAGCACGTGACACGGAACGAAAAGAAGACGAACGGTTTGGTCGTTATTATATTAATTAGTCATTTTATTTTATTTTATTTTGTTTTTTATTTGTTTTTTTTTTTTTCAAACAGTAGTAGAGAAAACCGAAAGTTTAACAATTAGAAAAATTATCGAAAGTGTCAAAAAAAATTATGCTCCTTCTTTTATTTGGGTTTGTCAAAATAATATTGAAGCTTTCCGAATTTTCTCTTCAAGACGTATACCGATATTGATATTGAAGACCAGGATGGGTCCAAGACATTTGAAGGTTTAAGACAAACGTCTAAAATGTGTCATCAATTTACACATCTAATTATTAAAAATATATTTTTTTATAAACTGATTATTTTATTTTTGTACTTTGATGTCTGATTGAAACTTTGTCGGACAAAACCATTGGGACAAAACCCCAGACAAATGAAAAAGAGTATATTTGGTTATTTGTCTCTTTGGTTTCTCAGCTAACATGCACATTAAATTAGGCTTAGTTCTTTTTTGGGGGGAGCTCTCCTGGTCAGTGGGATCTGAATGGTCATCATGGTTGTCCTGGATCAAGGATGACCCTTTTAAAGACCAAACAAGATAGCTCGTTTGTTATTTTCGGATTAAAAAGATCGTACAAAGTATGTAGAAATCAAACGTACAATGTACAACCACTAGCAAAATAATGAAAATACAACTTTGGAATTACAGACTTAGAAAACAACCACCATGCAACTAAGTTACTACAACCAGAATTTAGAAAGAATCTGGAACACACAATAGAAAACTGAAACAAAATTTTCGTTGGGATGATTATGATCATCGTTTCTCAAAACAAGATTCGACCATTTATGTTGATCTGTTCACAGAAAACAGCAAGTTCGAATAATGAAACTTTTATAACGCTTCTTATCACACTTGCACGAACAAAACTTAAACTCTCGAAAGAACAAACCATGTCCTAGGTCATACCACTTGACCTATCTCATCCGGATATACCCGAAACCCCTCCTACCAAGGCTCGAATCCGGTCTTCCCCTACCCATATCCTAGGTCATACCACTTGACCTATCTCATCCGGACAAGAATATATATATATATATATATATATATATATATATATATATATATATATATATATATATATAGGCACAACCAACTCTAAAAGCCACTAACCTCCTAATCCGGAGAAAATCTCCACAAATAAGGGACGGTTACAATCCATTACCCCAATTTTCCACGGATAAGGAAGGATTACAACAGATGATCCACTCAAACAACCGTTACGTGCAAATTCTACGGAATCAACTTTTTGCTCGAGCATCTTCCGCGTGTAAATGACAATTTCCGATTTCCGCAGGAGCAGCCTCTGAATGAAAATTATATACTCCGCTCGTCCGCACGCGTGTTGCGTCCGAGGGTTGTGTAATTGCTGGAACCAAAATAGAAACAAACAACATTATCACTCTCATTCTCAATTGGTAATAATAATAATAACAATAACTAAATAATTCAAGTCATACAATCATCACCATGCAAAACTAAATAACTCAAGTCACACACAACACCCACTCTTCCGTTTAGTTTTAGGATCGTATAATATTTACAATTTACTTTTAGTTCTCCATATTGTCCAAAAGAGGATTTTTGTCTCTTAAGATTTAGGAGCTCGTATAATATTCAAAATTTGAGTTTAAATTTATGATTTGAGTCTCTTCAAAACATAATAATTCGTAACTGACAGATAATACTAGAGACTAGCACTAGTTCCAAATTTCAACAAGAAAAGCATCTCTATAACATACTGCATTGCTGGAAAGTATCAAATGCGTGAGAATCAAAGTCAAGAATGAACCCACCAAAACTAGATGTGCAAGAAAAGTAAGAATGTTACTTGTCCCAACTAGTTGGGAAGAAAGTGAGATGGCACTTGACAGAGACCTGTGTATTGTTTGTAAGATCGAAATACAGTGGGACCATAGCGCCTGCGGCCATAATCCCTAAAATCAAGATGTAGTAAAAGCATGTTACTTGTCCAAACTAGCTAGAAGAGAGTGAGGTTGGCACGCTACAGAAACCTATCACATGTAAACCAATCAGCAATGATAACCTACTATTTCATTCAATTTCAAAACTACTAAAAAATAACACTGAAAAAATACTTAAAATAATGTATAAAAATATATTATCTAAAATGTTAATAATTTATTAATAATCATTTGTTTTTCGATACCAAAAAGTTAGATACTCTAATCTGAAACCGCCGATATTGCCAATACCGTCGATCCCGATACTCATAGAAATAGTTTGATACCGATTCCATTACTATGAACCTTGAACAAAACTTGATCAACCATCACAACCATGCAGGGAGCAAGACAGCATCATCTAGCCTTGGTCTTGGGATCCTTTTTCAAACCTTTTAAGCTTCTCTTCAGAGACTTGACTGTGGAATTCAACTCGTGCCTTCCTTTCGCCGGTACCACCAAATCATCGGATACCTTCCGACCCTGTTCAGGCAGTTCCCTAGTTTCTTCCTCTTCGACTGTTTTCTTAGATGTTTTACTTTTGTCGGTCTGTCGCCTAGCGTAAGCCGCACTCCTGTGAGACGAAAACAAAAGTAGCAATACAAGCTAAGAACACCACAGGATCACTACAGAAAGCAAAAAACTTGTAACAAAGGAGAGCTGATATCACTACCTTTTATACTGTGGATCAGTGGGATCCAAAGAAAAGAGATGAGAAGTGAAAAGTGCTGAGAATCGAGGATCTTCGGAGGGATCAACATCCGGCAACTTAACCTCTGCAGTTTCTTCCTTCCCCTTCTTCTTCCCTTTGACCTTTTTAAGTTTCATATTATATCCCTTTTGCCTGGGGTCTTTACTCTCCTGGTCTTCGGCAAACAATAGCTCGAGTTCTGCTTTACTTGCTTCCTGCTCCTTGTCTACATCTGGAGATTTCTTTCTCCCTTTCTTACAGCCCTTTGCTCGCTTACTCTTTGCCAAGTCTTTCTCGCCATTGCCAACTCCGAGCTCATGATCTGACGGTTCTTCCATGAAGAAATCGTCTTCCTGGTTAGCTACTTCTTCAGCATCATAATCACTGCTATCATCCTCGGACGAGTGCTTGGCGTGCCTCCTTGCTTTCTTCTTCTCACTTCTTTTTCTAAGAACTTGCTCCCATACTGTCTCCGACTTCTTATCCTTCTTCTCAAGAATACGCTTGCTTAGATCCTCGAGCCCAGTATTAAAAGTGATCTCCATATCCTTGTCATCATCTTCATCTGAACCAGATGCATTTTCAGATTGTAGAAGTGCTCGTAATTTTTCTCTATACATACTCTTTTTGCTTTCACCATTGGATAAAGCTGCTACCTCCTCATTCTCAGTGTCATTTCCTTCCTCTTCTCCGTCATCGCTCTCACTTGTTGCCAAGTACTCATTCAACTCATCAAGCTACAAGAGATACATAGCAGTCATTCACCATGAAACATTGTTCAACAAAAAAGACAAATTTATGTTTCTGCTAAATGAAAAAGGACAAATTGCAATACATCTATCATTATGAAAATGGTTTATTTGAAGCACTGAGTTCCGTAATTGACTTCAGGTTCAAAATTAATACTCACCCTAACTAGGAATCACATTTCTTAGTAAATTTGTTTTCAATAATGTAAGATATAAACTTGTCACAAGGTAGTGAACCTCAAATGGAAATATATATTCTGAAAGATGAAGAAAAGTGATTAACTGCGTGAAATGAAAATAATGACTGTAAAAGAAGTCATATATATATATATATATATATATATATATATATATATGAGGAGGTATCGGGATCCCCGCACTTAAGCATACTTGCATGTTCTCCGAAATAACAGTCGTTGGATTGTCTTTCTTGACCGTTCATATTAGATCCTTAAACTACCTGATTTCTCGCGAGATTTTGATCTAATCTGAACCGTCAAAAAAGACAATCCAATGGCTGCTATTTCGGAGAACATGTGGGGATGCTTAAGTGCAAAAAATTTATATATATATATATATATATATATATATATATATATGGGAAAATGGGATATGAGCCGTAGTGCTCATATTCCTACACTACGGCTCATATTCCTACATGAGCCATGCACATGTGGACCGATAGGACTAGATTCCTACATCCAATGTGCACTCATGTGCACTAGTACACTTTATTCCTATTGGTCCACATGTGCATGGCTCACGTATGAATATGAGCACTATGTCTCATATCCCGTTTACCCTATATATATATATATATATATATATATATATACACACACACACACACACACACACACACACACACACACAAAAGGTGGTGTAGCCCGTTGGTTACACCATGGGTCCCCCAGCCGGAAGGACGGGGTTCGAGTCCGACAACCCCCTGCAGTGGCAGCGCTTAGGCGTGCGGGTTGGCCACATAAAGTATATATATAGTAATCGAGACGGATGATATATTCTGAGTAACCCTTTTACTCACATTATTAACCGTCTCCAGGAACTATTAATAAATTATATCTACAAAGTTGCTACAGAATTTATAGTTGTCTCAACCTTTACAAGGATCTATTGCCCCTTAGTCAGAGCCACCATTTCCCAAAACTGAAGTCTATCGAGAAAATACCACTTTACTCTAGGACAATCAACCTATATCCTTGCTGATTCCAAGAGAGCAAGCCACTTACCCGAATTGTCAAGATTCAGCCTCAGAGTTTAGCAAATCTTCATTTCTAAAAACCCTGCAATTCAAGGTTACATCATTCTTAATCCCAAGGTATTGCTACAGAAACAGACCTTCGAGGATACTACCAAGATAACCAAGCCACAATCACATCAGTAAATAAATATGACTACCGTTGGGCGGTAATAATTGTTCCATATCTTGTTATCCACAATTGTGTTTTCAAATGAGACGAATGATTTGACTTGCATCTACACAAGGCCTGGAAAGTCGGGTCAATAAAAGAGAATTCTTTGACAGAAGATCTGCTCCCTTCTTGAAAAATTAAAATTAGGACGGCATTAGCACGAAATTCATGGGGAACATTTTGGCGAAAATGGCAGTGGACTTTCATATGCAACTACCCCAGACGGAGAGGATCTTTACCAACTTAAGACAACAGGTCCTACATAGCTCCCATCTTATGATCCAAAGTACCTACTTAAACATGAATAGTACAAATGAAGTTTGTATTTCAAAGATTAACAATCCTCAGCCATGTAATATCTCACATACAATTTGGCCACCTCCATGAAAGTTGGAAGATTTTTCAAAAACTAATCTCAACTGCAATTTTAAACAAAAGCTTTGCGGATGCTTTCCTGTTGAGAATGGAGAAGAACAAAGTGTTTTCTGCATGTAAATTTGCAATTTGGAAAAACCATCTGAAGAGTTTTCAAGGATAAGTATACTTTTAGTTCTTCCATAAAGGTATTGGAACTCCAAAACTATAGAAAAACATAACATCACTTGAATGATGTCAAATGGACGACACGTAAAAATATAGTGTAAAACAGAACCCTTTAGATTTGCAAATTTAACAACCCCACCCCACCCCCCCCCCCCCCCCCAAACCCTGCTCTGGAGAAAAATCTAAACATATCGACACAGAATTAAAGGACCCTATCCAGCAACCAGATGGGAAAAGGAGATAAGTTAGACTGAATAATACAAGATAGACACGGTGTTCAAAAGTGCTTCAAGTTACAAATATAAAATATCGACTAAAGAATGTTATAGAAAGCAATAAATAAAAAGAAGGATGTGTCAGCATCATGATAACCAGTGAATACCAAGGCCGACTGCTAAAGCGCTTACACAGTCATTCAGCGTTTAGGAAGGCTTCTATAAGGCATGGGTATGCTATATCCTAATTGACACTATTTTTTCTCAATAAAAACCAGTTGCAGAATTATTCAGGGTTTTCCAAGTGGACAAGTTAGGAAGGCTTCTTTAAGGCATGTGCGTGCTATATCCTAACTAACACTAATTTTTATCTAAGAGAACCTGTTTCAGACTTTAAAGGCATTCTACTCATGTATAAAATATTTCAGTAAGTTCAAAAATTATGTTATATTAATGAGTAAATCATCATACACAACAGTTAACAAATCACATACCAACAAGTAATAACAACAAACAAGCTACAACAATATGAGGTTCCTATAGACTGTCATTCAGCGTTTAGGAAGGCTTCTATAAGGCATGGATATGCTATATCCTAATTAACACTTTTTTCTCAATAAAAACCAGTTGCAGAATTATTCAGGGTTCTCCAAGTGGACAAGTTAGGAAGGCTTCTTTAAGGCAAGTGCGTGCTATATCCTAACTAACACTAATTTTTAAATAAGAGAACCTGTTTCAGACTTTAAAGGCATTCTACTCATGTATAAAATATTTCAGTAAGTTCAAAAAGTATGTTATATTAATGAGTAAATCATCATACACAACAGTTAACAAATCACATACCAACAAGTAATAACAACAAACAAGCTACAACAATATGAGGTTCCTATAGACGTACATATAAGAATTACAATGTTATCATCTACTAGTTCGAAGAGACAAAAATGTTTATCGAATAAAAAAATCACTACCTGAATGCGATGGAGGGTTTGAGTGACTAAGTTAAGGCAAGAAAGGAGAAGGAACAAGAGAAGCAGATAATAGGAAGGAAATCAGAAGGAAAGAAAAAGAATTAAGAAAATGAACAAGAGATTTGATGAGAGCAAGAAATAGAGATGAGTGAAAAAGTAAAATAAGCTTTAGCGGTTAGTAGATGGCAGCAACTATAATGAGTAAAAAGTAAGCATCTTCACTAACTGATGAGTTTTGAAGGGAGAGAAGAAAAAAAAATGGTTGGATAAGACCTAGTGAGAATTTAGATTGCCACTTCCATACAAAACATTTTAAGCCATATGGCATATCCAATAACTTACCACTTATTAGAGCATTAAAGCAAAGCCAAAGGAAGATAAGTATCGATGCAACAGGCTCATCTTTGCTAACTATTGATGATGACTTTTAGGGGGAGATGAAGAATAGTTCAACAAGACCTTGTAAGCATTGGGATCGCCATATAATCCACACAACCTATGAGACTTTTAGGGGGAGATGAAGAATAGTTCAACAAGACCTTGTAAGCATTGGGATCGCCATATAATCCACACAACCCACACAACCTATGTCTAAGCTATATCATGTATACCAACAACTTATTACAATATTACAGCAAATACAAAGGAAGATATTGTCTTCCACACAACCTATGTCTAAGCTATATCATGTATACCAACCACTTATTACAATATTACAGCAAATACAAAGGAAGATATTGTCTGCTTTGTCATCAATGCAATCATGTGAAGCAGACAGTGTCATAAGGGCCAAAATGGATGGGGTGTAAATAAGCTGAGCTACTCGTGAGCCAGCCTGGGCTCAACTCAGTAAAAAAAACTCACGAGATTATTTCCTCGTTTACAGGAAAATAATCAATTCTGTGCTAAAAAATGAAAACTAGTCATTAACAGTAGTTCAGAGAAACCCAGATAACAGTCGCATACTATGTCCGACTTACAAGTATCTAATGACCAAAGTACAGCACCTTCATTAGAAAATGCTAATGATGAGAGAAACTTAGATAAGTCGTTAGATCAAATTAATCATCACAAACCTAATGTTAATGAATTCCAGTGCAAACAAAACCAAATATAAATTTATGAGACTAGTAGAAGGATGAAAAAGTAAACATAAATATGAACCTTGTCCGCATTGAACTTTTGCCTCAAAATCTTTGTCCGATGTGGCTCGTCCTCTTCCCATGTTAAATTAACTTTGCTGTGTTGCAAAGCACGAGTCTCAAAATCAGGTTGCTTATAGTGTGTAGGTGCCTATAGTGGAAGAAGAAATAACATTTGTCAACAGAAAGCACCACCCAGGATTGAAAAGCAGATGAAAAACATAATTATCTGGTGTATTAGTATACACTTAATTGCAAAAAAAGGTCAAAGGCATCATATTTCTCATCCTAATTATGAAAACATAATGCATTAAGAAAGTAGGTGGGTGTTAATATTTGTAACTAAAATAAATTTCACTAGAAGGTGAATTTATGGAAGTAGATAACAATATATTCAGGTTTTTAATATTCTCGTTGACCAAGACGGTGTGTACAATGTGAAAAGCCATAGGGTGTTAATATTTTAAACTAAAATAAATTTCACTAGAAGGTGAATTTATGGAAGTAGATAACAATATATTCAGGTTTTTAATATTCTCGTTGACCAAGACAGTGTGTACAATGTGAAAAGCCATATCAAGTGACTAATGGTAGCTAGGATTTTATCATCAACCTTTTTGCGTCAAAATAGTGTCGGCTATAGAGCATAAGAAAGCTCCAAAGGATTTGACAGTTTTTTATAATCAGGTATCGACCTAAAATCAATCATCTATGTTGGTGACGAATTCCTAGATAAGGTAGCTATGAGCATGAGAGGATCATTGCGTAAAACCTAACTGGCCACCTAGCAAGTAGGAAAATTTACCTTCTCCTTCTGGTTATATAGATTAAGCTCAAGCAACCAGGGAGCACCCTCCATGTTCCCCCTGACTATAAAGAGTCTAAACGAGAGGTAGGATGATACATACAGAAAATGCATTCCTCTCTATGAGACAATTCCTTTTGGACAAACTTGAGTGTCATATCCTCGAGTTGCATATAGTCTAGAATGCATAGACACAGATACAACACGGCTTTGACACGACAACACAGATTCAGCACCTCTTTTGTTGTATCCTGGTGTATTTACTATTTAGGAGTGTCTGTGTCGTGTTTGATACGTGTCCAACACAATGCAACACAGAAATGGCAAGAATTTGTGGACTGTCAGTACTTCTAGCTTATAGTAATCAATTTTCGACTAATACATCCTTAATTCCATATAGTCCAACAAATTGGCAAGCATATAAATAGTGAAATACTATGTCCATTATATTGACAAATATCCAATACATATAAGAAGGTGAAGAAAGCATTTCTCTTATACTTTGTCTCAGTTGCATGAATCTTTCTCTCCCATTCAGACATGTGCAGCTACCAAATCCTTTCATATCTCCCTGATCCATGTCCAACTGGTTTCTCTTTTAGCAAATCTATATGATTCTTAATTCCTAGCTTATAGTAATCAATTTTTGACTTACAGTAATCTATAGCAAATCTATAGATTATGATCCTTTCATATCTTCCATTCAGGCATTTGTGGAGTGTCAGTACTTCTAGCTTATATTAATCAATTTTCGACTAATACATCCTTAATTCCTTACAGTCCAACAAATTGGCACGCAGAGAAATAGTGAAATACTATGTCCATTATACTCACAAATATCCAATATATATAAGAAGGTGAAGAAAGCATTTCTCCTATACTTTGTCTCAGTTGGATGAATCTTTCTCTTCCATTCAGACATGTGCAACTACCAAATCCTTTCATATCTCCCCGATCCATGTTCAACTGGTTTCTCTTTTAGCAAATCTATAGATTATGATCCTAGCAATAGCCCAAACTAGTGCATATATCACAATTCTAATAGGTACATCGTGAGCGTCCATTTATGTAAGCATAATTGTCTGTCTGCATGTGTAAATATTGAACTAATGTTGAAAGTAAAACCACTTTTGACTTTTCTAGTACAAAACCAGAATACACAATCTAGCTTAATGCAATCACCAAGTTGCCCGTTCTGTTAGCATTGTACGAACAATATCTGGCTTAGAGCATATAGTTCCAAGTCCAACTGAACACCCCTTGCTCCAAGCAACTCGGGTCCAATTATTTCTAATTGGTTTTGGGCTCACCTTGGCATCTCAATGCCATACTTTATAGGTGTTCTGTGTGATGGTATTAGATTCTTCAGGCTCTTCAAGAATGTGATTAGCTTCTATAAGAATAGTTTGCATCCAAGTATAAGTGAGAACAATTTGAAGCCAATTTCATTTCCTTCAATCAAAATATATCAATTTGTGTTCCCATCAAAGTCAATAGTCATACATACAAAAAAAGAAAAAAGAAAAACACAATTCCCAGTTTTTGGAGTGTCATTAAATTTTATTTTCTTTTTTTCCTCGACAAAATCATCTTTAGGAATTTTGACTGTGCATTTTTGTAAAATCAAATTCATCACTGAAATTCAACACATTGGCATAAGCTTCTTTACACATGGAAAAAACCTTCCTTCAAAATGCAGGAAATATAATCTACCACAGGAAAATACTAGAGTGCAAAGGTGGAAATTGACTAAAGAGGTAACTATTTGCTTTCTTTGTAGTAGCAAAGCTACTTTTGTTGCATCTTTTCTCCTTCACTTTCTAATCGGATAAATATATTAGCTAAATGTAGTATTAATGATTAAACTACAAAATATATATACCTCTGTAGTGATGTCACGAGGAGGATGACTGAACTCCATTGAGTCAGGAATGAATCGCAAATCAAGCACATTTGATGTTCTTAAGAGCTCGATGCCATCAAGAGTATTATAAATGTGATTTGCTGTAGCTCTTGAATCAAACACCGCAACAGCATAGTAATACCTGAAATGAGACAATAAAAGGAAATGCAACTTATTTTCCTACCCACATCAAAGACAACCTTGCTTTGCATCTGATATACATATATTAGAATTACAAAAGTTTCCTTAAATTTAAATGTGCACATAAAAAAGTAACATAATTTTTTTATTACCCCGTATTGCAAGTTTTAAGTGAGAAATAATCCATCACAGTAGTTGAGAAGAGCTACTTAAAGAAGCATGTTAGAATTGTGCAATGATATATACTTCTTGTTCGGTAATGAGGAAATATTCATCATTCGTCATCGTTATCCAAGCCTTCTCCCATCATAATGGGGTCGTCTATGGAGCATAAGAAAGCTCCATATAAGATTTGACAAAGTTTTGTAATTGGCTGTCGATCTTATATCAACCCTCTACATTGATGCCAAATTCCTAGCCAAGGTAATGAGGAAATATAGTAAGGGTGAAATTACCTTAGCTAGCTCCATGAACTAACTTTGTTGTTATGCAGGAAACTACAATCTTTCTAGCTTATCTGGTCTGTTTCTAGTATCCAATCTTCAATCTTCAGGAGCTTGTCATAGTCAATTATCAGTGAAGTGTGGAATGATTGTAGCCAGCTGCCAACTCAAAGTGCATTAGACCAAGTGGCGTATCCTTATAAAGCCTTTCCCTCTAAAACCTTCAGTCACATAACACTTTTGAGAAAAAAAGTCTAATCTATAGAAGCGTAAGGGAAATATTAACAAGATTGGCCACAACAGAAATGGAGTGTTCTTTTACAATATTGATAACAGCAGCTACCACCTTATTTAGCAAAGGTTAAAGGCACTCCAGTTCATACACTTTGGTTATCATATGAAAAGGATAGAGCTGTTTATCTTATTACTGTGTAAATGACGTTGAAGCTAATTAGTCCAACAAACTCTGTGATAGTCCTCTAATAATGACATCTCACAGAACCAATTTAAATTTTAACAGTCTACCTAAATTCAATGTGTATCAGTTCTTCAGTTGTCAAATAACATCTCTTTCCAAACAGGATCAAAAAAATTCACAGTACTAATTTGCATGCCATGATCATGTTTTGCTTGTATTAAATTGCATTTTGATATAGGTCATATAAAAGTAAGAAAGTCAAAATGTTTATTTTCCAGGAATAGACTAATAGTAACACTGAAAGCAACAGATTTTACATAAAATCAAAAGAAAACGGGCCTTCAGCCTATATCACCTTAGCTTGTTCAACTCATAACTGCGCAGTTTCTCATCATCAATCTCCTGTTCATCATCACTGCCGTCTTCATTTTTATCGATGAGATCAGATGGGCCTCTAACTGCTTCAACTTCGATGCACTTAAGGCCAAACTCAGTTGGATAGATAGCAACTGATAAAATTTGGCCACCTTTGGGGAGACATGAACTCATCACTACATAAATATCAATAGCCTACAGGAGGAAAGAA
Source organism: Iris macrosiphon (assembly GCA_036927795.1). Classification (NCBI taxonomy): domain Eukaryota; kingdom Viridiplantae; phylum Streptophyta; class Magnoliopsida; order Asparagales; family Iridaceae; genus Iris; species Iris macrosiphon. Next base: position 228,932,584 of record JAYESA010000006.1, read on the forward strand.
ATCACAATACTAAACAATCAATAAAAGGTCAATAAAATTTCAGCTTACAATTAATTTCACAGCAATTAAATTGACAAGAAATATATAATTGACAAAAGCAATTTTGATTAGAAAAGATTGATCAACTAACTAAGAACATTAACAGCAGAATCCTTATAATTGACAACACTATATCAAGCTCAAGAGCAACAGCCTCAGATGAGATTTATGCAAGTGTAGAAAAGCAAATTGACTTCAGCTGTCTTAGGGAAATGAGCATGCTACTCGCATGGACAAGCCATGTCGTATGGACACAAATAAGAGATTGGCAATGGCAATATGGAGCGGACATCAGTTTAGTTTCTATTCCTGACAAGTCTTCAACATAGACACGGAAGTAACCTTCGCATCAATCTTGCATTCTTCGCTTTTCATGGTACCACGCACCCAGCACCGTGACAAATTAAAATAAAAAAGTTCCCTACAAAACTCAACAGCTTGTGGTCCTTAATCCCCCTGAGGATTAAAAGGGTGTCCAAATGCTAGGAGGCTCCCGCTTACACAGCTTCTGGGGAGGGTCAAGATGTATGCAGCATTACCCCCATATATATTGATTCCACCCGAGGATTCCAGACATCAAAACATACACAAACAGTGAACTTCTTTGAAATCACATGTTACGCGCTTCTTCTTACTTAGCAAAGGCACTCGTAACTGGACGATGGGGCGAAGATGAATAAGTCATCTGGTCTTGTGACCGGTCGGCCTTGGTGTTACGCCTTGTTGCAGGCGCGGGCGCTTCTCAGATCGGGAGAAGTACGGCCTATGTTTTTTATTAAACTTTGCTTTGATAATCTTCTCAAGAGAATTTCCACCTCTATATATAGATAAAGGATGGCTACAATTGCTAACCATAATTTGTTGGAAAAAAAACTAAATCATACTAATTATTGTTAATAACAAAGTAGTCAAAGGTGCAAGGCGCACTCAAGGCGCAAAGGGTCCAAATCGTCCGAGGCGCAAGGCGCACTTAAGGCGCGCGCCCGAGCGACACGAGGCGCAAAATTTATATATATATATATATATTCACATCGGATTTCTACATTGATAAACATGTGTGCTTCAAATTCTTCCATGTCTAGGTTGCAATCACTTTGAATTGAGTGAGTGAGAGAGAAAACAATAAAAAAAAAGTACATCAGTTCAAAAAACAGTCTAAAAACAGTACAACAGTTAAAAAAATAGTCTAAACATGTTATTTTTTCACAAGATTTTCAAGGCGCGCCTTAGCTATTCCAAGGCGCTCGAAAAAGGCGCAACTAGGCGCGCCTTAGCTGCGCCTTAAGAATTGCGCCTCGCCTGGAGTGTCCTGAGGCGCTGCCCCTGCGCCTAGGAGCAAGGCGCGCCTGAGGCGCGCCTTTGACTACACTGGCTAATAATATTACTAATAATTTCTTTTCTTGAAAGAAAATATATTATTAACAATATTGCTAATAATATCTTTCTTGAAAGGAAACTAATTATTGCTAATAATATTGCCAAGTAATATCTTTCCTTTCAAGGAAAGACATTATTAGCAATATTGCTAATAATATTTTCCTTGAAAGGAAACTAACTATTGCTAATATTACTAATAATATTGCCAAGTAATGCCGCCGGCTAGGTACGGATAACCCTAGCCGGGTCTTGTGTGTCTTTCCCTTTGGCCGGTCCATGTGAGTAACGGGTATAGGTTCGTCCGAACCGACACGTAACAATACTCCCTCCCTTCAAACCCAGCGCGACGCGCTGGTAGCCGGGATGAAGGCGCTCGAGGGTGTCGTATTGGACCCATGTAGCATCGTCAGCGGTTTCTTCCGCCCAGCGAACCAAGTACTCGCGGGTGTCAGCAACCATCCGAGTATTAAGTATCTCCGCCGGGACCGGGTGTTTGCTTGGTGTGAGGTCGGCTGGTAAGGCTGGTACTACCGTCGGAGGTAGACCAAGGAATGGCTTCAGCAAGGATACATGGAAGACTTTGTGGAGGCGGGCGTCGGTTGGAAGTTCGAGTTGATAGGTCACCGTGCCAACCCGAGCAAAGACTCGGAAGGGCCCGAAAAAGCGACGAACAAGCTAGTGGTCAGTTGTGTGCCTCAAAGTGGATTGTCGATGTCATTGGAGGCGCACCCACACCCAATCGCCCGGGCTAAAGATGACCTCCCAGTGGCGAGCATCGTATACTTGCCGCATCCGATTCTGAGCATGGTAAATGCGCTGTCTTGCTTGTTCGAGAACCGTAGAACGATCATTGAGGTGGCGGTCGACAGCATCAATCACGGAGGCACCGGCTTTATAGGGAAGCATGGAGGGAGGAGGCCGGCCGTATACGAGCTCAAAAGGGGTGGTGCGGTGAGCTGAGTGAAAGGAGGTATTGTAGAGAACTCAGCCCACAGAAGCCAGTTAAGTCTACGTTTTGGGTTTGTCAGCTACGAAACAGCGGAGTACATCTCCATTGTCCAATTGACCACTTCCGTCTGGCCATCTGACTGGCGGTGGTATGCTGAGGACAAGAGCAAAACTTAGTACCGCACCGTCAAAAAGTGTCCTGCCAGAAGGCGCCGGTAAACATGGGGTCGCGATCGCTGACGATGGTCTCGGAAATACCATGTAGACACACCACCATATCAAAGAAAACATGTGCGACTGATGATGCCGAAAAGGGTAACTCGTCGCCATGAGATGTGCATACTTGGACAACGTCCGCTACTACCAAGACGACGGATTTGCCCTTGGAACGGGACAACTGAGTCACAAAGTCCATGAAAATATCGGCTCACACATGTTGTGGAATTGGCAGGGGCTGTAGCAGGCCTGCAGGGCTGAGAGTGGATGTCTTGTTGCGTTGGCAAGTGGCACATGCGGCCACGTACTCCTCGATAGTGCGGCGTAGACGGGCCAGAAAAACTTTTTACGCACTCACTCCAGCGTCTTGGTACTGCCCTCATGTGTGATGTCGTGGAAGTGACAGATGATGCGGGAGACCAGTGGCGAGGACTCCGGAATGAAGAGACGCCCGCGGTAGTAGATGAGGCCGCCAGTCTCCTTCCATCCGGCCTCGAACTGAGAGGCCGAGATGGTTGCCCGTCGCGTGACGACCGCCTAGTCGGCCGCAAGCGCGAAAAGCCACTCCTGCTCAAGTGCGAGCACCGACCGAAAAAGTGCGACGCATTCGGGAATATCGGTGTCAATGCGGGAGTGCATCGGCCGCTTGGTTGAGTTTGCCTTGCTTGTGCTCCACTTGAAACGAGAAGCCCATAAGTTTACTCAACCAATATTGCTGCGGGGATGTGACGAGGGCCTGCTCGAGCATGAACTTGAGACTGTAATGATCTGTGCGGACGCAGAAATCCCTGTCCCATAAGTACGGACGTCAATGTCGGATGGTCTTGGAGAGGCCGATGAGCTCCCTCTCGTAAGATGCCAACTTGGCATGATGTGCCGCAAGCTTTCGACTAAAAAATGCTACTGGATGGCCCCCTGATGTAAGACTGCGCCGATGCCCTGTCCCGATGCGTCGCACTCGATGACGAAGTCGGTAGAGAAGTCGGGAAGACGCAAGACGGGGGACAACGTGAGGAAAGATTTGAGGTTGTTGAAGGCGGTGTCGGCGAGGTCCGTCCAAATGAAGACGTTCCGCTTGAGCAGGTCGCTGAGTTGTGTCGCTATCTCGGTGTAGCCACTGATGAATCGTCGATAGTAGCCGGCGAGGCCGAGAAAGCCCCAAAGAGCCCGCACGCTGGTCGGACGCGGCCATTCGGCCACGGCGGCCAGTTTGGCCAGGTCAGTCGCCACCCCATTGCTGGAAATGATGTGCCCCAAGTAGGACACCTGCCGCTCTGCGAAGGTACACTTGGTTATCTTCAGGTGCAACTGGTGGTGGTGTAGTATCTCGAATACTGTCTTGAGGTGGCGAAGGTGAGGGGATGTACACAAGAATATCGTCGAAGAAAACAAGTACAAACTTTCGTAGAAAATGTTGTAATACCTCGTTCATTAGGGCCTGGAAGGTCGAAGGGGCGTTGGTGAGGCCAAACGGCATTACGAGGAACTCGAAGTGCCCGTGGTGCATGCAGAAAGGCTGTCTTGTCGATGTCCTCGTCCGCCATTCGAACCTGATGGTAGCCCGAGCGGAGGTCGAACTTGGAGAAAAAAGCTGCACCATGGAGCTCATCGAATAACTCCTCCGCCACTGGGATTGGGAACTTGTCTTTGACGGTCTTGTCATTGAGTTGGTGGTAGTCCACGCAGAAGTGCCAAGTGCCGTCGGCCTTCCTGACGAGCAACACAGGGGAGAAGAAGGGTGATCGGCTGGCGCGACTGACCCTGCGCTAGCATCTCGTCGCATTGCCTCTCTATCTCGTCCTTCTAGATGAACAGGTAACGATATGGCCGAACCACGACCGGCTCAGTGCCTTCCCTGAGGCGGATGTGGTGATTACAGGAACAATAAGACGGTAGTGTGGAGGACAACTCGAAGATGAAGGCGAAGTTATGGATGAGAATCTGGAGAGGTGGTTCGTTGCTGGCATGGATGGCGCGACCCTGATCATCGTGACGGGAGAGGCCCGAGAGCAGGATGTCGCAATTTTGGAAGGTGAAACGCATGGTGAGGTGCTGGAAGTCCCACCCGATCTCGCCAAGTGTTTTGAGCTATTCAACGCCTAAAACGACGTCAAAACGATCGAGAGGGATGACCATGAAGGGGGCTGCGAAGGTATGGTCCGCCACTGTAAAGGTTAATATGCCGAGCTTCCCGAAGCAAGGCAGCTCCTTTCCGTTTGCAACCCGGACCGTTCTTGCTGCTCCTGATGTCGTGCACAAGCCGAGTCGTGCGCAAGCCGAGTCGTTGCGCAGCATAGCAACTAACAAAGTTGTGAGTGCTCCCCGAATCAACTAAGCAAAGAAGTACCCCGTGGATCTGAATGAGAAGCTGCATTGTCCCTCCTTTATGGCCTGGATGGCTAAGGCGAAGATTGACGCCCGGCCATCCTCGTCGAACTCTTCTCCTAAAAAATCGGCCTCTTCGTCTTCCGGTACCTCTAGATAAAAGAGGTACAGCGGTGCCCGGGGGAGTCGGTCTCGTCACAGTTGAATCAGAGGCCCTTTGCTTTGCGTTCGGCCATCTCAGCTACGTTGAGTCGACGGGGAACAGGTAGTATGGGCACCAACGAGCCAACGAATGTGGCCTGGACGACCGTCCCTGAGGTGCCGGCAAATCCTGTCGCGGAGATCCCTGGAGCGTGGGTCCCGCCGCCAGAGGTAAGTTTGCTGAAAGAGAGGCCCGGGATGGCTGGTCTCTGCTGGGGTGCAGCGTACCGCGCGGACGGGAATCCCCCACCGCGATTGAGGCTTCCGAAAACGATTTTGGTACGGCCGTCCGTCCACCTATGCTCCGCCTCGCGCGCGCGCCGCATGGCCTGTGCGAGGGTCAATGGTCGGTCGTGGTGTACATCCTGGCCCATGGTTGTCGTCAAAACGGAGATGTAGATGTCGATCTCCTCGTTGTTGGGCAGGTGCGGAACTCGAGACAGCAGCGATTGGAATTCTCGGTTGAAGTCTGCGACCGTGCCCATCTGCTTGAGGGATATGAGATCCCCCAACGCCCCGCGATGCGTGGGAATGCTGAATCGGATGAGAAGCTCGTCATAGAAGTGCCCCCAGTCGATCCAGCCTATCCGTCATTGCCACCCGTTGAGCCAAGACTGAGCCACGCCTTTAAGTTTGAGTCCCATCATCTAGACTAGCTCCTCCCCTGGAATGCGGTAGAGTTCGCAAAACCGCTCGGAATGACGCACCCAAAGTAAAGGATCGCCGATGTCGTCGTAACGTTGCAAGTCGAGACGTGGGAAGCGTGATAGCCAGCGTTCCTCGCTGACGTCACCTCGGCCTCCACGACGTCCGCTCTCGTAGGAGTGGCGAGGGTCGGACGAGCGGCGGTATCTGTCGTTGTAGCGGAAGGGGTCGCATCGAGGGGGGTCGTAGCGAAGTGGGTCGCAGTAGTAGTCATTGCGGAAAGGAGCCCCGCACAGGGGTTCGCCGTAATGAACTCCTCGTGGTGGGGTGGAGGGAGGATCCGGGGGGTCTGTCGAAGTGGGGGAGGACATGCAGGGGGTTGTCAGTCCCGCGGGGGGCCTGTCGTCGGCGTGCTGGTGTCCCCTCTGTGGGCTGCGGCTGCCGTGTGGGCCCTGCAGGGAGGTTGGTACTGCAAGGGGGTGAGGTGTCGCGGCCGGTTGTAGTGGTTGTCGATTTCGCGAGCAACACGTTGATTTTTGCGGCGAGGTCGATGATAACGGTACTCTCGGCCTGGACGTCGAGACGCTTGCGGATGCCGTCAACGATGGCCTCGAGTCGAAGGAAGCGTTCGTCGTTGGATGGTGATCTGGGCGCCATGAGGTCGGGAGGATCGAACTGCTCTGATACCAACTTGTTATGCGCTTCTTGCTTAGCAAAGGCACGCATAAGTGGACGATGGGACGAAGACGATGAAGAAGCCGTCTGGTCTTGTGATCGGTTGGCCTTGGTGTTGCGTCTTGTCGCAGGCGCATGCGCTTCTCAGATCAGAAGAAGTATCTCCTATGTTTTTTATTAAACTTTTCTTTGATAATCTTCTCAAGAGAATTTTCACATCTATATATAGATAAAGGATGGCTACAATTGCTAACCATAATTTGTTGAAAAGGAAACTAAATCATACTAATTATTGCTAATAATATTACTATTAATTTCTTTCCTTGAAAGAAAAGATGTTATTAGCATATTGCCAAGTAATATTTTTACTTTCAATGAAAGACATTATTAGCAATATTGCTAATAATATTTTTCTTCAAAGGAAACTAACTATTGCTAATATTACTAATAATATTGCCAAGTAATGCCGCCGGCTAGGTATAGGCAATCCTAGCCGGATCTTGTGTGTCTTTCTCTTTGGCCGGTCCATGTGAGTAACGGGTATAGGTTCGTCCGAACCGACCCGTAACATCACCTCCCACTCCAAAATCTCGATTTAAGGTCACTCAACCACATTATTTTGAAATCAACCATATACTGATTCCACCTGAGTGTCAAAATGTACGCAGTCTTACCCCTAAATATATTGATTCCACCTGTGTCTGTGTCTGTGTCGTTGTGTCGTGACGTATTGTGGAACGTAGTAGCACATGCTTGAAATAGTCGTTTGTTCCCCCGAGTTCATTGTCCTAATGGATGATGATTGTTTGTTGCACCCAAGTTTGGTCCTAAGGTGGAGTTGCACTCCTTTGTTGTATGTAGCATCTGGTTAGCGACTCCTTTCGTTTCAGCCTCGACTAGATGCAAGCCAGAGTGGAAGTTTGTTGGATGGTAACATATTCCATAGCCATACGTTGATGGAAGAGGCTTGGAGCAGTATTTGTCCCACATTGGATATGACGGGATAAGTTGAGACATTAGTAAATTGTGTTGGTACTTGGTACTTGGTACTTGGTATTTGATTTAACAAGGGGCTCCTGCTTAAGTTATCTGGCCTAGTCAGATAGTGTGACTTGACCCAATTTGCTCCTTCAATTTGATCGACTGTCCCAACAATACAATCATGTCCCTACTCCAATATGTATGATTTCTATTTCGTTTAAAAGATCAATAAAGATGATCATACAACATTGTTTTTTGAGAGAACTAAGTCCCAGCTCATAAGTTAATCTAGATAACTCTGACCAACAAAACACTCAAATTCTTATAAGTTATCATTTCATGATAAGTTGGGAGCAGGAAGTTGCGCTTATCATGGTAGGTCCCTATCAACTAACAATAATCAGAACTAATTAATGGTGTATCATATATGCAATAAATAATGGGTAGCAGGTATCTTCTAAGACGATAAATATTTTGGCATTACTATGACCGGTACATACTAACATACCCTTATATGATCCCAGTCCATGTTAACAACCGCAAGTCGGTACGTCTCTTGTTCGGTCATGGGTGTGTCCTCATGCTTTGCCATTAGATAATGGCAAACATCACTGTTCACCGAGTCCTGCAATAAAAAAATTGAGCAAAACATAATTCAACCATTAGAAAATAAAATTATTCTGACTTCTAAGCCATGATATCAGGAACACCAAAAGAGTTTGAAATTTATACACAAGAAACAGATATTCTAGAAACAAATAAATCTTAAGATACACAGACACTCAGAATAAAATTGGTTCTTTATCCGCGTCGGCATTGTGTCCTGATTGTGTCATGTCCTGTCATATTAATTAGTCACCTGATCGTCGTCTTCGTCATCGTCGTCCTCGTCGGAGGAAGAAATCTCGCCCCCTTCTTCTTCCTCCTCCTCGCCTGACGCTTCGAGCTCCAATCCGTCGCTCTCTTCTTCTTCTTCGTCCTCCTCCTCCTCCTCCTCCTCCTCCTCCTCCTCCTCCTTCTCCTTCTCCTCCTCGTGGAGATAATAATGGAGCATCGGATTCGTCTCCTTCTTGCTCTTCGGCTTCCCCCTCTTGTCGACCGGCGCCGACGACTCGGCGAACCGCTTGTCCGTCAGCACCTTCGCAAACCGGTCGTCGATCGGGACCTTCGACTCCTTCCTCGGCATCCGCTGGAACCGCGGGTCGGAGTGGACTGACGCGAACCGGGGGTCCGTCACCATGCCGTTCTTCCTCCTCCTCCTCTTGCCGCTGCTCCGGTTGGGGTTCGAGCTCGAGCTGGGGCTCTTCCTCTCCACCTCCATCTCCTCCTTCTCCTCCTCGTGGTGGTGGAGCTTCGGCTTCTTGTTTGTCCTCTTGTTCGCTTTCTTCTTCTTGTCTTCTCCTTTGGTGGAAGCCATGGCTAGGGCTAGGCTAGGGTTAGGGTTTGTGGTTGCTGAGAAGAGGGGTTAGGCTTTTTGATACTTGCGAGTTGCGATATATCGGTTCCAGTTTCGGTCGGTATGAACTGGTTAGATCGGTTGTACCGGCTGCAGCCTGTAAACTTTTATTATGTTATGTATATTTACTGTCTTAAGAGCATCTCCAACCCTACTATCTTATTTTGTGCTGTGATTACATGAGGTACAAGACAATATCTTTACTATGTGACAAAATTATATTCACACAAAACAATGAGATAGAAAAATATTTTTTAATGCAAAAGTATTGAAAAGACAATAAAAACTAAATTTTTTTCAACTTACAAGACAACTTTTTAACTTCTTTCTATTTTAATAAATATTGTTATTTATAATTAATGATGTGGAATAAAGTCGTTGTGAAGTCCATTGTCTAGATCTAAACAACCAACTTCACATTATTCTTGTCATGTAATTGTGATGTCAACTTCACAACCAACTTCACATTTGCATTGGATAAATTTTTTTGAAATAATATGTTGTGAATCCTATGTGGTAATCATTTCTTCCAAAGCCACGACAGCGTTGGAGATGCTCTAACCTTGATTAATATGCAATACATAAAAATAAGACCCTTGATAAAGGCACTAAAAAAGACTTAGGACTAGTCCAGTTACAAATTTTTTTTTACTCAGGCTAGCCAAATTTTACTAAGGTTGCCCACCTCTCCTCCTCCCTCCTCCCTCCCCTCGCCCATCCCCATCCCCTGCGGCCTCCGCGCACGTGCCTTAACAACCGGACGCGCGCGAGCACAGCACGGCCGCCGCAGCTGCTCTTATCGCCGCCACTTCTGCTGCTCGAGGAGGACGATGAGGGAGAAGGAGACGGAGCTGCTCGAGGAGGAGGACGACGACGAGATGGAGGAGGAAGACAGTCGCCACTACTCTTGCCTCCTCCTCCCCCCCCCCCCCCTCCTCCTCCTCCCTTGTCTCGCCTCGCGCAGGCACCCTCCCCCTCCGGACTGTCAAAATTTTGGCTGTCCTACCAATTTGAAAGACTGTCAAAATTTTGACAGTCCTAAAGAATCAATATATTTTCTTTAGAACTGTCAAAATTTTGAGAGTTCTTCCAATTGATAGAACTGTCAAAATTTTGAGAATGCTTCATATTGTTAGAACTGTCAAAATTTTGACAGTCCTGGAAAAAAAAATATGTTTCCCTAATCAAGTTAGGAGAGTGGTAAACTTGTAATTATCTCAAAATAATAATTTATGTTATCCTGAGTCTTTTTTTCAGTGCCTTTATCAAGGGCCTAAAAATAACTAAGTTGTTGTTGTTGTTTTAATCTGTTAAATCAATTTTATGATTATTGTTGATAAACAATGTGAGTACATACTACTGTTGCTTAAATTCAGCTTGTGTCATTAAGGGAGAGATTGTGTAAACCCCCTGAATTTTCAAATTATTAAATCTTGGATTTTTTCCAATTTTCTGGAATTTTCTGTAATTAAAATCAAGGCTCTTAATTATTAAATAATTTTTAATTGTTAATAAATAATATTAAAATATCATGAAAATAATATTTTGGGGTGTAAAATAAAAAATTGGACTTAGGGTAATTTTTCTGGATTTTTCTGGGCCTCAGACCTATTTTTAAATGCCTAAAAACTATTTTAATTAATTAATTAATTAATTAACTATTTATTTATTTATTTAATTATTATTATTATTTTTATTTTTATTTTTTTTATATCCCAGCCCAGCCGCACCCTGGCCCGTTGGGCCGCAGCCCAGCCCAACCCTCCTATCGAGTCGGGTCGGGTTGGTCAGACCCGACCCGCCAACCCGCCAACCCGCATGCTCGGTCCCCCCCCACGACCCCGACTTCTCCGCCGTCCTCCGCGCGCAGCGCCGCCCTCCGCGCGCAGCGCCGCTCTCCGCGGCCACGTCGCCCTCGCCTCCGCCGTGCTCGGCCAACCCCCCCAACCGTCTCCTCCCCTATTTAAACCGCCCTCTCCCCTCTTCTTCTTCCTCCTCTAACCTCACCGTAACCCTAACCACCCCGCCTCGCCGCCGCTCCCCGCCTCCAGGCCGACCTCCACCGCCGTGCGCCGCCAGCACCTCCTCCCCTCTCCGCCTCCCTTCTTCGGTCGACCCCGACAGCAACAGCAGCGGAGACAGCAACAGCAGCCGCAGCAGCCGCCTCCGCCGCCTCCCAGCGCGCCGTCGCGCTGCGCCGCCCTCCGCCGCAGCGCCCCCAGCCGTGCTCGGCCTCCCCGCCGCCGTGCCGACCACCGGCCACCGCCATCAGCAGCCAAACCCTAACCCTAGCCCTAATTCTTCTTCCCGTGTCCGACACGAGTCGGACACGACTCGACCCTGATTTTCGGGTCCCCTTCAGGTGCGTGTAACTTTTTGTTCGTAGCTCCGTTTTCAATTCCGCAAATTGCGTTGGGAAGCCTGTATGACCCTCTCGGTGCCCGGATAAACTGTTCAGGGCATCGCGTCCTGTGGTGATCGCACACCGCGATCCAAAAACAGGAAAAACTAGACCCTGTTTCACCCCGGAACTGAGTGCGTCCCGCCAAACGGGACGACTTGGTCGCGTGCGGTCTTCACAGATACGTGCGCGTCGTCGATACGGACGTGTGAGTTTTCGCGGAAGCTGATTCGGGTGTGCGTGCACACCGGAATCAACGCGTATCCGCGAACATCGTCCTATATCCGACTTTTCGGCAATTTGCCCTAACTTCTTGTACACTCGTCAGATCGAGACAAAACTTGCGCCATCGGACTCGTAGTGATACGCTGGTCCTGTGGGTCAAGTTTGGTTCGATTCTGAGAACGTTGACGAAATCGCGTGTCGTGGGCCCCACAGGCCCCGCTCGATGGGCGATTTTGTGTTCGGCTCATCGGAATCCAAATCTGGAAGTTCCGTTGGGTTCGTATCAGCGTTTCTGACCTGTTGACACTAAGTTTGGTGAATTTGGAGACCTTTGACCCGGACACGTTTTTCGATGCAAAGCGGGCCCACCGGCGGACCCCGTTTTGACCCGAAACTGTCGTTTTTGCCCTTGTCTCCAAATTGGACCCAAGGACGGCATTTTTAGCTATTTGACATCTTCTGAGCGTGATGGTAATGTCTATTTCAGCTTTTGGACTCATCTCTGGAAATTTTCCCCAAGAACCAAATTAATCAGATCCAAACATCAGGCAAGTACCTGCACTTCAAGTTAAATCTTTATATTGTGATAATTAATTCCCTGCTTTAATAGTACCCTTGATGATTACACCTAGTGTTAGAAATGCTGGATTTCATGTCTTGAATATTGGAGTTCATGTCTTATTTTTTCATGTCGGGTGGGAGAATACTAGAAGGCATGTAGTTTACCCTTCCCCTTGTCATGTTTAATAGCTGTTGGTACGCGACTGTACCTCAGCCGGATCTCGATTTTCCCTGTTTAATAGCCGTTTATGACGGCCGGATTAGCCTTATAAACCCCTACATGCCAACTATGTATTCTAAAAACAAACACAAGTTCACACAGATAGTTTCTGGTTATGTTATATTTCTTGCTGACTGTTGTAGTTTCACTTCCTGTCTTATTTATTTCTGTTTTCTCATATTCCTGTTTACAGCATTAACTCTGAGATATTGATGTTCTTTTATGCAGTTTCTTAACATGATATTCGTTTAATTATCATAAATATTTAGTTTAATCTTGTTGTGCATTGTGTACTTTGCTCCTTTCCTGACTGGATCTGTTGATTTAGGCGATGATGAGGACCTTGCCCCTACTTATTATGGTCCCTATGAGGGTACTGATGATACCTATGAGGAGCCAGAACCCACCCAGGAGACCCCTGCTGCAGAGTAGCTAATAGTAGCTATCTTTTATTTCTGTTTCTTATCTTATTAATCGGGTTTGTCCCCGATTTCATTCTGAATTTCTGTACTAAAATATTTGAATCTGTTGTCGTATTTATTTCAGTTGCAATCTTAAGTTTTTGCTCTTATTATTATCTTGCCTATGTTAATTGTGAATAAGCTAGTTTAGTAAATATGGATTTGACCTAGACAGCGTACTACCGCCGACTCTGCGGCGTAGGCTGGACGTACCCACGCACTCGTGCCCGAATTTTTGGGTGCGGGTCGTGACACGTTTTTATGGTGGCCCATGCAGGTCCTATCCTAAAATAGGATAATACCCTAGGACAGGGTATGGAATAAGATTGAGGATTCTAGGAAAAGCTCATTCACAATATAGGGTCCTTATTTCAAATTCTTGATATCATTGCTGCTCAATTTTCCTATCGCCTTTGATTTCCAAGTATTCTATTCTGATCTTCCTATCCCTTAATCTTTCAGAATGGTCCAGACCAGGAACACAGTAGGAGGCACATCAGAACCAGCTGAGCAGAATATGCCCGAGACTCTTGCACTCCCGCCACCTCCATCTGTTCCGGCAGTTACTCTAGATGGGGCACAGCTACTTGGAGTGTTCCAGGGATTGGTGGAATCCCAGAAAGAACAGACTGTACTTCTGCGGACCAGCCTCTCAGAAGCTCTTAAGTCCCAGGAGTCGCCACTCAAGAGGTCAGGGAGTGCCAAAGACTTCAAGAATCTTAGACCCCTGGAACTCTACGGAACTGAGGGCATTCTCTATGCCGATGAGTGGATAGAGAATGTCGAGAGACTTCTGAAGACTGCCCGGGCCCCTGATGACCTCAAAGTGGAGTCCGCAAGCCTGCAACTGTTCGACATTGCTCGAACCTGGTTCAGAGATGAAACCCAACTATCTGCTCCTGACCTCACCTGGGAGGACTTCAAGAGGCTATTCAAGGAGAAATTCTACCCCGAAGTGGCTCGGGAAGCTCTCGAAAGCCAATTCGAGAGACTGGAACAAGGTACCCTGTCTGTTGATGAATATACTGCTGAATTTAGCAGGTTGAGCCACTTTGCGGAGTACATGGTTCGTACCCCGGAGGACAGAGCCCGTAGATTCAAGAAGGGGCTATCTCCGGATATTCGCCTTGCTGTCACCACCAGCCGAGCTCGCACCTATGAAGAAATCCTGAGCGTGGCACAAGGCGTTGAGAGAGATATGGGGCATAAACTGAAACGAGAGAGAGATACCGGAAATGCGGGACCCAACAAACGCCCTTTTCAACAACAACAACAGCAGAGGGCCCCGCAGCAAACTCAGCGTCCTCTCCCTCGAGCTCCAGCACCCCAACACCAGGCTCAAGGACAGAACCAACAAGCTGCTGCTTGTAACTTTTGCCAAAAACCAGGTCATACTTGGCAAGTCTGCAGAAAGAGGCTAGGTGCATGCCTCTACTGCGGCTCAGCAGCGCACCAAATAAGGGACTGCCAGCTGCTCAAGGACGCACCGCTGCACCAAAGGCTCCAGCCCAGGCCAGGGCCCCAGCAGCACAACAGAGGGGACCCCCGCTTCCAACACAACAACAACGCTTTGCTCAGCACCAACAGCAGCAACAGAGGGGTGCACCGCAGCAAGGCCGTGCTTATGCAATGACTCTGGAAGAATCGGAAGCCACAGCAGACGTGATCACAGGTTCTGTGCTTACAAATTCAATACCAGTTATTACTTTATTTGACTCTGGAGCTTCACATTCATTCATGTCAGTAGATTTTCTTATGAAGCATAGCTTAATCACTAAATCCCTTAGGAATTGTTATAAGATCATTACCGGTGGAGGAATCATCCCGGTTAGTGATGCCTGTAACAATTGTCCTATTACATTGTGTGGAAGAGAACTGTATGCTAGGCTACTTGTAATGCCAGTTCCCAGTTTTGATATTATACTGGGTATGGATTGGTTAAGTCAACATCATGCCACTATAGACTGCCACAGAGGTAGTGTAATCTTCAGGCCCCCTGACAAGCCAGAATTTGAATTTGCTAGAGGTTCTAGAGAAATGGGTAATAACAAAATTTGTGGAGCCCTAGTAACAGAAGAATTGCCACTACCTATCATCTCTGAATACCTTGATGTCTTTCCTGAGGATCTCCCAGGCTTACCCCCAGACCGAGAAGTTGAATTCTCTATTGACTTAGTGCCAGGAGCAGCACCAGTATCTCAAAATCCCTACAGAATCAACAAGAAGGAGATAATAGAACTAAATGAGCAAATCAAAGAGCTAGAAGACAAATGCTTCATTAGGTCTAGTGTCTCACCCTGGGGAGCTCCAGTATTATTTGTGCCCAAGAAGGACGGAACATCCCGAATGTGTATTGACTATAGGGCCTTGAATGCCTTAACAATTAAGAATAAGTATCCCCTGCCCAGGATAGATGACCTATTTGATCAGTTGAGTGGAGCTCGGGTATTTTCAAAGATTGATTTGAGGTCTGGATACCACCAAGTAAGGGTGAGAAAGGAAGACATCCCTAAAACTGCTTTTAATACCCGGAATGGACACTACGAATTCTTAGTAATGCCGTTCGGGTTGACGAATGCACCAGCAGTTTTTATGAACTTGATGAACAAAGTATTTCAGAAATATCTAGACAAGTTTGTAGTGGTCTTTATTGATGATATTTTGATCTACTCCAAGACCCCCGAAGAACATGAAGAACATTTGAGGTTAGCATTGGAGACTTTGAGGAAGGAAAAACTTTATGAAAAATTATCTAAATGTGCTTTCTTCCTAGACAAAGTAGAATTCTTGGGACATGTTGTGACTGGAGATGGAATAGCAGTAGATCCTAAGAAGATAGCGGCAGTAGAATCCTGGCCCACTCCAGACTCGATAGCAGAGATTAGAAGCTTCCTGGGACTAGCTGGCTACTATCGGAAGTTTGTGAAGGACTTTGCAAGAATTGCTGAACCCATGACAAAATTAATAAGGAAGGATGAAGAGTTCACCTGGACTGATGAATGTCAGCATGCTTTTGAGGAATTGAAGAAAAGGCTGACTACTGCCCCTATTCTGACCTTACCTTCTGGAACCGGAGGTTTCGCTATTTATAGTGATGCTTCTGGAAAAGGTCTAGGTTGTGTTTTGGAGCAGAACAAGAAAGTAATAGCATATGCCTCTAGACAGCTTCGACCCCATGAAAAGAATTATCCAACTCATGATTTAGAATTGGCAGCTGTCATTTTTGCTCTTAAACTATGGAAGCATTATCTTTATGGAGAAAAGGTAGAAATATTTACAGACCATAAAAGTCTAAAATATATCTTCACCCAGAAAGAGCTGAACATGAGGCAAAGAAGGTGGCTGGAACTAATGAAAGACTTTGACATCACCCTTCAATATCATCCTGGAAAGGCCAATGTAGTCGCTGATGCTCTAAGCAGATATCCTATGGCGATGTACTTGACTATGGACAGACACCTGCTAGAGGACTTGGAAAGTTTAGGTATTGAGGTAATCATCCCCGGGAAAGAAGGCCAAATGATGAACTTGCAGATTCAGTCTACTTTAATAGACAAGATCAAGGAGACTCAGTTTCAAGACGAAGGGCTGCGAAGCCTTCGAGGTCAAGTGCAAGCTGGATTAGTGGAAGATTTCAGAATTCATGAAGATGGATCACTGAGACATGGCGATAGATTATGTGTACCGCAAGGAGACATAAGAGAAGAAATTATGCAAGAGGCGCACAGATCGCAATACTCTATACATCCAGGAGCCAACAAGATGTACAAGGACCTGAGAACGCATGTTTGGTGGCATGGCATAAAAAGAGAAGTAGCCAGGTTCGTATCTCGTTGTTTAGTGTGCCAGCAAGTCAAGGCAGAAAGATAAAGACCTGGAGGATTGCTTCAACCCCTACCCATTCCGGAGTGGAAGTGGGAACATATCACAATAGATTTTATTTCCGGACTTCCAAGGACACCTAGTGGAAATGATGCAATTTGGGTGATAGTAGATAGACTGACCAAATCTGCTCATTTTCTACCTTTCAAAGTGGGACTATCTACAGAAAAACTGGCAGATTTATATATCAGACACATTGTCAGGCTGCATGGAGTTCCAGTAAGTATTGTCTCCGACCGAGATTCAAGATTCACCTCTCACTTCTGGAAGAGCTTACAAGCCAGCTTGGGGACGCAACTCAAATTCAGCACAGCTTATCATCCCCAAACCGATGGACAATCGGAACGTACAATCCAGACACTTGAAGATATGCTCTGTACATGTGTTCTGGATTTTGGAAGATCCTGGAAAGACTATCTACATCTTGTGGAGTTCTCTTATAATAACAGTTACCAAGCAAGTATTGAGATGACTCCATTTGAAGCTCTGTATGGATGAAGATGTCGTACCCCGCTATCATGGGACGACGTTGGAGAAAGAGCCCTGCTGGGACCAGAGATGGTGATCGATTCAACTGAGAAGGTAAAGCAAATAAGGGACAGACTTCGAGTGGCTCAAGACAGGCAACGACATTGGGCAAATAGCCACCGAAGGCCCTTGGAATTTGAGGTAATTAAAATTATGAATTTCAAGTCAATTTAAACATTTTGATTATGGAACTAAGACTTGAATATGACTTTATTAAAGGTTGGAGAGGTGGTATTCTTAAAGATTTCTCCGACACGTGGCACCATTAGGTTCGGAAGGAGTGGAAAACTCAGCCCAAGATTTATTGGACCTTTTGGCATACAGGAGAAAATCGGAGAAGTGGCATACCGACTGGCATTGCCACCCTCTCTGGATGGAGTCCATAACGTCTTCCACGTGTCGCAGCTGAGAAAGTACGTGTCAGACCCCAGCCACATTTTGGATCACTCAGAGCTCGAAGTAGGCCCAAGTTTGACTTACCAAGAGCAACCCGTGGAGATACTGGATCGATCGGAGAAAGTTCTGCGGAACCAGGTTATCTCCCTGGTTCGCGTAGCTTGGAAGCACCATTCTCCCGGCGAATCCACCTGGGAGCGAGAAGACGAGATTAGAGAGCGATACCCCTATCTTTTTGAACCCTGAGGTATATTTTATTTTTCGGCCTTTCCTTTCGTGCCTTATTATTCTTAAATTTTGAGGACGAAATTTTTGTAAGTTGGGTAGGTTGTAAACCCCCTGAATTTTCAAATTATTAAATCTTGGATTTTTTCCAATTTTCTGAAATTTTCTGGGAATTTTCTGTAATTAAAATCAAGGCTCTTAATTATTAAATAATTTTTAATTGTTAATAAATAATATTAAAATATCATGAAAATAACATTTTTGGGTGTAAAATGGAAAATTGGACTTAGGATAATTTTTCTGGATTTTTCTGGGCCTCAGACCTATTTTTAAATGCCTAAAAACTATTTTAATTAATTAATTAACTATTTATTTATTTATTTAATTATTATTATTATTTTTATTATTATTATTTTTATATCCCAGCCCAGCCGCACCCTGGCCCGTTGGGCCGCAGCCCAGCCCAACCCTCCTATCGGGTCGGGTCGGGTTGGTCAAACCCGACCCGCCAACCCGCCAACCCGTATGCTCAGTCCCCCCCTGTAAGCCCCTGATTTTTTCAAAATATTAAAATTAGGATTTTTCGCAATTTTCTGGAATTTTCTGGGAATTTTCTGAAATTAAAATCAGGGTTTTGAATTATTACATGATTTTTAATTGATAATAAATAACATTAAAATATTATGAAAATAATATTTTTGGGTGTAAAATGAAAAACTGGACTTAGGGCAATTTTTTTGGAATTTATTGAACCCCGGACCTATTTTTAAATGCCTAAAAAGTATTTTATTTAATTAATTAATTTACTGATAATTATTTATTATTATTAATATTATTATTATTATTATTATTATTTTTCTTTTTCTTTTTCTTTTTCTTTTTATTTTTATTTTAGCCCGCGGCCCATTGGGCCTGATCCGGCCCGGCCCACTACCCCAGCCCAGCCCGCGACCCGCCTAGCGGGTCGGGTCGGGTCCGCTTGAACCCGACCCGTCCGGATCCGAAACCCGGCCACCCAGTCTCCCCCAGCCCGAGTTCCGCGGCGCTCCGCCGCGTCCTTCGCGCCGCTCAGCCCGCTCCACTCGGCCACGCTCCGCCCGCTGCGCCGCCGCTTTCTCCGCCACCCCACCGCCTCCCTCGGCCCGCACCACCGCCTCCTTTCCCTTTAAATACCGCCGTCGACCCCCCTCTCTCCTCCGTCCGACCACCTCACCGCCTCCTTTCCCCTCGCCGTCGATGCGTCACCGCCGCGCCGTGCCCGCCTTGGCCGGCGCCGTCAGCCACCCCCCCGCGAAGCCGCCGCAGCCACCTTTCCTCCTCCGCCCGACTCTTTTCCCGCCGGCAGCAGCAGCGGCGGCTGCCTGCGCCGCCTCCCCGGGCTGCCAGCGCTGCCGGCCGTCCCCGGCGACGCCGCCCCTAGCCCCCAGCGCCTCCGGCCGGCCGCCCCTCCGCCTGAGATCCGTCGGAAGCCCCCAAACCCTAACCCTAAATCCCCAATTCTCGTGTCGTGTCGGACAAGACACGGACACGGTTTGACCCTGATTTTCGGGTCTCCTTCAGGTGCGTGTAACTTTTTGCTCGTAGCTCCGTTTTTGATTCTGCAAATTGCGTTGGGAAGCCTGTATGACCCTCTCGGTGCCCGGACAAACCGTTCGGGGCATCGCGTCCTGTGGTGATCGCACACCGCGATCCAAAAACAGGAAAAACC
Source organism: Iris macrosiphon (assembly GCA_036927795.1). Taxonomy (NCBI): domain Eukaryota; kingdom Viridiplantae; phylum Streptophyta; class Magnoliopsida; order Asparagales; family Iridaceae; genus Iris; species Iris macrosiphon. Next base: position 228,952,054 of record JAYESA010000006.1, read on the forward strand.
AGACCCTGTTTCACCCCGGAACTGAGTGCGTCCCGCCAAACGGGACGACTTGGTCGCGTGCGGTCTTCACAGATATGTGCGCATCGTCGATACGGACGTGTGAGATTTCGTGGAAGCTGATTCGGGTGTGCGTGCACGCCGAAATCAACGCATATCCGCGGACATCGTCCCGTATCTGCCTTTTCTGCAATTCGCCCTAACTTCTTGTACACTCGTCGGATCGAGACGAAACTTATGCCATTAGACTCGTAGCGATACGCTGGTCCTGTGGGTCAAGTTTGGTTCGATTCTGAGAACGTTGACGAAATCGCGTGTCGTGGGCCCCACAGGCCCCGCTCGACGGGCGATTTTGTGTTCGGCTCATCAGAATCCAAATCTGGAAGTTCCATTGGGTTCGTATCAGCGTTCCTGACCTGTTGACACTAAGTTTGGTGAATTTGGAGACCTTTGACCGGGACACATTTTTCGGTGCAAAGCGGGCCCACCGGCGGACCCCGTTTTGACCCGAAACTGCCGTTTTTGCCCTTGTCTCCAAATTGGACCCAAGGACAGGCATTTCTAGCTATTTGGCATCTTCTGAGAGTGATGGTAATGTCTATTTCAGCTTTTGGACTCATCTCTGGAATTTTTCCCCCGAGAGCCAATATTAATCAGATCCAAACAACAGGCAAGTACCTGCACTTCAAGTTTATTCTTTATATTGTGATAATTAATTCCCTGCTCTACTAGCACCATTGGAGGATTACACGTAGTGTTAGAACACTGGATTTTTATGTCTTGAATTCTGGAGTTCATGTCTTATTTTTCGTGTCGGGTGGGAGAATACTAAGGAGGCATGGAGTTTACCATTTCCCCTGTATTGTCTAATAGCTGTTGGTACACGACTGTCCATCAGCCGGATCTCGATTATATTGTCTAATAGCCGTCTATGACGGCCGGATTAGCCTTAAAAACCCCTACATGCCAACTATGTATTCTAAAAACAAACACAAGTTCACACAGATAGTTTCTGGTCATGTTATATTTCTTGCTGGCTGTTGTAGTTTCATTTCCTGTTTCATTTATTTCTGCTTTCTCGTATTCCTGCTTACAGCTTTAACTCTGAGATAGTGATGTTCTGTTATGCAGTTCTTAACTTGAAATTCAATATTTAATTGTCATAAATATTTAGTTTAACATTGTTGTGCATTGTGTACTTTGCTCCTTTCCTGACTGGATCCGTTGTTTTAGGCGATGATGAGAACTTTGCCCCTACCTATTATGGCCCCTATGAGTTAGCAGGTGACACATATGAGGAGCCGGTTCCCACTCAGGAGACTACCTTTGAGGAGGAGTAGCCAGTTAGTTATTATTTTTTTTCTTTCAGCATATACTCGGGTTTGTCCCCGATTTATCCTCTGGCTTGTATTAACTGTGGATTGGTTGTCACAGATTAAATATTATGAAATCTTAGCATTCCTATTTCCTGTGATTATTCTTATATGTTCATTATTGTGGATGAGATAGATACTTATTGATCCCAGAAATGACCTAGACAGCGTACTACCGCAGATACTGCGGCGTAGGCTGGACGTGCCCACGCACTCGTGCCCGAATAACCGGGTGCGGGTCGTGACACGTTTTTGTGGTGGCCCATGCAGGTCTAAACGACTAAATTGTTCGGTTTCAACTTAGGGACCGAACAGGCCTGCAATCAGATTGAAGATTTTAGGAAAAGCTCATCCACTTAATTGAATCTTTCTTGATATTCATACCGGCTTCGAATCATTTTATTGACTTGCATCCTGCCTTGATTCCTGTGCGCCTTTATCGTTTATTTTGGATGCAGAGTAAAGTATCTAACAGCAAGCGACGAAGTTCCTACAAGATCACCACGAGATGCTCTACCAGCATGACCGTGGAGAACATGCAGACTCTTGGAGCAGCTAATGCGCGTAAGTGATTCGTAGATGCCGTTTTCTAGTATTGTTTTAGCTTGTGCCTATATGGTTCGTGATCTCAGCCCCAACCTAGTAATTTTAAACTTGCTAATAACCGGGTATGCTTTTGTATTTGATAACTGTAGAGTTTGTAGAATCTTTTGTTATTTTGCTTAATGTAGGTTGTTTGCGAACTTAAATAGTTGGTATCTTCTTTCATCACCATCTAGCGCACTTCATTTTGCTGTACTTGACTTATGCTGCTATTTTATAGCCTAGTTTTACAAGCTTATCCTTTTATCAAGCTTGTTCATGACATATGTATTAGTGGGTCGACACACTAATACAATTGTCTACTCAGAATCAATGTATTACGGTCTGATCAACCTTAGTGCATTTTGATTCGCCCTTCGCACTACTTTACGTGGATTGAGATATACAGTTGACTAGTATACCGCTTCCCGCCTCCAGGCCGACCTCCACCGCCGTGCGCCGCCAGCACCTCCTCCCCTCTCCGCCTCCCTCCTCCGGTCGACCCCGACAGCAACAGCAGCGGAGACAGCAACAGCAGCCGCAGCAGCCGCCTCCGCCGCCTCCCAGCGCGCCGCCGCGCTGCGCCGCCCTCCGCCGCAGCGCCCCCAGCCGTGCTCGGCCTCCCCGCCGCCGTGCCGACCACCGGCCACCGCCATCAGCAGCCAAACCCTAACCCTAGCCCTAATTCTTCTTCCCGTGTCCGACACGAGTCGGACATGACTCGGCCCTGATTTTCGGGTCCCCTTCAGGTGCGTGTAACTTTTTGTTCGTAGCTCCATTTTTAATTCCGCAAATTGCGTTGGGAAGCCTGTATGATCCTCTCGGTGCCCGGACAAACTGTTCGGGGCATCGCGTCCTGTGGTGATCGTATACCGCGATCCAAAAACAGGAAAAACCAGACCCTGTTTTACCCTGGAACTGAGTGCGCCCCGCCAAACGGGATGACTTGGTCGCGTGCGGTCTTCACAGATACGTGCGCGTCGTCGATACGGACGTGTGAGTTTTTACGGAAGCTGATTCGGGTGTGCGTGCACACCGGAATCAACGCGTATCCGCGGACATCGCCCCGTATCCGACTTTTCGGCAATTCGCCCTAACTTCTTGTACACTCGTCAGATCGAGACGAAACTTGCGCCATCGGACTCGTAGCGATACGCTGGTCCCGTGGGTCAAGTTTAGTTCGATTCTGAGAACGTTGACAAAATTGCGTGTCGTGGGCCCCACAGGCCCCGCTCGACGGGCGATTTTGTGTTCGGCTCATCGGAATCCAAATCTGGAAGTTCCGTTGGGTTCGTATCAGCGTTCCTGACCTGTTGACACTAAGTTTGGTGAATTTGGAGACCTTTGACCCGGACACGTTTTTCGGTGCAAAGCGGGCCCACCGGCGGACCCCGTTTTGACCCGAAACTGCCGTTTTTGTCCTTGTCTCCAAATTGGATCCAAGGACAGGCGTTTCTAGCTATTTGACATCTTCTGAGCGTGATGGTAATGTTTATTTCAGCTTTTGGACTCATCTCTGGAAATTTTCTCCAAGAACCAAATTAATCAGATCCAAACATCAGGCAAGTACCTGCACTTCAAGTTAAATCTTTATATTGTGATAATTAATTCCCTGCTTTAATAGTACCCTTGATAATTACACCTAGTGTTAGAAATGCTGGATTTCATGTCTTGAATATTGGAGTTCATGTCTTATTTTTTCATGTCGGGTGGAAGAATACTAGAAGGCATGTAGTTTACCCTTCCCCTTGTCATGTTTAATAGCTGTTGGTACGCGACTGTACCTCAGCCGGATCTCGATTTTCCCTGTTTAATAGCCGTTTATGACGGCCGGATTAGCCTTATAAACCCCTACATGCCAACTATGTATTCTAAAAACAAACACAAGTTCACACAGATAGTTTCTGGTTATGTTATATTTCTTGCTGACTGTTGTAGTTTCACTTCCTGTCTTATTTATTTCTGTTTTCTCATATTCCTGTTTACAGCATTAACTCTGAGATATTGATGTTCTTTTATGCAGTTTCTTAACATGATATTCGTTTAATTGTCATAAATATTTAGTTTAATCTTGTTGTGCACTGTGTACTTTGCTCCTTTCCTGACTGGATCTGTTGATTTAGGCGATGATGAGGACCTTGCCCCTACTTATTATGGCCCCTATGAGGGTACTGATGATACCTATGAGGAGCCAGAACCCACCCAGGAGACCCCTGCTGCAGAGTAGCTAATAGTACCTATCTTGTATTTCTGTTTCTTATCTTATTAATCGGGTTTGTCCCCGATTTCATTCTGAATTTTTGTACTAAAACATTTGAATCTGTTGTCGTATTTATTTCAGTTGCAATCTTAAGTTTCTGTTCTCATTATTATCTTGCCTATGTTAATTGTGAATGAGCTAGTTTAGTAAATATGGATTTGACCTAGACAGCGTACTACCGCCGACTCTGCGGCGTAGGCTGGACGTACCCACGCACTCGTGCCCGAATTTCCGGGTGCGGGTCGTGACAGATTGTCCCAAAAAAATTAATTTATGTGCCAAATCTACATTTCCATGAAAGCAAAATATATTCCCAATTGAGACTAGGAACGTGCATCGGTCGATGGTATACATATTTGGTCACAAGACTCACAACTGCAACCGGATCAAAGTAAATGTGTTTTGAAATAACCACAGCCAAAATAAAACCAACCGATTTGTCAGTTCAGTTTTGAAACCGACCGACTTAGTTCGGTTAGGCTTGGCTGATCAGTTTTGATCACAGACAAAAATAAACATAAATGTAGACAAATTGTTATCACAAAAAAAAAAATTGTACGACATTACATAACATTGAGATTCATAGACATCACATAATTCTGAGATTCACATCCATTAGACCATAATTAATTGTGAATCTGGGAATAGTGGATCAGTTTGGTTTTGGATTAGTCGATTTGTTGAATGATCAAACCATGATTGAGTCAAATCGGTCTATTATTAATAAAATTCAGTCGTACCAATTCGATCGAACCATTGGTTCAATTATAAACCGATCAATCCGATTTGATTCGGATGGATTTGGTCTGTTAACCCAAATGTGCACACCCCTAATTGAGACCTTAGCTTTTACTTTGCAGTAACGCAACATTCTTCGCGATGGACATATTGGCAACCCTTCGTAGAATATAATCCATTACCACTCAGAAAACTCTCCAACTAGCAAACTGGATGCTCGTTATGGTATATATTATGGCAGGAGGGGTGTATTTATAGAACAAGTAGAATCAAGTGTTTTGGTTGAGAACAAGTAAAAACTATACATATGAGAACTATATAAATGTATTCATAGTACAATTCATATTCAGAAACTATATATATACATGCTCTCATAGGGTCTTGGAAGTGGGGTATGAAAGTGGAAGATTGGGTGATTTTTAAATGACTTTTACATTTCAAGTGTTTCGGTTGAAAATAGAAGAGGGAATAAGAATTTGACTCATCATTTACTATTTCTTATTTCTTCTTGTCTTATATGAAAATGAGTGGACAACACTTTTACTTTTTTTTTTTGAGTAAAAGTTGATGAAAGTGACAATTGAGATTTAGTTTTGTAATCAAAGTATATTTTTTTATATTAATTTTTTGGATTGTTTACACATTTTTTTTATACTTTTATATTTATTACACAGACTTTCCTTATTTTAAAATAATTACATGAATCTCTCATATAATTAATATTTTATATAAATGTTCAGTATACTAATCATCCTTATTTTTAAAATAAAACGTAAGCATAGGGGAGGTCCGTACAATTATTTTCAAAATAAGGAAGGTCCATCTAATAAACATAAAACATAGAAACTGTTAATGTAAATAATCCTTAATTTTTAGTAAGTTAAATAATTAGTATAAGTACTTATTTTATCAACTTAGCTAATATTAAATAATTTAAATAAGATTGCCATAAACGGTAGGCCTACGATGGGGGAGCATATGGAGGAAAGGGAGTCAGGGCGGTCGAAGAGAGGCGGAGCCATTTGATGGAAATGGAAGGAGATATATATCGAAGTGAGACGATAAAAAAAATGATTTAATACATTATATTACTAAATATATATATTTTAAAAACTAATAGTTAATACTTAATTTTAAAAAGTTAATTAATTACTATTAATAAATTATTAGCAATTTACTTATAAATTAATATTTAATATTTTAGTTATATAATTAATATTTAAATTTTCAAAATAATTTGGTTATATAATTACAATAAATACTGAAATAATTTATTTAAAGTTTTTTATAATACGAATTAATAATTATAATTACAACTATAATTAGTATTATTTAAACTATTGTTATTAAATAATTAGTATTTTTATTATTAATTAGTACTTGTAATTAGTTAAATATTTACTAGTAAATAATTAGCTTAATTAAAATGGTTAAATAATTATTAAACAAAATAAATTTTTAATACTTAATTTAATTATTATTTTATTGCTATAATACACTTTTTATTTTACCACATATTTTATAACCATCAAAATACTAAATGTGTGAATTTGGTCACTTTCAAGTTACAAAATATCACATATCCATATATTGAAAGTTACTTTCAAGAAGTAGCATAAAACTCAAAAGCATACACATTTCACTTTTACCAAACAAAAAACTTTCACACTTTCTTAAACTTTCAAACAACCAACAGCTCCCTAGTACAACTCGGATAAAAAATTATGCACTTCTCAAATCCTAAATATCTATCCGGTATCAAACACGAGTAAGAATTAGAATTAATATTTCATACACATGTATTACTTATGATTGCCATATTCCTTTTTTGTCATGGTGGAGTTCAATGTTCTAAATGGCGGCGGAGACGGTGCCCAGGCACTAGGTGGCCGCTCTCCGCACCGCTTTTGCCATTGGCGGTGGAGTAGGCGATCAGCGGTGGTTTAGCAGCATAGGCGGAGGTGATGTGGCATATGCAGAGGTGAGGCGGCGTAGGTGTATGCCTAGGCGAAGCAATACCTGACTAGATATTTTGGCAAAACAGTTTTGCAAGCACTATGGACCTATGGTTCACTTTTACAAGACTAAAATTTCATAAATATTTGTTCTACAACTTAGTTATGCATAAAATACCCTTAAAATATGCATATTACACAAAAAAATAGTAGTAAAATAGTAATAAATGCCTAAAATATATTAATCGCCAAAGCGGTAGGCAGACCCTCACTGTTGCGCATCTGTCTACCACCGTTTAGAACCTTGGTAGCGTTAGACCATTCATATAAGTCTAATATCTATATTAATTTTCCTTGGTCATTTAATTGAGACATTCTGTGTAGAGATTTGAACCCGGCCCAAAAGGAGTATGGCCTACGACCTAGTGGTACCACTCGGGTTTGGAACCCGACCACACAATGGTGGGAGAGTTTTTCAGTAACAAAAAGAATACAATTTGTTTGCTAATAAAACTTAGATTAATGCTCCTAAGTACAAAAATGCCTTCTTACAAACAAAAATTTTCTAAGTACAAAGCAAAAAAAATTATGGAAAATAGTAGCGATGGAGATCCAATCAACGCATGATTGCTTTACACTGTTGACTATCCGATGCAAAGATGGAAAGATCTTGCTAAGTCTCGAACTCATAAATATAGAGAGGAGAAAGTAGCAGCAAGTGTCTCTAGCACGAGAATCCAAGCTTTCAATATCTCAAAATAGCACAAATCTTGATGTATTTATAGCCATCAACACTGTAACGATTAATTTTGGGGATTTTATGCAGTAATCAAACAAAATGCACTATTTTGCTCTTCTGCACATGCGTAAAGAAGAATGCATTTACGATGCATAGGTAACGTTCTCTCGAAGCATGGTCTACATGACATGTGCTAGGAGTTATGAATAATATATTAATTCCTTAAATATGCCAGTTGTCATTTCGAACTCTGAAACGTACACCATAATCTACATATTTAATGTGTTGAATCTTCCCTCGGAATATGAAACGCGTCTAACAACTGTGAATTAATTGAGAGAGGATTTTGTGACTCTGCGTAGATATTCAATGGCTTTTATAGAAGATTTGGCTGTAATCTGCACCGAAATGACAGTTGGCATCACGTGCAAATAGAAGCATGAAAAATCTAAAAGCCATGCAGGCTGCATAGAGCCCATGCACCCTCAAAGTGAAAGCATGTCGTAGAGGAGCCCAGAAAGCACATGCGGCCGAGGGGCTCGTCTAGCATGTAAAGCGCCCATGCGGCTCATACAACCAAGGAGTAGAAATTCACATAGGATCCTTGTCGTGGCAATTATGACCTGTCTGACACGGCATTAATTGCACAAAAATGCTTCGATACCCGTGAAGACGACGGCACGCAAAAAGATAGGCACATCACATCAATGCATTGATGATCCTGTCAGACGTACAGCGCCACGTGGTCACTCGTATGCGGCCTTGATTCTATATGGCCTTGTCATTATGCGGCCAAAGTTTCCATCAGACCAAAGCCAAACGAGAGCACATATGCGGTTACGGCTTTATGCGTCCACGATACCATGCGGCCTTCAGCTTGCAAGATCTTTCCTTTACAACCGAAAAGATCTTCACACAATTAGTGCTGACTGCATATCCAACTGACCAAGTCACGCACACAACGGAGTTGAAAACAATCCCATGATATTATCAACAATATATCCTAAAGGAGGCCACATGGCAGCATGTCCGTGGTATGAGGCTACAGTTGCAATCGTATTATGTTGAAAGATCCCTATGCGGCCACCAAACAGAGGCATATGCGGCACTTATAGCCTATCAGCATGATGGCTATAAATAGTAGGGTATTATACCCCACATAAAAGGGGTGAGCTACATACGTGCACACAAGATCAAGAGAGAGAAAGAAGAAGAGAGTATCCTCACTCCCTCGTTGGACCGTCAATAGAGTAAATGAGTCGCTGCAGTACTCGATCAGTACTCGATCTCCATCGTCATATTCTCCAGATAAAAAATATTATACTTTGATTTTTTGTCTAGGAATTTTTGTACTTTTTTATTTTGTTGTTAAACAAAGTTTTTCAAACTTACATTAATGGCGAACAAGATGGCGACTCTACTGGGGAATGAAATTCTCTTCCAACGAGAAGTTAGTGACGCAGTCCGACGCGTCAAAGTTGGGTTCGACCCAGAAGATGCTGGTTGTACGCTTTGACCGACAAGCCTTCGAAGAAATGCTCTCTGGGGGCAGTACTTCGTCGAGGCTGGCAAAGCCTAAGAGGACCCGCAGGATATGGGTGGTCAAGGCCACTGCACCCCACCCAACTGCAGAGCATGCGCTCCATGTCTCTCTCTATGCCGCAGAAGACGCACATCATGCATCCACATGGGTTGTCCCCACTCATGAGACAATCTTTTCTAACAAGAAAAGTGCTCAACACTTGAGCTCTGACAGAGGAAAACACTACGATGCCGAAAGTTCGAGTTTTAAGGCACGTTCTATGCGGCCACGACAAAGGCCGCATAAGAAAGCCCATGTGGCACTAAACTCCAGTCGCAGGCAGAAGGCCATAAGAAAGCTCAGTTTTTGACTGAATCTTGTGTGCCGCTGTTTCCATACGCCATGCTGAGAAAGGAAAAGATTTAAACTTGGACTCTTCATACTATCCACCAGTGCGTGCTAGAACGAGGAAGTCTAGGGTAGTACGAGCTCGCTAAGCTTAAGTAACTGCTCATTCGGTTGGACGTCAGCAGACACCGCTAACTGTTATGCGTACCCCTGACAGAAAGCTTTACAAAACTAACCTATGCGTCCAGCCCACAGTGGCAAGTGGACAGGACCGGTCTCAAAAGTATTCCACTAACGACCTGGGAAAAGTTCTTGTACGAATTCCAGGTCTGGAAGCAATGACAATGCTATACACCCATGTGCTCGGTCTACCCGTACTCATAAGGAGGGTGTAAAAGTTAATCACCCCCGCCTGACTTGCGCAACGTAATCAATCACAAGCGCAAAATGAAGAAAATAACTACGGCATGTGAGGTATCCTCTCCAGGGCATCACTGTGCCAACATCATCGTCAACTGCTGCTGTGCCAAAGTAGCAGTACCTACAGACATGCAGTCATATTCTAACAACTACAACCAAGAGCACCCATCCGGCAGCATCCAGGAGAGCAGGTGCAAACATCAGAGGAGGAGAAGCTGCCCTTCATCTCATGTTACTGTGCTTGAAGATCTTCCTCTACGAGGGGAGGTCGGAAGTCTAGTACCTCCAATACTTCACTTTCAACCTGCGTATCAAGGAACCAGAGGCAAGCAACGATGCCCACGGAAGGAGTGTTCCTGGGTACACGCTCGAAAAAGAAATTATCAGCTGCTAGGGTGGCCCTTCCTCGCGACCCCAGATGGCTCTGCAAGTTGGGGGTAGCAATCCTCCATAACTCCACAACAACTTGACGTTCTGAGGAGATAATGATTCCAAGGAACATACGCTGAGATTCCTAGGGGTAGTCACCCTCATCAAGAAGATGCGTCTTTCTACGCTGGGGGTAGTATTCTCTCTGGGTCCGAAGAGGATTCAACACTAACCACTTTCCCTAAGAAATATTCACTGAAAGAGTTCGAGGCAGAAAGTGCGACATCCACCGTCCCATCCATCTCTCCCCACATGAGAACAATATACATGGCAGGGGACGATCACGAGGGTGTAAACACCCTGAAATTTTGAGAATAAATTTAAAATGAGTTATTACGAATTTTTGGTATTTTCTGGAATTTAAAGCGAAGATGATTGCGATTTAAAGAATTTTAAGTGTGGCTAGTTGGTGTTAAAATATTATGGAAATAATATTGTAGGGTGTAGAATGGGAAACCGGACGCATGGTATTTTTCGGTGAATTTATTGGACTCCGGAATTCTTTAAAAAGCTCTAAAAAAAACGATAATAGAATTAAACCGAATTAGGAACCGTGCCAAAATGTTCCCATGAGAGCCGAAGCCCTAGGAGCTTTGACCCAGCCCAAATCCTAGGCCTAGACCGAGGCCCAATCCTAGGAAGGATTAACCAAGCCCTAATCCTAGAGCAACTCTCAACCGAAAAGAATCCCACATGTGTATAAATATCTCTCTAATTTCTTTCATTAGCTTTTAATCACCAAGCAAAACCTAAAATCTATTTCTAGCCGACTCCTTCACCCTTGCGTGCAAACAACCCCTTCCTTGAGCCGACCCCACCGTCGACCTAGGTCGCCTCCCGCCGGAGCCGATCAACGTCCTCCCTGTTCTCTCCCCTCTGCCTGGCACTCCGGCAGTACAATGGTCCCCGACCGGCGCAGCGATCCCGCGGCTGTCCAAGCAACCCGACGGCCTGTGCAGCGCTGTCCCGCTCCGGCCAGTTCGATCCGACCGACCGGCCAGCACAGCGACCGTCAATCCCCGCCGAACCGGCGATACCGCTGCCCAGACCTCCCCTCGTCGACCCGACTCCGACGCTTCCCACGCGACGCCCCGCTGGTCCGAGTCAAACCTTAGAGTCGACTTTGAATCTCAGCGGACACGAGAGAAGTCGATTCGGACGCAAGCAGCCCGCGAGGACACGACCAGGACACAAAGTGACGTTCGGACACGTGAATTTCAGCGTTCACGGGGCCCTGTTCAGGTATCGTTTTCTCTCAACCCGTAATCCCGTTTTAGTTTCCGTCAGTTGCTATACGTAGACTGTATAACCCTCTCGGTGCTCGTGCAACTCGCTCGGTGCATCGCGTCCTGTGGTGATCGCACACCGCGATCCAAAAACAGGAAAAATAATACCCCGTTTTACCCCGGAACTGAGTGTGCCCCGCCAAACGGGATGACTTGGTCACGCGCGGTCTTTATCGAATCATGTGCGTCGTTGATACGGTCGTGTGGGATTTTACGGAAGTAGATTCGGAGGTGCGTGCACCCCGGAATCAACGCGTATCCGCCGACGACACCCCGTATCCGACCTTTCTGGAACATGTTGTAACTTTGTGTACACCCGTCGGATCGAGACAAAACTTGCGCCATCGGACTCGTAGCGATACGCTGGTCCTGTGACCCAAGTTTGGTCCGATTCTGAGAACGTTGACAAAATCGCGTATCGTGGGCCCCATAGGCTCCACTTGACGGGCGATTTTGTGATCGGCTCATCGGAATCCAATTCTGGAAGTTTCATTGGGTTCGTATCACCGTTCCTGACTTATAGACACTGAGTTTGACGAATTTGGAGACCTTTGACCCTGACACGCTGTTCGGTGCAAAGTGGCCCACATGTGGACCCCGCTTTGGCCCGGAAATGACCTTTTTGCCCCTGTGTCCAAATTGGACGTAAGGACAGGCGTTTCTAGCAGTTTGATATCTTCTGAGACTGTTGGTGATATTTATTATAGCTTTTGGAGTAGTACCTACCGGATCCACTGATACAGGGACAGTTGTTGGTATTCAGACATCAGGCAAGTGTACCTTGCCAAACTCTGCAGTATTGTTACATATTTTTCTTACTTTATATATATTATTGTGCATGCTTAACCTAGGACCGTGTGACGTACTTAGCGTCCGATTATCAGTCGGGTGCCAACACTGTACGCAGTGTTGGGTACTGTCATTTAGAGATGGACATTCGTGACACTTATTATTCTCGTACTTGTCTGATCAAGTACCATATGACCCAGGATACTTGACACTGTTCATGAGACAGGATAATCCCGAGATATTTGTGGTAATTCTGTGTAGGATACAGGACTTGACAGAGATACTATATTCCTAGATACATATGACTTGTTGCATTAGTGATGATCCCGCTTGACATGGACATGAGACGTTATGGTCATGAGAGGCATGGTTACATTGGGTGGGGAGAGACACATAGGCTACAGGCTGTTTCTATATATATCTACTATTATTGTGAGGCCGTAGACTCTCGTAGCAGAGCTAGGCACATTACTTGTTATTACCACTATCTGCTCCCCGACACAGAGCTTGTAGTGGCTCAGCCTGAGTACTCGTGTTGCTCTCACTTGCATTTTCACTTAGATGGTTATTTACTTGCCCTATTTATTTCATTATCTGCTGCACTGTATTTATTTTGGCATGAGCTTTCTTGTACCTTGCTATGTCCCCTGAGGACCTGGATCCGGATTATGTCCCCAGGATTTGAGGACGAGATCTATCCCGAGGTATACGGGACCGGAGCAGGAGCTGATCCAGGAGCGGTACCGCCATCCGAGGACGAGGTGTTAGCTGAGGACTTCTCCTGAGCATCCCTGTTTCTTGCTCAGTACTTATTTATTTCAGTCATTTATTTCTAGTCTGTTGAACCATTGTAACAGATGTTTAACGGGTTGATACCCGAAGTACTTTGTTGAGACTGATTGATGATTTATATTTTTTATTTACTCTGTGGATCATATTATATATCTTGTGTGGATGAGATTAGTTGTGTCATGATTGTCGTAGACTTGCTATCTTACAGCTGAAGTATGCCCTGGTGGATCCATTAAATTAGGTTTGTCCATCGGTACGTGCTGCTGGCCATTGCCACGCATCCGGTCCCACGGTATTTTGGGACTGGGGCGTGACAGAGGGCCCCAGCGATCGACGATGCCTAGAGTCCCTCGAGGCTATGATGCACACCATAAGCGCGTCAATGCAGGCCTTAATCCAGACAATATTGGAGATCAAGGCAAACATGGCCTCACAGCCACTAAGGGTCTCGGGTCAAGCAAGCCTATATCCTGGGACCAACGGGGACTCGAACGCCATCGCTCCGTCCGCTAGTGGCAATCACACTTTACCAAGATCATCTGCTTCTCCTGCAGTAGATGGAGCCTGGGAAGCAATAAGGGAGGTCTGGGAACTTTGAGCCTGCCTAGACTCACTAGGCAATCGGGATACCCTGTGCGAGCTCATGGTACGACAACCATATCCCCTCGAGGAAGAGATGTGGCATACCCGCCCAAGTACAAGCCTTTCAATATGACTCTATTTGACCGAAAGACATCCTCTCGTTAATGCATAAGTTACTTCGAGACGGCCATGAGGTATCTGCCTCGCAATAACGCTCTTCTCATCAAGCTTTTTGTCGGGACATTGACGGGAGTGGCCATTGATTGGTTTTGCAGTCTCCAAGACAATTGTATCTCGTTGTTTGACGACATCAAAAGTCTTTTTCTTGCCCAATTATATGATGGGAAAATGACATGACGATGTCCTCTCTAAAGGATATCATGCAAAGAGAAAAAGAGCATGTACGGGAGTACATCAAACGATACAGGCAAGATGCGCTGAAGTTGCCCCCGGTAATCCTGAGTCCAGCTAATGGACACATGCTAGAGGAATCTACTGCCAGCAGTTAGGCTCTGGATGGGCGACACTCAGTTCAAAGACTGGACGACGTTCATCAAAAATTATATCGGCACTGAGAGGAACGTAAAGGATGCCTGACTGTTGGGCATACAAATCTTCGTCGCTGATGATAGGAGAAACGTTCTTACAACAACAATAACAACAACAACAACAACAACAAAAACAACAGTGACAATTGCAACCGTGAAAGCAAAGAAAAGCAGGCCCTTATTGCCAATCTAGCCAAGAAGCCCGAGTAGAAGCCTGCAGAGGCTCCAAAACTGAAAGAGACTTACTCTTTTGAAGATGAGGATGTCATGGAAATCTTCGACATACTAATGAAGGGCAACAAGCTTCAGCTTTCGGACATCAAACGTCCGAAATAGGCAAACAAGGTCAATGATCCCAAGTACTGTCACTACCACCGGTATATCCACCATTGAACGAAGGAGTGCTACTCGTTGAAATGATACATCTAATGTCTGCTCGATTCCAAGGCCCTCACCTTGGAATTTGAGGACATGACAGTTACTGCCAACATGGTATCTCTCCAGTTTTGTGACTTTCCTGTAACGGAGGCCTAAGACGGCAAGGTCCCGATCTCCAAGGCCACAATGGAGGTTGTTAATCTTCCTCCAGCTCATGACCAAGCAGTCAGGTTGGTACCTTTAAGCACACCATGGGGTGAGGTCGTATGGATTTACCCATATCTTACTCCAAACTTGACGCAGCAAGCCACGCCTTCCGCCGTCAAGTCCAAAGAAAGAAATTCCAAATCTTGCCATATGGTTTCTTCCACCACCGAGGAAGCCATAGCGAGGGTAATTAGGTCAGGCCTTGCCTACCAGCGGGACTACGATGCTTCCGACGACAGTGGACCTCCAATAACTACACCTGCTATATCTGATCCGGGTCTGTCTCTGTAAGACTTGTCTCACAGTATTTGTATAGGTATATGGATATGTATTTTATGCTTTGTACTGTGCTTTATTGGATCTCATGGAATCTCAAAATTTCCTCAAAATTATAACTTTTTCTCATTGACTGGATTACCGCCGGCATTCCGCGGCATACCGACAAAAAATTCGTCCGGCAGATAAAGTTTCTCTTTTGAGATATTTTTATTAGATATTTTTGTGAATATGGTTCGATGCTTTCTTTTATCCAATGGTTTCTTAGTTTTGTATTGGATAGACGAGTTTGATTTGACTCGTGACTTGGATCACTGACGTGGCGGATCGGACGGTCACGATTAAATCACATCTTCTATATATATGAAATTATTTTCTCTCTTTTCTTTCTTTCTTCACTTCTTCATTTACTCTCCAATTTCTCATGGAAGCTAGGATCTTGGTCTTGAGGCCTTAGAGTATGGTTTCTGAATCCATCTTAGTGGTGGATATGAAGGTTTAGGCTTGGAGCTTGACTTTAGGCAAGTACATCTTGCCAAAATACTGAACGACATTGTTTTATTGCAGTTTTTATTTTTCTTGAGATTTTGTGATTAGAATTTCATCGATCTTATTTTGTTAAATATATTTCTCTAGGGATTTTTAACCTTGTGCATATTTTTGAAAATTGTTTCGACTTGGTTTTGACTTTTCCTGTAGAAACCCTGGTATTTACCCGTTTGAAAACTCGAAATCAGAAACGATAGCCGGTGTGATTACCTTGAGACTTAATTTATGTGCTACTTGAGACCAGTGCCTAGTTACTATTTTGGTAGTTTTGAGTTTTGTGAATTTCGAACAAGTTTCGGTTTTTCTCGTAAATCACTTGTACAGTATTTCTCATAATCGAGTTCTCAAATCTCAAAGTTGGTGAAATCGAATATTCCCAGGCTATTGGGAATTTGATCCTACACAATTTTGACCTTTGAAAATATAAACATCCTAATTTTTTAGATTTTAATTTAAAATTTTCATTAATTATTATTGTATAAATTTTTATTATTTTTAGTTAATTATAATAAATGTTCGTTCATGAATTTATATTTTTGTGAATTAAATTAATTATTTAAATTGTGCAAAAAATATATTTTTGGGTGTAAAATTAATAATAAAGTATTGTGTAATTTTTTTAGAATTTATTGGGGTCCAAAACTATTTTTAATGACAATATATATATTAAACCAACCCAAACCGACCCAACCCGAACTAAACCGAACCAACCCAAACCAAACTTACAAACCCGGATCCTAACCCGTACCCACTAAACCGCAACCCACCAACCCGAACCCGCATCCCCCCTTCTGCTACAGTACACTTGAAATCCCCTCCTCGTCCCCTCATTTCCTCTTCCAAAACGGCCCCGACCCCCTCACTTCCGCTCCCTGTAACCCCCATGTACACCCCTATATATAGATTAGCCTAGCCAACCACCACCACCACCATCTCCTCTACCACCCCAACCAACCACAGCTGCCGACGACGTCGGACCGCTGCCGCACGCTGCTGCAAAGTAGCTGCTCCGACATCCCGAGCACAACACAGCGAGGTATCCATCTTCTAGCCCTTGTATCTTCCGGCACAGTAATCAAAATATCGACCCGTTGAATTCTATGCGAAGACCACATGGCCCTCTTGAATCATGTGTAATAAGTTTGGTGTATCGTGTCATGTGTCGGTCGTAATTCGCGACACAAAATAAATAAATGACCAATTTTATAGTTCAGAAACTGTTCCAACCACCCATGTTCATGTATATTTTTCTTCCAACTTAGTTAATATTTTTTAAATTCTACTTGAATAATAATTTAGACAACATAAACAAGTTTTAATCTCTTTAATTATTTTATTTTAATTTGTTGTATGCTGTGATTTATTTGTTGTTGAATTTGACCGAAAACTTGGTTTTTTAAACCCGAATTTTTTCGAAATGGGGTACGTCCTGCTAAATGAGGCAACTTCGTCATGTGCGAATTGCACCGAAAGGTGTGTATCGTCAACACGGACGTATAAGATTTTGCAGAAGTTGATTTGGATGTACGTGCACACCGAAATCAATGTGTATTCGTAAAAAACTCTGTATCGACCTGTTCTGACACTCATCATAATTTTATATGTGCTTGTTGTAAAACCCCTAATTCTAAAAACCATATTTATCTTTTTAATTAATTATTAATTGAATTATAGTAATTATGAGCTAATTAGAGAAAATAGAATTTATTTAATTTTTATTTTAGGTGTTGGTGCATTTAGAGGAATTTATGGAGCAATTATATTTGTTTCTAATTAATTCCATGTAGGAGATCCTTTGGACAACTGCATAGATTTATTGTATGCACTATTAAAATTTCTAAAAATTTCTATGTATATATATATAGTTTATTCTAAAAGGAATTAGAAAAGAAAAAGAAAGAAAAAGAGAAAAGAAATAAGAAAAAGAGAAATAAAAATAAATCCTTAATGGTTTTATCCCAAACCCACTACCCGTTAACACCCTAACCCGCCCGTTACAATAATACATATCAGCAGCAGCAACCGGGTTTCCCAACCCCGCGCGACCCGTTGAGCCCAGCCCCATCCGCTTCTCTCTATATATATACTCTCTCGCAAAACCTAAAACCCTAACCCTAAATCTCTACTCCCATCTCGCCAAACGCGACCGCCGTCGCCAGCCCCGCCGCCGTCCAGACCGCTGCAGACTGCACGGTCGACCGCGATCAACGTCGCGCACGCGACTGAGTTAAACAACAGTTTGAACAGCGACGTACCTGTGTTCAAGCCCTGTTTTTCGTC
Organism: Iris macrosiphon; assembly: GCA_036927795.1. Taxonomy (NCBI): domain Eukaryota; kingdom Viridiplantae; phylum Streptophyta; class Magnoliopsida; order Asparagales; family Iridaceae; genus Iris; species Iris macrosiphon. Next base: position 228,970,104 of record JAYESA010000006.1, read on the forward strand.
TCTTCGCTCAACCAAACTTGACCCCGTCTTCACCGGTATATTCACGATCTATCCTTCTTCCATACCTGTATGTTAGTTGACCTCGAACAACGCATAAACCTAGGCAAAAACAGCGACCAACTTGGCAAAAAATGACAACTTTTGGAATCGCAGAAAACTGCGGTAACTACCTATGTTCACGGACTCGTATCTCCCACCACAAAGATCCGAATTTGGTTTTTCTTTTTGGTATGCGAAGACCACCTAACATAGTTTATTTTCTTTCAAATACAATAATTTATTGGTTGCTGTGTGTAGAATTAAATCAGTTAGAAAATCCCAAAAATATACTTTTTCTATCTTCCAAAATTTATGATACGGAGCGCGCCCCGCCAAACGGGACCGTCCCATCGTGTACCAAGATTACCAAAAGGTGTGCACAGTATACCCAGACGTGTGGACTTTCGTAAAAACTGATTTGGACGCGTGTGCGCGTCGGAATCAGCACATATTCGCGAAAATTCTCCGTGTAGCAACTTTTGTAAAACTCTGCGCCATTTAGTGCACGCTCGTCAGAATGCAACAAAACTTATGCCACTGGACTTGTGGTATCACGCTGGTCCTGTGACCCAATTTTCATGCAATTCTGAGATAGTTGACCAAGTCGCCTATTGGCGGGCCCCACGGTTGACTTTTTGGGCGAAGTTGTGTTCGGCTCATCGAAATCCATATTTGGACACACTATTGAGTTCATACTGACATTTAGAATTCGTTTGACCTATAATTTATTCCATTTAGAGAACGTTACCCTGGCACATTTTTCGGTACAAAGTGGGCCACACGTGGACCCCACTTTGACCCAAAATTACCGTTTTGCTCATGTGTCCAAATTAGATGGAAGGGTAGTGATTTCTAGCTATCTCGCTGATTCCAGAATTGTTGGTGATATCTATTTCAGCATCCGAAGACGTTTGTTCGGAGCCATTAGTTTCTGATCCCATGTCCTTGACATTTGGACGCTTACACTATACAGATTTTTTGCCAGGCAAGTATACCTTGTCATTGTACTATATTTATATTCCATATGATGCATGCATGTTTTATTTCTGTTTATTTTAGTTCATATATTTTAATTGTTATATAAATTGTGCGTCCAAGAAAACTTGGGTGCAACGACGGTGTCATCGTATTCTGTTTTTATTTATGTATATGCATTGGACCTACTTTATGAGACCACCCCATTATCATGAGGCATCCTTATGTTTCATTGGCCATGACACTATTCTTACACGAGTGCGAGTCACATGTAGGACACGGACTTGCGTACTCGGTTGGCCACTGGTACGTATAGGTTGTGCGACAGATAGGGATAACTGTTGTAAAAACCCCCTTCCTAGAAAATCGTATATACCTTTTTATTTATTAATTATTAATTAAATTGTAGTAATTAGAGCTAAATAGGAGAAATAGATTTTTATAATTTTTATGTTAGGTGTTCGGACCCTTAGATGACTTGTGGGACCATCAGAAATTTTTTCGGAATTCATTCCATGTAGGAGACCCCTTGAGCAGTTGCTAGCCTAACGATGTGCAATACCCTAATCTATAAATTTTCTTATGAGTATAAATATATATATATGTATATACAAATATATATATGTATATATATATTTTATTTAAAGAAAGGAAAAGAAAAGAAAAGAAAATAAGAATATAATATTAACTAATATAATAATAATAATGATAATAACTACTAATCCTATCTACTAGCATTTGCTAGCAAGTGCAGCAACTTGCTTGGAACAAATCCGCAGCAAAATTTCAATTGCCACTAGCGGCCAAAAGGAAGCTCCGCCTTTTCCCTTCAGCCAGGGACCCGAACCCCCTTCAGCGAACACTTGTAAACCCGCGGACCCGCGAGCCATATCCCCCTCTCTTCTAATATATATAATATATATATATATATATATTAGCTCTCCAAAACCCTAACCTAAAACTCCAGACTTTTCCTTCCCATCTAGAGCCGTCACCGCAGCCAGAGAAGCCTCCCCAAGCCATCCAACCATCCCGTCGACGCCGACATCGCGAACTGCAGTTTCCCACTCGAGGCACCTTCGCTCCGGCGTATTTTTCCGTTGACTCGCTCATCCAAACGCTGTTCCGTTTTCATAGGTATGATCTTCCCTCAACCCTCTCCAATATTTGTTTTATAGTCTATCTCGGAAAACGTGTGCCCCTAGGTCAAAAATAGCGCCCAAGTCAGCGCGAGCAGACAGAATTCTGCAATCGCAGAATTCCAGAATGACCACCCGTATTGTCGAGTTCGTATCTCCCACCACAGAGATCCGAATTCGATGATTCTTTTTGATACCTGTAGATTATATGACCTAGTTTATTTTTTGTATAATAACTTTGTGCTATTAGTCGCTGTGGACAGAATTATATTCGTCACAAAACTGCGCGCATCCACTTTTTTCGGTTTTCCAAAAGTTGGAGATCGGAGCGCGCCCCACCAAACGGGACCGCTCCGCCATGTGCCAAGTGTACCGAATGGTGCACACAGCATAATCGGACACATGAAAATTTGTGGAGACTGATTCGGACGCGTGTGCGCGCCGGAATCAGGCCGTATCCGCGGACACATTCCGTGTCGCCACTTTTGTGGAACTCGCAAGTATTTTGTGCACGCTTGTCAGATTATGACGAAACTTGTGCCACTGGACTCGTGGTAACACGCTGGTCCTGTGACCCAATTTTTACGCATTTCTGAGACGGTTGACCAGATCGCCAATTGGCGGGCCCCACAGTTGACTTTTTGGACCAAATTATGTTCGGCTCATCGGAATCCAAATTTGGACATACCGTTGGGATCGTATCGACATTTAGAGTTGTTTGACCCATAGTTTGTCCCATTTAGAGACTGTTACCCTCGGCACGCTCTTCGGTGCAAAGTGGGCCCATCTATGGAACCCGCTTTGGCCCGGAATTGACCTTTTTGCCCCTGTGTCCAAATTGGATGTAAGGACATGCATTTCCAGCTATTTGACATCTTCTGAGACTGTTGGTGATATTTATTACAGCTTTCGGAGTAGTACCTACCGGATCCACCGATACCAGGACGACAGTTGATATTCAAACATCAGGCAAGTGTACCTTGCCAAACTCTGCAGCTTAGTTATTTATTTTCCTTGCTTTATATATAGTGATGTGCATGCTCAACCTAGGGCCGTGTGACGTACTTAGCGTCCGATTATCAGTCGGGTGCCGACACTGTACGCAGTGTTGGGTACGGTCATCTAGAGATGGACATTCGTGACACCTTATTTTTGTACTTGTCTTATCAAGTACCATATGACCCAGGACACTTGACACTATTCATGAGACAGGATCTTCCCGAGATATTCGTGGTGATTCTGTATAGGATGTAGGACTTGACAGAGATACTATATTCTTAGATACTTTATGACTTGTTGTATTTAGCTATGATCGCGCTTGACATGGACATGAGACGTTATGGACATGATATGCGTGGTTACATTGGGTGGGGAGAGACACACAGGCTACAGGCTGATTATATATATATAAAACATAGTAAACACATAGTAAACACATATTTATTGCTGCTACCGGCTCCCAGACACAGAGCTTGTAGTGGTCTCAGCCTGAGTATTCGTGCTGCTCTCACTTGCATTTCACTTAGATGGTTACATATTTACCCCATTGTTTCATTTAGCTATTTATTTGCTGCACTGCTTATTTATTTATTGGCATGAGCTTTCTTGTACCTTGCTATGTCCCCTGAGGACCTGGATCCGGATTTTGTCCCCAGATTTTGCAGACGAGGTTTATCCCGAGGTTTACGGGACCGGAGCAGAAGCTGATCCAGGAGCTGTACCACCATCCGAGGATGAGGTCTTAGCTGAAGATTTCTCTTGAGCATCCATGTTCATGCTCAGCTTTTATTATTTATTTCAGTCATTTACTTTCTGGTCTGTTGAACCATTGTACTAGATATTTATCGGGTTGTTCCCCGAAGTACTTTGTGAGACTTGCTGATGATTTACATTCCTTATTTATTCTGTGGATCATATTTTATATCTTGTGTGGATGAGATTAGTTGTGCCGTGATTGTCGTAGACTTGTTTTACAGCTTAAGTATGCCCTGATGGATCCATTATATGGAGTTGGTCCATCAGTGCGTACTGCTGGCCATTTCTACGTGTCTAGTCCCACGGTATTTTGGGACTGGGGCGTGACATGGTTTTTGTGGTGGCCCATGCAGGTCTACGACTAAATTGTTCGGTTTCAACTTAGGGACCGGACCAGCCTGCCCTAAGGATAGTATAAACTATAGGATCTCATCCATCATTTAACCATTTGTTGAACTCTATATCGAACTCGAAATTGGTTACTTGAACTGCATCCTGTATTGATTCCTCTGAGCGTTCTCATAGTTTATCTTTGATTTCAGAGCAATGGATTCCGGGAACAGAGATGATATCCCTTTGGATATACCACACAACGCTGTGGTTACTTATGGAGACGGAGTGACACCAGGGGATGGTGGACAAGCATCGCAGAGTGATCAAACCGGACAGCCTAATCCAAGGTTCCGGAGAGATGACATTCCACCACCACCTCAGTTCATTCCCCAGATGCCAGTATTCCCGCCAGGACAAGCCATGGACGGGCAACAAATATTCCAGATGATGTATGCTATGATGCAAGCACAGTAACAGATTCAGCAAGAGGCCCATCGGCAGGAGGCCGAGTATCTGAGGACCAGCCTGGTATCCGCATTGGAGCAGGCTAATCCAGCAGCGAGGTGAACATCGACGGGATCTATCACCGACTTCCGTCATCTCAAACCTCGCACATTTTCTGGTAAAGAAGGGCCAACGGAAGTTCATGAGTGGCTCACAAACCTTCAGCATCAGCTGGAAGCCGCTGAACTTCCAAGAGAGAAGTGGATGACTGCAGTCAGAATGCAGTTAACTGATAATGCGCACCACTGGTGGTTAGCAGAAGAAGGGAGACTTGGACAGGACAGAGTCACATGGGAAGAGTTCTCCAGACTCTTCCAAGAGATGTACATCCCGGCAGTTGCACGGTCAGAACTCAGGGACAAGTTCAACCGCCTCATCCAGGGCAGCATGACAGTGGAAGAATACAATGCAGAATTCATTCGTCTAAGTTGCTTCGCCCCAACCTTGATCCCGACAGAAGAAGAAAAGGCTGAGAAGTTCTTCGACGGACTAAACTTGGAGCTACAGAAACTAATTGGATCCGTTGCACCTACATCCTACTCAGACGTCCTTGCAGCAGCCCGACGCATGGAACGCGTCACTAGGAGAGAGACCAGTCTAAAACGGTCTTCCACATCAGCCAAAGTACCACAAGAAGAAGCTGCAAAGAGACCTCACCTACACCAGCCACCCAGAGCCTCTCCGCAGATATCACCCACATGTCAATACTGTGACAAGGTAGGCCATATTGAGAGGGACTGCAGACGCAAGTTAGGATTATGCTTGATCTGCGGAACCAACCAACACTTAGCCAAGGATTGTCCTCATCATCGAGAGAGAGCACCAATATTAAACAGACAAGCTCTCCCAGCGCCAGGAGGGTATCAACCAAGGCCACCCATGGCTCCACAGGCAGCACTCTTCCAGCAAGCCCAACAGCAACAGCAGAGGAATCCACCGCAAGGACGCGGACAAGCTTTTGCTATAACTTTGGAGGACGCGCAGAATAATGGAGTAGCTAATGCGCGTAAGTTTTTATAGTCTTCTGCTTTTAGATTTGCTTAGTTTTTGCATGTAGATTCGTGACCTAGCCTTAACCTAGTAATTAATTTGAACTTGCTAAAAATTTATAACCTAGAATATTTTTATAATTAATAACTGTAGAGATTGTAGAGTCTGTTATTATTATGGTTGCTTGTTTATTTTGTTTTGTGAACTTGAATATTTGTACCTCCTTTCATCATCATCTAGCGTGCTTAAATTTGCTGTACTGGACTTATGCTGCTATTCTATAGCCTAGTTTTGCAAGCTCATTCTTTATCGAGCTTGTTCATCACATATGTATTAGTGGACATGTACACTAATACGTTTCAGAATCAGTGTATTAAGGTCTAGCTAACCTTGGTGCGCTTGGTTCGCCCTTCGCATGATTACTTGACGTGGATTGAGATATATAGCTGACTAGTATACCTACCTCAAGACACATCAGAGCATATCATATCGGGCACATAACCGTTCCAATATGAACATGCGAATAGGAATTTACCAACAGGATTTCAATCCATAAACTGCCCGGACAACTCTCCTATTTTTGAATTCTTTAATCTCCTTGAATCTCGTACTTGTCTTATGTTACCATTCCTTTGAACTCTTTACTAATGATCTCTGTCTTCCCTTATTTCGGAAAGACGAACCTCGTGCCTAGTATAAGGTTGACACGCAGAGAGTACTAGATATACCCCATAGGCCAATCATACTACTAGATGACTGCCTTTATAGCTGATTGAGGATATATCATAGATGATATGTTGGTGTTAAAAACTTTGAGGATTCAACGACATAATTTGGGGCATAGCTTTCTTAGATGTATAGTCTTAGATGATAGATGGGTAAAATCTAAGTTGGGTAGAGACCGCAATGTTCACTTGAGAGGAACCCTTTAGACTGTAACCAAATAAGATTTGATAGAGTGAGCCCTACCCTAATTTAATTTCGAGGACAAAATTTTTTATAAGTTGGGTAGAATGTAAAACCCCCCTTCCTAGAAAATCGTATATACCTTTTTATTTATTAATTATTAATTAAATTATAGTAATTAGAGCTAAATAGGAGAAATATATTTTTATAATTTTTATGTTAGGTGTTCGGACCCTTAGATGACTTGTGGGACCATCAGGAATTTTTTTGGAATTTATTCCATGTAGGAGACCCCTTGAGCAGTTGCTAGCCTAACGATGTGCAATACCCTAATCTATAAATTTTCTTATGAGTATAAATATATATATATGTATATACAAATATATATATGTATATATATATTTTATTTAAAGAAAGGAAAAGAAAAGAAAAGAAAATAAGAATATAATATTAACTAATATAATAATAATAATGATAATAACTACTAATCCTATCTACTAGCATTTGCTAGCAAGTGCAGCAACTTGCTTGGAACAAATCCGCAGCAAAATTTCAATTGCCACTAGCGGCCAAAAGGAAGCTCCGCCTTTTCCCTTCAGCCAGGGACCCGAACCCCCTTCAGCGAACACTTGTAAACCCGCGGACCCGCGAGCCATATCCCCCTCTCTTCTAATATATATAATATATATATATATATATTAGCTCTCCAAAACCCTAACCTAAAACTCCAGACTTTTCCTTCCCATCTAGAGCCGTCACCGCAGCCAGAGAAGCCTCCCCAAGCCATCCAACCATCCCGTCGACGCCGACATCGCGAACTGCAGTTTCCCACTCGAGGCACCTTCGCTCCGGCGTGTTTTTCCGTTGACTCGCTCATCCAAACACTATTCCGTTTTCATAGGTATGATCTTCCCTCAACCCTCTCCAATATTTGTTTTATAGTCCACCTCGGAAAACGTGTGCCCCTAGGTCAAAAATAGCGCCCAAGTCAGCGCGAGCAGACAGAATTCTGCAATCGCAGAATTCCAGAATGACCATCCGTATTGTCGAGTTCGTATCTCCCACCACAGAGATCCGAATTTGATGATTCTTTTTGATACCTGTAGATTATATGACCTAGTTTATTTTCTATATAATAACTTTGTGCTATTAGTCGCTGTGGACAGAATTATATTCGTCACAAAACTGCGCGCACCCACTTTTTCCGGTTTTCCAAAAGTTGGAGATCGGAGCGCGCCCCGCCAAACGGGACCGCCCCGCCGTGTGCCAAGTGTACCGAATGGTGCACACAGCATAATCGGATACGTGAAAATTCGTGGGGATTGATTCGGACGCGTGTGCGCGCCGGAATCAGGCCGTATCCGCGGACACATTCCGTGTCGCCACTTTTGTGGAACTCGCGAGTATTTTGTGCACACTTGTCAGATTGTGACGAAACTTGTGCCACTGGACTCGTGGTAATACGCTGGTCCTGTGACCCAATTTTCACGCATTTCTGAGACGGTTGACCAGATCGCCAATTGGCGGGCCCCACAGTTGACTTTTTGGACCAAATTATGTTCGGCTCATCGGAATCCAAATTTGGACATACCGTTGGAATCGTATCGACATTTAGAGTTGTTTGACCCATAATTTGTCCCATTTAGAGACTGTTACCCTCGGCACGCTCTTCGGTGCAAAGTGGGCCCACATGTGGAACCCGCTTTGGCCCGGAATTGACCTTTTTGCCCCTGTGTCCAAATTGGATGTAAGGACAGGCATTTCCAGCTATTTGACATCTTCTGAGACTGTTGGTGATATTTATTACAGCTTCGGAGTAGTACCTACCGGATCCACCGATACCAGGACGACAGTTGATATTCAAACATCAGGCAAGTGTACCTTGCCAAACTCTGCAGCTTAGTTATTTATTTTCCTTGCTTTATATATAGTGATGTGCATGCTCAACCTAGGGCCGTGTGACGTACTTAGCGTCCGATTATCAGTCGGGTGCCGACACTGTACGCAGTGTTGGGTACGGTCATCTAGAGATGGACATTCGTGACACCTTATTTTCGTACTTGTCTTATCAAGTACCATATGACCCAGGACACTTGACACTATTCATGAGACAGGATCTTCCCGAGATATTCGTGGTGATTCTGTATAGGATGTAGGACTTGACAGAGATACTATATTCTTAGATACTTTATGACTTGTTGTATTTAGCTATGATCGCGCTTGACATGGACATGAGACGTTATGGACATGATATGCGTGGTTACATTGGGTGGGGAGAGACACACAGGCTACAGGCTGATTATATATATATAAAACATAGTAAACACATAGTAAACACATAGTTATTGCTGCTACCGGCTCCCAGACACAGAGCTTGTAGTGGTCTCAGCCTGAGTATTCGTGCTGCTCTCACTTGCATTTCACTTAGATGGTTACATATTTACCCCATTGTTTTATTTAGCTATTTATTTGCTGCACTGCTTATTTATTTATTGGCATGAGCTTTCTTGTACCTTGCTATGTCCCCTGAGGACCTGGATCCGGATTTTGTCCCCAGATTTTGCAGACGAGGTTTATCCCGAGGTTTACGGGACCGGAGCAGGAGCTGATCCAGGAGCTGTACCACCATCCGAGGACGAGGTCTTAGCTGAAGATTTCTCTTGAGCATCCATGTTCATGCTCAGCTTTTATTATTTATTTCAGTCATTTACTTTCTGGTCTGTTGAACCATTGTACTAGATATTTATCGGGTTATTCCCCGAAGTACTTTGTGAGACTTGCTGATGATTTACATTCCTTATTTATTCTGTGGATCATATTTTATATCTTGTGTGGATAAGATTAGTTGTGCCATGATTGTCGTAGACTTGTTTTACAGCTTAAGTATGCCCTGATGGATCCATTATATGGAGTTGGTCCATCGGTGCATACTGCTGGCCATTTCCACGTGTCTAGTCCCACGGTATTTTGGGACTGGGGCGTGACAACTGTCGATAGAAACTTTGCATGCTAGTAGACCTGGCAGTTATTTAGAGGTTTCATCATGTCATGAACATGACATGCTTAGAGCATGGGGTAGGAAGAACAACAAGTAAGATATTTGGGCTCCTTTGTACTTTTTCCTTCTGTAATCCGGAAGCTCCGCTGGAGATACGGACGGTGATGACCCTATATATTATATATTATCAGGCGGCCTCTGTCGTTCAAAAGATGACTTGCTTTGTAGGCCCCTGATTCTCTAAGAGAGTCACGCCAATCCCATTTTTAAACAGATAGCCTACTTGGTGGAAAGTTGTTCTTAAATTGCATTCACTTAGACGGTTAGGCGACCCCATTGGATGTTTACTTTTCAGTATTTATTGGCATGCTTCTATGTATCTTGTTACGTCCCTCTGAGGACCTGCTACCTTTCCAGATATAGATAAGCAGGAGTATCCACAGGAGTATGGACCTGGACCTGACGCTTCTTATCAGACTGAGGAGGTCTTACCTTCGGAGTATCTTTGATCCATTTCAGCTATTAGAGATTATGTTGCTATTATTTTAGAGATATTTATTCTTATATTAGAGTTGATTCTCTTCTCTCTTTAGTAGTTTTGGTATAGTCAATTTTTAGTAAATTTGTTTCCATCCGACTATCATACTTTGATACTCATCTTTGATACTCAGTTATTTATTTTCATTTATCTATTTATTTGTGCTGTAGATGAGATATAGATTGCGTGTGACTTATTGACACTATATTACCATTGGTGGATTGGATATTCATGTACAGCGTACGTATGTATATGGTTTCCATATATTGGAGTTCGTATACATACAGCTGACGTGTTACGTATTTCTAGTCCTACGTATTTTGGGAATGGGGTGTGACATATTTTTGTGGTGGCCCATGCAGGTCGAGAATATATTGTCTCGGTTACGTTACTGTACCGAACAAGCCTGCGTATAGGAATAAAGTATAGGATCTCATCCACGCTTGACTAAAACTCATCCTTCCTATTTAATGCTTGCATCATGTTTGATTCCTGTACTTCTTCTAATCGTTTCGTACATCACCTGCAGAGAGATGGATACACAAAATGGATGTACTACCGCCGATGGCGACACACCTTCAGGAGTCAATGGTCAGACTCAATGAGGGACCTCAACGATTCCTAGACTTTCGGGACCAGATTGGCAGACTCACAATCCAGTTCCATCTGATCTTTCCGCTTCACCTAATGAGAACCTTCCAGCTTTTCCAGCACCACAAGATGGACAGACACAGCTGTTCCAATTCTTCCAGATGATGATGCAGGAACAGAGGCAGCAGACAGCCGAGCAGAGGCAAGAATTTCTGGCAGCACTTGAGAGGATGGCTGCACAGGCTACTGTACCAGCTCAAGCACTAGCTCCAGTACCTCGAGCTGGAGTTGGTTCAGTCAAGGACTTTATTCAGATGGGTCCGAAGCCGTACAAAGGCACTGAGAGCCCGGAGGAGACTACCAACTGGATCACCCACACTCAGAAGCTATTGGAAGCATCGCAGTTACCTACAGACCTATGGATGACAGTGTAAGGACGCTTCTAGATGGTAATGCTCATCACTGGTGGAAATTAATGGAGCGCCAGTTGGGTACATACCAGACTTGGGAGCAATTCTTGGAGTGCTTTGAAATGAAGTACTTTTCGGACACCGTCAGAGATGCATTGTACGATCAGTTATACTAGCTCAGGAGCTCCAATATTACACTAGCTCACAGTCCCGGATCTCTTATGCCGAGTTACTGACAAAAGCCAAATTGCAAGAAACCATCAACAGAGGAAAGGGAGGTCAGCTGAGGACACAACAAGGACCAGCAAGGACACAGCAAGAAGGACCTATCAGACGTCCTTTCGTACAGCAACAACAGTACCAGCACAGAGCGTGTCACGACCCGCACCCGAAAATCGGGTATGAGTCATGGGTACGTCCAGCCTACGCCGCAGAATCGGCGGTAGAACACTGTAAGGTCCGTTCTAGGTCAACCAACTATCTATATATAACTCACAAAAAAATCTGCCATGACCTCTCCAAAAAGGAGGGCAACCACGCAATATATATATGAATAATCCTCTCCAAAAGGAGGGCAACCACGCAATATATATATATATATATATATATGAACTCTCAATCACAAAATCTAGGGGAAGAATAAAAGCACGATATGATATCAACAAAGAAAGAGAACCAAGAGAGCAAGACAATATCCAAAAATATACAGTCAAAGGCCACAATAGCTACAACATCTCACAACATCAAAAGAATAAGTACAATCATCCAAAAATAACAACTGAGAACAACCCAGGAAACCCACCTAGCTAACTAGGGCGCTAAAGGCGTCTCCTCGGCGCACTCCTCCTCGATCTCGGGGTCACAACCCTCGTCAACACCCGGCCCGTAGAACGTCGGGCAATAGTCCTCAGGATCCTCTGGAAAAAATATGCCCAGTCAGGACTGGAGCGAAGTACATAACTCTGAAAGCAACTCCAAATACATGGTAAGGTGTATATGACGAGCAATAAAAAAGTATACAAGATGCACAGGAAATAAATATATGCTGGAGCACAATAAGTAGCTGCAATATAAACTGGAGAACAATAAAAGTAGTGGAAAAGTAACTGCAAGTGAGAAACATGAATACTAGCTAAGTGACTTGAGCACAAGTTCGTTATGTGATCGGCTTAGGTTGCACATGAAAAATACTATGATAACTACGTTATGCGTGAGTTGCATAACCGACATACACATGAATACTGTTTGGCTTTGATCACATAACCACTCCTACTCCCCTCCCCCACTAATACCATTGGATCCAACCACAATACGCTACGTACATGATAATAGCTCGCGCACACGAAGGCGAGAGCACAAGAAGCACATGATAGCATATGAGAATCAATACCCGAAGCACATGATGAAATACACGTGATAGAGTACCCGTTGAACACGGTAAGGGGGATAGCATCTCATGACAGGATCCACTAGTACCAGCTCGTATAACAATGTGTCAGAATCAAGTATTACAGTTCTAGAACATGTGATATAAATGCTATCATGAAATGGAAACTATCAGAGGTAGGTACTCGCCTGATGTCCTGAGCAACTGATGAGGATCGAGATCCGGACCGGTGTTGCAAGAACCTATTACGAAAAGCAAAATTAAACAGGGTTCTAAGGATTTAAACTAATATAAAATAATTAAAAACAGGCTTCTAGGGCTATTCTAGGTCGAACAGATCAAACCGGTAAAATTTGGGTCAAAAAGTCAACCCGGTATCCAAAAAGTCAACTCTAGGTCAAAACTAGGTCAAACGTTGACTTTTACGATCAATGAGGACAATTATGGACAAAGCTAGGTCAAACTAGGGTGCCCCTGAAATTCTAGGTCAAACCGAGCTCATTAAGCTAGAAAACTCACAAACTCGCCTAATCGAGATACCGGGATACCCTCGGTATCCGATACCTCGCCCTAGGCCACGCACCCCGCCTAAACCCGCTAAAACCTATGCTAGCACGCGTAAATATATATACATAAACATATAAAAATCACTCTAATACATTTCCTAGGCTAATGCTCAAATATCCCGCTCGAAACTCAATACCTTGGATATCTCAAGGTATTGAGATACCTCGGTATCTCAAGGTATTGAGATACCGCTCTCAAACCCCTCTAGCTTGCTATTAGGCCAATAAATATATACCTAGTTATTAATCTAGGCTAGAAAATATATATATCTATCATATATTTACATATCTAAATACCTATGTACATATATATATAGATATCCACACACATATACATATACCCATTACCTTACCCAACCTATACATATATATATTTCTAACTATAATATATATCTAGCTCTAGGTATATATATATATATATATATATATATATATATATATATATATATATATATATATATATATATATAGGTATCTACTATCCATCTACCTATCTATCTATCCATAGATATATCTATCTATCTAATTTAATTATCTATCTATTTAACAACTTATCTATTTACCTAGTATCTATCTATCTTATTATCTATCTAACTATCAATATATATATATATATATATATATATATATATATATATATCACTCCCTCTCTCCCTCACTAGTACCATTGTAGCCAACGCGGCGCGCAAGCGAAGCTGCTAGGGCCTGCTGCTGCTGCATGTGCTTGCTGCTGATGCTGCTGCTGCTGCTGCAGTGCAGCAGCAGCTGCTGCTACTGCCTGGGCTGTTTCCCCCCTCCTTCTCACAAACACACACACACACACACACACACACACACACCTATATACATATATATAAATCACTATATATATATATAAACATACATATATCTCTATATATATATACAACTATATATATATATATATATATATATATATATATATATATATATATATATATACAACTATATATACAACTATATATATATATATATATACAACTATATATATATATATATATATATATATATATATATATATATACAACTATATATACAACTATATATACAACTATATATATATATATATATATATATATATATATATATATATATATATATATATATATATATATATATATATATATAGTTGTATATATAGTTGTATATATATATATATATATATATATATATATATATATATATATATATATATATATATATATATATATATATATCCTCTAACACACACACTAACACACTCACAAACACTAATACACACACATACACTTAAACACATATCAACACACACACACATATAAATATATACATAGCTATATATATATATATATATATATATATCAACACCTATATATATATATACACAGGCACATAGATATAAATACACACACATATATATAAATATATATACATATATATAGACACACACACATATATATATATATATATATATATATATATATATATATATATATATATATATATATATATATATATATATACACATATATAGACACTTATACCCAAACACCACACAACGCACACAACACACAAACAACACGTCCCACTCACGCCCAACGACCCCGACACTCACAAATACCTATAAATATATAAAATATAACCCGAGAAATCTAGCACACACTCCCCGATGCTAACCCAACGCGCGCACAAGCCCGAAACTAGGAAACCAAGTCGAAATGGCCGTTCGGTCATTTCGACGAACACGCGGCGTGCGGTTCGGAAAATCTCCTGAAACGCAAACCAAACCAACTCGAAATTGGCGCAAAATTTACCCACGGGTTCTAAACGATATCTAGATCCTAGAAAAAATGCTACCCCGTCGATTCTAGGCCCGTGTCAGAAACGCGCACACACTTAGAATCGGCGACGACGAAAACCCTAATTTCGACCGAAACGCCCGTTTCTCTGTGACACGACTTCCCGTGTCCGAACGGAGATACGCACTCACCCTCAAGACACCCGACAACGTCTACCTAGGTCCGTCTAACCTAGGGCATCACCAAAAATTGGGCCAAATTCGGATTCCATCCGAAATTGACACAAAAACCTAATGTCAAAGTCTCCAAACTCAACCAAACTAGTTCCAACTTCCTCCCACGGGTAGGCTTAGGGTCTAGGAAGGTTCTAAAATACTAATTATACTACATAAAAGTAATTAGCAAGGGGAAAGTTAGGGTTTACCTCTTGGGAGTTGGAATCCCAAGGCCAAAGTCTCCGATCTACTTGGAATCACCTCTCTCAAGCTCCAAGTCTCCAAATCTAGTCTCCACACTAAATCTAGGCTCCACACATCTAGGTTAGAAAAAATGCAAGGTTAGGGTTAGCATAAAGAAGAAGGAATGGAAGAAAGAAGGAAGAAAAAGGAAGGGAAACTTACTTGGAAGAGGAAGGAAGAAGAAAGAAGAAGTGGAGAAGAAGAAGAAGTGAAGAAGAAGTAGTAGAACAAAGGGGGGGCTTGCTGTTGTGTTCTCACGGGAATGGGTAGGTAGGGGCCGGCCACACATAATAAAGGGGTTTACATAGAGTCCAAATGACCAAAATGCCCTCCTAACTTGGGTTTTGGTTTTCGGGTTTCCAAAAGCACTCAAACTAACTCCAAATCTCTCCAACTAACCCACTAAAAATATAATAAATATTTCTAAGCCCCAAAATAATCTTCACAAGGGTGTGGGCTGGGTCGGACATGGGTCCACTAGGGTCTGACATGGGTCCAGGCTAGCCAAAACCCTAAAACAATCAATTAAAAATAATACAACCACTAAATAAATATAAATATAATTAATTAAATACAATACACAATTTATCAAATAAAAATAAAAAAATAACCCTATTTTCTAGAATTGGGTAGTGACAGAGTAGGACCGTACCAGATTTCGGAGAAGCCCCAATGTAATTATTGTGGGAGACCCGGACACATTTTGAGAGATTGTCGGAATCGCTTGGGACAGTGTTTACGATGTGGTTCCGGACAACATTTGGCAAGAGACTGTCCAAGGCAGCAGATATTGACACTACCACCCCTAGCACAGAGGCTAGCGCTTCAAGCACCGAAGCCAGCTCAGCAGACGACTAGACCAGGAGCACCTCGACCCCCAGTAGCAGGAGGATTTCAGCGAGGACCATCGCTACCTACTCAGGAGGATCAGTTCACGAGGGCCAGTCATGGACAGCCACAGAGGAATGGACAAGCTTTTGCATTGGAAGTGGATGACATGGATCAGGAGATTGATGTCATAACAAGTATTACTTTTGCTTTTACCTTTCCTGCTGTGACATTGTTTGATACGAGAGCCACCCACTCATTTATATCATCTAGTTTTATTGCCAAACACAATATTGCCACTACACATTTACCTAGTTGTGTTAGAATTCTTACCGGAGGAAGAGTTGTACCTGTTAGTCGAATTTGTAGATCGTGTCCTGTACGTAATTCATGGGAGAGAGAAGAATGCCCGACTCTTAGTCCTTCCTATGCCAACTTTTGATATTGTGCTTGGAATGGACTGGCTAAGCAAGTACCACGCTTTCTTCGATTGCTTTGGAGGAAGCATTCTTTTTAAGGTACCATGCCAGCCTAAACTTAAGTTTGCACGAGGATCCACATAAATCCTTGATGGTATGCAGCTCACAATGGACGATGTTGTTTATCATCCCATTATTTCAAAATTTTAAGACGTCTTTCCAGAGGAATTGCCAGGACTACCCCCAGACAGAGACGTAGAGTTTTTAATTGAATTAGCACCGGGAGCAGCACCTATAGCATCGCATGTTTATAGATTGGCGAAGAAGGAGATGGATGAGCTGAAGGCACAGTTGAAAGAACTAGAAGAGAAAGATTTTATCCGACCGAGTGCATCACCCTGGGGAGCACCAGTGTTGTTTGTACCAAAGAAGGATGGGTCAGTGCGTATGTGCATTGACTACAGAACCTTAAATGCAGTAATTATGAAAAATAAATACCCATTGCCACGCATTGATGACTTATTTGATCAGCATAGTGGAGCAAAGGTATTCTCGAAGATAGATTTAAGATCGGGATATCACCAGGTGAAGGTACGGAAGCAGGATATTCCGAAGACCGCATTCAGAACAAGATATGGACACTACGAGTTTTTGGTCATGCCATTTGGATTAACCAATGCTCCAGCTATCTTTATGGACTTAATGAATCGAGTCTTCCACCAGTATTTGGACCAGTTCATGGTCGTCTTCATAGATGATATACTTGTCTATTCGAAGAGCCACGAGGAGCACGAGAAGCACCTGCGGATTGTTCTAGAGACATTGAGGAGAGACAGTTATATGCGAAGCTCAATAAATATGAGTTCTTCTTGGACAGAGTTTTATTTCTTGGGCATGTTGTTACGGGAGATGGTATTTCTGTTGATCCAGAGAAGATATCGGCAGTCGAGACATGGCCTATTCCTAAATCAGCAGCGGAGGTGAGAAGTTTTCTTGGACTTGCGAGATATTACCGACGGTTCGTGGAGAACTTCTCAAGGATAGCAGCACCTATGACTCGGTTGACTTGCAAGGACCAAGAATTCATATGGACCGACGAGTATCAAGCCGCTTTTGAAGAGTTGAAGAAGCGACTGACTACAGCACCAGTATTGACTATTCCATCAGGATCAGGAGGCTATGTGATCTACAGTGACGCATCAGGGAAAGGCTTGGGATGCGTATTGATGCCGCATGGCAAGGTGATTGCATATACATCTAGGCAGTTATGAGTGCATGAGAAAAATTATTCGACTCATGACTTGGAACTTGCAGCCGTTGTATTTGCTCTGAAGCTATGAAGACATTACTTATATGTGGAACGAGTGGAGATCTATACAGACCACAAAAGCCTCAAGTACGTCTTCACGTAGAAGGAGTTAAAAATGAGGCAACGTTGATGGCTTGAGTTGATGAAAGATTTTGAGATAGAGCTACATTATCACCCAGGCAAGGCTAACGTTGTAGTAGACGCGTTAAGCCGAAAACCAGCAGCTTATTTCTTGACAACACAGAAGGAATTATTGGAGGACTTGCAAGAGCTTGTCATTGAAGTGATATTACTCGGAGCAGATGGGACACTAGCTAACTTGCAAGTACAATCATCACTAGTAGAGAGGATCAAGGCAGCTTTGCCAACAGATGCCAGATTCAGGAGACTGAAGGAAAGGACAGAGGCCAGAGAGCAGACATGATTGCGCATACATGAGGACAGGATATTACGATGTGGTGATTGTCTATATGTTCCCAATGGAGAGATTCGACAGGAGGTGATGACAGAAGCTCATAGTTCGATATATTCTATTCATCTTGGAGGCACCAAGATGTATCGTGACTTACGATATCACTTTTGGTGGCATAGAATGAAAAGAGAGAGCTCACTTTGTAGCTAAATGTCTGGTATGTCAGCAAGTAAAGGCAGAGCACCAGAGAACAGCAGGATTATTGTAACCACTTCCGATTCCAGGGTGTGTAAACTCCCTCACCCAAAATTAGGCCTACTTGGCTTAGATAGTGAAATTAGGGCTGGTTTGTATCCAATTAAAAATAGGACACGGTATTTTTATTTAATTTTATAATATTTATGTCACATAGGGCACGTTACCGTTGCTTCGATAATTGGAGCACTACACTAGCCATTGCCTTACTACCAATTTCATACCCTTGTCCTATTGACCATTATGTAACTTATAATTATGCTCTCTTGTGCTATATTTTAGTCGCACAATATTCGTCGCAGACGATTGCATTTAATTCTAAATTAATTCCAACTTGTATTCTTGTGCGTTCCAATCGAAATTGGAGACACCACCTTGACCGTTTCGTGCAACCCAATTTTGATAATATTCTATCCTGAGCCCTCCATGTCCATGACCCTTGTGTCCCACCTAATATTATCCCATGTACTTCTAATTAATTCGAAAACACCGTGCGTATTGATTTTAATTAATTTAAATCTAATTTCTATCTTTGTGCAATTTTCTAATTGTTGGACATTTTTATGCAAAAATGCATTAAGGTGTCCACACCATTGGACAATATATGAAGAAATCCATTTTTCCCTTCCATATGAATTTTTTATAATTTTTTGGAATGTGCAACGCACAAACATCGCCCCCATTTAAATCTATCCTAGTATTTTAGACCATGTAAATCCTAGCCCTCCAAACATCCCCATGTAAGCCCAAGGCCTACCCCAAGGAATGTTGACCAAGTCCAAATCCTAGGTCAAATATCAAACCCTAGGTCAACCTCAAAATTCTACCTATTTACATATAAATATACCTTGATTTTTTTTTACCTAAAACCTAAATGACCCTAACCCAACTTCTAGCCGACCCCCTTCTCTCCCTGTTCACCCTCTTCCTCCTCCTTCCCAGCAGAGAACCACCCCTCCCCGCCGGACTCCATCCGTCTCCGGCCAGACCTCCGTAACCACCACAGCTGAGCTTCCCCTCCCCCGCTGCATGAACCACCACCACCACCACCATTGCCTCCTCCGCTCTCTTCCCTCGTCGAGTGCCTCCGCCGACCACCCCATCATCGTCACCCTCGACCTCCTACACCACCACCAGTACTTCCCTCTTCTCCGACTTCTTTTCTTCCGCCGGATCCCCTCGACCCGCCGGGATTCCCCCATCACAAACTACCCCAACCTCCATCTCCTCCTGCTCCCAGCCACCATCATCATCATCAACTTAAATACTGTCATCACTCGAGCCTCCCTGCGCCCTGTCCTCCTCCTTGCCGGACCTCCTCCCCTGGCCAGACTCCGGCGGACACCATCTCCATCAGCATGATCATCAACATCACCACCATGGCCATTGTCATCATCATCACCATCTTCTATTATCATCATCATCTTCATTATCACTACAACTCATCATCATCCCATCATCATCGCATCATCGTCATCCCATCATCGTCGTGATCATTATCATCATCACCTCATCGTCATCCCATCATCGTCGTGATCATCATCATCATCCCCTCATCGTCATCCCATCATCGTCGTGATCATCATTATCATCACCTTATCGTTATCTCATCAACTTCGTCATCGTCATCATCCCATCATCATTATCGTATCATCGTCATCTCATTATCGTCAACCTCACCGTCGTACCCGTACACGTACCCCGAGGTACGAACCTGTCTGTCTTCTCCTTTTTATGTGTGTTCGTGTGTGTGCCAGTAGGACATTAGTATTATTGTACCACAGTTAGCGGATATTGGACCCTGAGTCGGTAAACCCAACTCGCGTTCGTGCACGTACGTGTACGCGGATATTATTCAGTTTGGAATATATAAATATATCTAATATATATATATATATATATATATATATATATATATATATATATATATATATATATATATATATAGTTATTCATTAGCATGCTATTAATTGGTATATATATTTATGTACATATTTAATATATGTATTCAAATAGTTATGTAAATAAATTACTGGTTATATTATTATATAATCATATGGTTATATATGTAATTAAATGCTAAATAATAGTTGTGACTATAGATGTATGTATTATACGACCCTAGGACACTGTGGACTATCCCGTATTTACCTTGACCATGTTGACCCTAAGAACATGTAGTTGACTGCCTTACGTACATTAACGTACTGGCTTAGATACCTGTCAGTTGACTGTCTGATCGTGTACAGCATTTAAAGATGTGACCCTGCGTAATTTAACGCGTAATTGACCGTATTGGATGACTAGTGCTACCCCTAGTGTACCCCTGAGTCCAGTATAAATAGGGTTGTGTATGTGCTAGTGTAATGACTAATGATTTTATTGTATTATATTATATGTACATAGGATGTTGGATTTGTTTTGCGCGACTTCTGGAGCAGGTTATTGGTACATCGCAACTTTTTTGCCAGGCAAGTATACCTTGTCGTTGTACTGTTATTCATATTCCATATGTTGCATGCATCTTTATTTTCTGTCTTTAGTTCATATATTTTAACTGTTATATAAAATGCGCGCGATGGTGTCGTCGCGATATGTTTTTATTTATGTATTTGTATTGACCTTGTTTATGAGACTACCCCATTATCATGTAGCATCATTAGGTTCATTGGCCGTGACACAGTTGTTATCCGAGTTGTGAGTCTCATATAGATCACGGACTTCGTGACAGGTCTGGCCTCCTGTACGTATGGGCCGTGCGTTAGGGATGACTGCTGATAGAAACTTTGTATGCTAGAGGACTTAGCAGTCATTAGAGGTCCATGGACATAGCCTATTGTAGTACGGTGGTCCAATCCTTGTCCTTGTTTGGTTGCAGGATTGGACTAGGGTACCAAGGATAGGCTATAAACCAAATTGTGTCATGGATGTGACATGCTTAGAGCATGGGGTGGGGAGAACAACAAGTACCGTATTTGGGATCCTTTGCACTTTTTTCTTGTAACCCGTACGCTCCGCCGGAGATGCACGATCATGATGACCACTATATATTATATATTATCAGGCGGCCTCTGGCGTTCAAAAGACGACATGCTTTGTAGGGCCCTGGATCTCCAAGAGAACCATGCCAATCCTATTTTAGCCAGATAGCCCACTTGTTAGAAAGTTGTTCTTAAACTGCATTCACTTAGTCGGTTAGGCGACCCATTGGATATTTATTTCAGTACTTTATTGGCACGCTTTTATGTATCTTGTGTAAGCCCCCTGATTTTCAGGAATTATTAATTTGGACTTTTCATAATTTTCTGAAATTTTCCGGGATTTTTCTGTAATTAAAACCTAGGCTCTTGGTAATTAAATAATTTTTATTTGCTGTTAATTACTATTAAAATATTATAAAAATAAGATTTTATGGTGTAAAATGAAAAACTAGACTTAGGATAATTTTTTAGAATTTATTGGGCCTCGGACCTATTTTTAATCACCTAAAAACTATTAATTATTTATTTAGTTATTTATTTATTTAATTAAACCTAACCCAGCCCACCTAACCGGCCCAAACCCTCGGCCCAGCCCATTGGGCTAACGGGTCGGGTCGGGTCCGCCCAACCGAACCCGACCCGCATCCGTGACCCAACTCCCCTCCCCGCACGACCCGGTCGCCCCCGCGTCCGCCGCCGCCTCCCGCGGCCGCCGCGCCACGCCGGCCACGCAGCCCCGCACCCCACGCCACGACCTCCCCTCCTCCGCCTCACCCGCCGCCTAGTCAGGCCACTCCTCCCTCTCCCTCCCCTATATAACCCTAGACTCCGGCCGCCCCCTCGAATCCCCAACACCTTAGCCACCGCTCCTCCGCTCCGCCGCCGACGCCAGACTCCGGCGCCACCCCCGCGAGGCCGCCCAGCCGCCCGCAGCTGCTCCCCTCTCCTCCTTCTTCCTCCTCACCCTCGCCGCAGCGGCCAACCCCGACCCCGATCCAGCCCGACAGCCGCTGCCGGCCGTCCCCCGCCCGCTGTCGGCCTGTGCCGCCACCCTCGCCTGCGCCGCCCTGCTGCCCTGGCCCCCTCCCCGCCGTCTCCGGCCAACATCAGAAGCCCCAAACCCTAACCCTAGAGTTTGGACTCGGACACGGACACGTCGAGTCGTGTCGGACACGAGAAAACCCAGTTTTTCTGGAGCCCCGTTCAGGTACCCGTATCTCTCTGCTCGTTTACCCATTTCTGATTCCGTCTTTTGCATCGCGAAGCCTGCATGACCCTCTCGGTTCCCGGAGAAACCGCTCGGTGCATCGCGTCCTGTGGCGATCGCGAACCGCGATCCAAAAACAGGAAAAATAATGACCCAATTCACCCCGAAACTGGGTACGCTCCGCCAAACGGGACGACTTGGTCCCGCACGGTCTTCACAGATACGTGCGCGCCGTCGATACGGATGTGTGGGATTTCGCAGAAGTCGATTCGGGTGTGCATGCACACCGGGATCAACGCGTATCCGCGGACAACGTCCCGTATCCGACTTTTCTAGATTATGTCCTAACTTTATGTACACACGTCGGATTGAAACAAAACTTACGCCATCGGACTCGTAGCGATACGCTGGTCCTGTGACCCAAGTTTGGTTCGATTCTGAGAACGTTGACAAAATCGCGTGTCGTGGGTCCCACAGGCCCCGCTCGACGGACGATTTTGTGATCGGCTCATCGAAATCTAATTCTGGAAGTTCCGTTGGGTTCGTATCATCGTTCCTGACCTATTGACACTAAGTTTAGTGAAATTGGAGACCTTTGACCCTGACACATTTTTCGGTGCAAAGCGGGCCCACATGTGGACCCCGTTTTGACCCAAAATTGTCGTTTTTGCCCTTGTCTCCAAATTGGACTCAAAGACAGGCGTTTCTAGCTATTTGATATCTTCTGAGCATGATGGTAATATTTATTTCAGCATCCGGAGACATATCTGGAAATTTCCCGAGAACAGAACCGTAGTTGGAATCCAAACATCAAGCAAGTACCTGCACTTCAAGTTTATTCTTTATTTTATGATAATTAGTTCCTTGCTCCACTAGCACCGTTGGATGATTACACTTAGTGTTAGGATTTGGATTTCATGTCTTACTTTTCGTGTCGGAAGGAAGAATACTAGGAGGCATGTAGTTTACCCTTCCCCCTGTCCTGACTGATTGCTGTTGGTACGCGACTGTACCAGCAGCCGGATACTCGATTATTCCTGACTGATAGCCGTCTATGACGTGCCTGATTAACCTTATAACCCCCTACATGCCAACTATGTATTCTAAATACATAATCACACACACATAGTTTCTTTGTCTTGTTGCAGTTCCATTTTCTTGTCTCATTATAATCCTGTTTTACTTATATTCCTAATTTTTAGTGCTTAACCTTAGTTAATTTTTACTACTTATTATGCATATTCTTATCGTGATGCTTAGTCAATTTTCACTACTTGTCATAAATATTTAGTTTAAGCTTTGTTGTGTATTGGTACTTTGCTCCTTTCCTTACTGGATCCGTTGACATTTAGGCGATGATGAGGACTATGCCCCCACCTTTTATGGCCCATATGACGTAGCAGATGATACTATTGAGGAGCCGGTTCCTACTCAGGAGACTACTTTTGAGGAGTAGTTAGCCAGTTAGTTAGTGTTTTTCTTTCAGCATAGTACTCGGGTTTGTCTCCGATTTATCTTCTGGTTCTGTATTAAACTGTGATTTTGGGTGTCACAAAATTTATCCTATGAAATCTTAGCATTCCTATTTCCTGTTATTATCCTTGCCTATTTTTGTGAATAAGCTAGATTTTAAATTACCTGTGAATATGATGTAGACAGCGTACTACCGCTGACACTGCGGCGTAGGCTGGACGTACTCGCAAACCGGTACCCGATTAATCTGGGTGCGGGCCGTGACACATTTTTATGGTGGCCCATGCAGGTCAACGACTAAATTGTTCGGTTTCAACTTAGGGATCGAACAAGCCTGCAGTAAGAATAAGATAAATTTTTAGGATCTCATCCACTTGCTTGAAACGTTCTTGATATCCATATCGACTTCGAATTAATTTCTCGACTTGCATCCTGCCTTGATTCCTGTGCACCTCTTATTGTTTATTTTGGTTTGCAGAGTTATGGATTCACGAAGCGAACGATGAGATTCCTGCAAGATCACCACGAGATACTGTGATAAACCAATAAGCTCTACCAGCACCCGAACCGAGACCACCCTTGGTACCACAAGCAGCATTCTTTCAACAGGCCCAGCAGCAGCAGAGGAATCCACCACAAGGACGCGGACAAGCTTTCGCGATGACCGTGGAGAACGCGCAGACTCTTGGAGTAGCTAATGCGCGTAAGTGATTTGTAGCTGCCGTTTTTAGTCTTGTTTTAGCTCGTGCCTACTGGTTCGTGACCTCAGCCCCAACCTAGTAAGTTTGAACTTGCTAATAACCTGGTATGCTTTTATATTTGATAACTGTAGAGATTGTAGAGTCTTTTGTTATTGTACTTATTGTGTATTATTTTGTGAACTTGAATTAAGTTGTACCTCCTTCCATCATCATCTAGCGTACTTATAATTGTTGTACCACCTTTACTTATACTGCTAATATAGCCTAGTTTTGCAAGCTTATCCTTTCATCAAGCTTGTTCATGACATATGTATTATTGGGTCGACACACTAATACAACTGTCTATTCAGAATCAGTGTATTACGGTCTGATCAACCTTAATGCATTTTGGTTCACTCTTCGCACGACTACTTCATGTGGATTGAGATATATAGTTGACTAGTATACTTACCCTCTAGATATGACTGAGCATATCGTATCGGTTACATAACTGTACTAATACGAGCAGGCGAACAAAGGATTACAAAAATAGGATTTTAATCCACAACTGCTTTGACAATTCCCAATTGAATTCTTTAAA
Organism: Iris macrosiphon; assembly: GCA_036927795.1. Taxonomy (NCBI): domain Eukaryota; kingdom Viridiplantae; phylum Streptophyta; class Magnoliopsida; order Asparagales; family Iridaceae; genus Iris; species Iris macrosiphon. The sequence goes on from JAYESA010000006.1 coordinate 228,995,654, forward strand.
TGCCTTGATTCCGATACTTCTAATCTATTACCTCGCCCTTGAAACTCTTTATTATTAATCTCCGTCTTCCCTTATTTCGGAAAGACGAAACCTCGTGCTTGGTATAAGTTGGATACACGGAGAGTACTAGATATACCCCATAGGCCGATCATATATTTGAGGATTATTCTTCCGTAATTAAGGACATATCATATGTAATATGATCGGCGTTGAAGTTTCGAGGATTGAAGGACATGAGTAAACAAATTAAGGAATATATTCTTAAGGTATATAGCCTTATGTGATAGATGGGTAAATTCTAAGTTGGGTAGCAGTGCATTGTCAACTCGAGAGGAATTTCTTTTGGATTGTAATCGAGTAAAGCTTAGATTGGGAGAGGTTCAAGCCATTTCAATTTTGAGAATTTTAGAAGAATGACTAAGACGATGAGGATTAATGAACTTCAAAATTCTTGATATTGAGGACCCAATATTTATACCTTAGGTACATGATTTAAATTTGGAATAATGAAGGTAAAATCATCAATTTGAATTTAGAGGATAAAAATATAGAATTTCAGACTTGAACATTGGTGAATTGCATTTAAATTATTTTCAATTTGATGATTGGAATTAAGAATTTAAAATTTGATGGTTGGACTACCTATTTAAAACGTTGAGGATGTGAATGGAGTTTAAAAAGTCGAAGCATACAAAAATTTATAAGTGAAAATGGGAATAATATTGGACTCAGATTACTTCTAGAGGAGATTATGATAGTTAGAGATCGTGAGGTAAAATTTACATGCTTATTTAAAATTTTAAAGATGTTATAAGGATTTAATTTAAATTTGGATATGGATATGGATAATTTGAGAAAGTGAGAAGAGATAACCATAGGTGGAAATTTTGATTGGAACAGTAGTCATCTTAACCTTGAAGTGATTGCAATGGATATGATTAGAATTTTGATTATCGCAAGGAGATTGCGATTGACTTGCCTTATGTACATAAAGAATTAATAGATTATGCCTTATTTTAATTTCGAGGACGAAATTTTTATAAGTTGGGTAGATTGTAAGCCCCCTGATTTTCAGGAATTATTAATTTGGACTTTTCACAATTTTTTGGAATTTTCCAGAATTTTTCTGTAATTAAAACCTAGGCTCTTGGTAATTAAATAATTTTTATTTGCTGTTAATTACTATTAAAATATTATGAAAATAAGATTTTATGGTGTAAAATAAAAAATTGGACTTAGGGTAATTTTTCTAGAATTTATTGGGCCCCGGACCTATTTTTAATCACCTAAAAACTATTAATTATTTATTTAGTTAATTATTTATTTAATTATTTATTTAATTAAACCTAACCCAGCCCACCTAACCGGTCCAAACCCTCGGCCCAGCCCATTGGGCTAACGGGTCGGGTCCGCCCAACCGAACCCGACCCGCACCCGCGACCCGCCCCGTGACCCAGCTCCCCTCCCCGCACGACCCGGTCGCCCCCGCGTCAGCCCCGCACCCCTTGCCACGACCTCCCCTCCTCCGCCTCACCCGCCGCCTAGCCCGGCCACTCCTCCCTCTCCCTCCCCTATATAACCCTAGACTCCGGCCGCCCCCTCGAATCCCCAACACCCTAGCCACCGCTCCTACACTCCGCCGCCGCCGCCAGACTCCGGCGCCACCCCCGCGAGGCCGCCCAGCCGCCCGCAGCTGCTCCCCTCTCCTCCTCCTTCCTCCTCACCCTCACCGCAGCTGTCACTCCCAGTCCTAAAATGCCAAGGGACTGGATGCGCGGCAATGGCCAGCAGCACGCACCGATGGACAACCCAATTTAATGGATCCATCAGGGCATGCTTAAGCTATAGTCTAACAGTAAGATGTTACAAGTCTCAGGTATTTCTAATCTCATCCACAGAATAAACACAGATTAATGCCAGAAATAATGCAATAGAATAACTAACAAATCTCAAATAAGATTATCTCGGGAAACAATCCGAGAATCAGTTTGTTACATTAAGGAAATAGACAGGAAATAAAATACTGGAAATAGAAATACTGAGTGTATGAAGCCGGTACTCAGGAGAAGTCTTCTGCCACGATCTTGTCCTCGGTTCCTGGTTCTGCTCCAAGGAGTGCTCCTGTTCCATACACCTCGGGGTAGATCTCTTCAGCTATTCCTGGGGACATAATCCGGATCCAGGTCCTCAGGGGACAGCAAGGTACAGAAAATATAAGCCAAAATAAATGCAGTGCAGCAAATAATTAAACAAGAGGGTAAGCTATGTAACTAGCTAAGTGATATGCAATATGAGAGCAGCACTAGAACTCAGGCTGAAGCCACTACAAGCTCTGTGTCGGGGAGCCGGGTAGCGGCAATAACTATGAATACACTATGAAATATACTATGTTTTATAATATCAGCCTGTAGTCTGTGTGTCTCTCCCCACCCAATGTAATCCCACGTCTCATGTCCACGATGCCTCATGTCCATGTCACGCACAATTATAACTAATGCAGCAAGTCTGATAGCTATGAATCAAATGTCTATGAATGTAATGTCTAGGTCATAAAACATGTATCCTATACAGAATCACCTTGAATGTCTCAGGAAGACTCTGTCTCATGGAATAGTGTCAAGTGTCTTGGGTTCTGGTGTACTTGATAAGACAAGTACCAAGAGTAAGGGTATCGAATGTCCATCTCTAAATGACGTACCCAACACCGCGTACGGGGTTGGCACCCGACTATGATCGGACACTAAGTACGTCACACGTTTCCTAGGTTAAGCAGTTAAAACAAGTTTACATATGAATCTACAAGAAATCAAGTAAAATACTATGACAAGAATTACTAAGAGTTGACAAGATTTACTTGCCCACTGATGCATAATTAAGTCCAGAAAATAAATAGCAAGCTGCAGGGTTTTGCAAGGTACACTTGCCTGTGGTTCCGGCTCTGATTGCAGCTCTGACTTCAGTTGGATTTACAGGCGGTACTCCGGTTGCTGAAATAAACATCACTATCAGATCCAAAAAATATCAATCAGCTAGAAACGCCTGTCCTTGAGTCCAATTTGGAGACAAGGACAAAAACGACAATTTCGGGTCAAAACGGGGTCCACATATAGGCATACTTTGCACCGAAAAATGTGTCAGGGTCAAAGGTCTCCAAATTTACCAAACTTAGTGTCAACAGGTCAAGAACGATGATACGATCCCAACGGAACTTCCAGAATTGGATTCCGATGAGCCGATCACAAAATCGCCCGTCGAGCGGGGCCTGTGGGGTCCACGACACGCGATTTCGTCAACGTTCTCAGAATTGAACCAAACTTGGGTCACAGGACCAGCGTATCGCTATGAGTCCGATGGCGCAAGTTTCGTTTCGATCCGACATGTGTACACAAAGTTAGGGCGAGATTTAGAAGGGTCGGATACGGGGCGGTGTCCGCGGATACGCGTTGATTCCGGTGTGCACGCACATCCAAATCAACTTCTGCGAAATCCCACACGTCCGTATCAACGACGCGCACGTATCTGTGAAGACCGCGCGCGACCAAGTCGTCCCGTTTGGCGGGGCGTACCCAGTTTCGGGGTGAATTGGGGCATTGTTATCCTGTTTTTGGATCGCGGTGTGCGATCACCACAGGACGCGATGCCCCGAGCGGTTTGTCCGGGCACCGAGAGGGTCATACAGGCTTAGCAACGCAATTGATAAAATCGAAATCAGAGCTACGAGGAGTGAGATACGAGTACCTGAACTGGGCTCCTCAGAAATCGGGTTTTCGTGTCCGACACGTGTCCGACACTTGTCCGGACACAAAAGGGAAATTAGGGTTAGGGCTTGCTGGCTGAGCTCCGGCGGGGGCGGCCGGGCTGAGGCGGAGAGGCCGGGGGCGAGCTGGGCTCGGGTGCTGGCCGGCGGAGGCGGCGCTGGCGGCGCGGCGGAGGGCGGCTGGGGACGCGGCGGAGCTGCACGGCGGGGAGGAGAGCGGCGGTGGCGAGCGTGGCGGCGGCTAGGGCGGGCTGAGGCGGAGGAAGAAGGAGGAGGAGATGGTTTAAATAGGGAGAGGAGGGAGGCCGGCTAGGCGGAGGAGGCGGAGGGGAGAGGGGGTCGTGGGCGAGCGAGGCGGGCGGGCGGCCGGGCGGGGCGGCGCGGGAAGCGGGCGCCGCCGGAGAACGCGGGGAGGAGAGAGTTGTGGGGAGGGAGAAGGGGTCCCGGGTCGGGTCGGGTTCGGGCAGGCGGATCCGACCCGACCCGCTAAGGCGGGGACTGGGCCGGGTTCTGGGCCGCGGGCTTGGGCTGGGCCGGGTCAGGGAAATTAAAAAAATAAATAAATAAATATTAATAGATAATTAATTAAATAATTATTTAGTAAATAAATATTTTGCTTTATGTGATTTAAAAATAGGTCCGGGGCCCGATAAATTCCAGAAAAATTACCCTAAGTCCAATTTTTTCATTTTACACCCAAAAATATTATTTCCATAATATTTTAATATTGTTTATTATTATTTAAAAATTATTTAATAATTAAAATGCTGTTTTTAATTACAGAAAAAATACCAAAAAATTCCAGAAAATTGAGAAAAATCCAAATTTAAAAATTTTGAAAAAATCAGGGGGTTTACAGCAGCGGCCAACCCCGACCCGATCCAGCCCGACAGCCGCTGCCGGCCGTCCCCCGCCCGCTCCGGCGCGCCGCCGCTGCCGGCCTGTGCCGCCACCCTCGCTCGTGCCGCCCCGCTGCCCTGGCCCCCTCCCCGCCGTCTCCGGCCAACATCAAAAGCCCCAAACCCTAACCCTAGAGTTTGGACTCGGACACGGACACGTCGAGTCGTGTCGGACACGAGAAAACTCAATTTTTCTGGAGCCCCGTTCAGGTACCCGTATCTCTCTGCTCGTTTACCCGTTTCTGATTCCGTCTTTTGCATCGCGAAGCCTGCATGACCCTCTCGGTGCCCGGGGAAACCGCTCGGTGCATCGCGTCTTGTGGCGATCGCGAACCGCGATCCAAAAACAGGAAAAACAACGACCCGATTCACCCCGGAACTGGGTACTCCCCGCCAAACGGGACGACTTGGTCCCGCGCGGTCTTCACAGATACGTGCGCGCCGTCGATACGGACGTGTGAGATTTTGCAGAAGTCGATTCGGGTGTGCATGCACACCGGGATCAACACGTATCCGCGGACAACGCCCCGTATCCGACTTTTCTGGATCATGCCCTAACTTTGTGTACACACGTCGGATTGAAACGAAACTTGCGCCATCGGACTCGTAGCGATAAGATGGTCCTGTAACCCAAGTTTGGTTCGATTCCGAGAACGTTGACGAAATCGCGTGTCGTGGGTCCCACAGGCCCCGCTCGACGGGCGATTTTGTGATCGGCTCATCGGAATCCAATTCTGGAAGTTTCGTTGGGTTCGTATCATCGTTCCTGACCTGTTGACACTAAGTTTAATGAAATTGGAGACCTTTGACCCTGACACATTTTTTGGTGCAAAGCGGGCCCACATGTGGACCCCGTTTTGACCCGAAATTGCTGTTTTTGCTCTTGTCTCCAAATTGGACTCATGGACAGGCGTTTCTAACTATTTGATATCTTCTGAGCATGATGGTAATATTTATTTCAGCATCCGGAGACATATCTGAAAATTTCCCGAGAACAGAACCGTAGTTGGAATCCAAACATCAGGCAAGTGCCTGCACTTCAAGTTTATTCTTTATATTATGATAATTAGTTCCTTGCTCCACTAACACCATTGGATGATTACACTTAGTGTTAGGATTTGGATTGCATGTCTTGCTTTTCGTGTCGGGAGGGAGAATACTAGGAGGAATGTAGTTTACCGTTCCCCCTGTCCTGACTGATAGCTGTTGGTACGCGACTGTACCATCAGCCGGATACTCGATTATTCCTGACTGATAGCCGTCTATGACGTGCCTGATTAGCCTTATAACCCCCTACATGCCAACTATGTATTCTAAATACATAATCACATACACATAGTTTTTTTGTCTTGTTGCAGTTCCATTTTCTTGTCTCATTATAATCCTGTTTTACTTATATTCCTGATTTTTAGTGCTTAACCTTATTTAATTTTTACTACTTATTATGCATATTCTTATCGTGATGCTTAGTCAGTTTTCACTACTTGTCATAAATATTTAGTTTAAGCTTTGTTGTGTATTGGTACTTTGCTCCTTTCCTGACTGGATCCGTTGACATTTAGGCGATGATGAGGACTATGCCCCCACCTTTTATGGCCCATATGATGTAGCAGATGATACTATTGAGGAGCCGGTTCCTACTCAAGAGACTACTTTTGAGGAGTAGTTAGCCAGTTAGTTAGTGTTTTTCTTTAAGCATAGTACTCGGGTTTGTCCCCGATTTATCTTCTGGTTCTGTATTAAACTATGGTTTTTGGTGTCACAAAATTTGTCTTATGAAATCTTAGCATTCCTATTTCCTGTTATTATCCTTGCCTATTTTTGTGAATGTGCTAGATTTTAAATTACCTGTGAATATGATGTAGACAGCGTACTACCGCCGATACTGCAACGTAGGCTGGACGTACTCGCGAACCGGTACCCGATTCATCTGGGTGCGGGTCGTGACATCTTGTTATGTCCCTCTGAGGACCTGGCCCTTCCAGGTGTATCTGTTCTTGAGTATTCGCAGGAGCGCAGATTCGGATGGTTACATATGTTTCGAGGATGTCTTCTCTTCGAGCCCCGTGGACGTTAGTTGATATTCTTACATTGTGTTTATTGTGTTGTACTTTTGTATTCTAGTTGGTAGTGGATTTGTTTCCATCCAACTATCATCCTTAGATATTTTGTGTTGAGATATAGTTTCATAGATATTGGTTATTTATCTATTTATGATTTCTGTGGATGAGATTTAGATTATACCCTGTGACTTGTGATAGATTTATACCACTTGTGGATTTGATATTCATATTACAGCGTACGTATGGGTTTGGTTTCCATATATTGGAGTTGCCATATCCATGCGGCTGGCATGCTTACGTGTCCTAGTCCTACGTATTTTGGGACTGGGGCGTGACATATTTTTAGTGGTGGTCCACGCAGGTCGAGAGCATATTGTCTCGGTTACGTCACTGTACCGAGCAAGCCTGCAAATAGGATTAGACTATAGGATCTCATCGATAATTGACCATGACTCGTATTTCTTCTAATCTGTTCTATTTGAATAAATTGCATCATGCTTGATTCATGTGCTTCTCTAATAGTTCTTGAGTATAGCCTCTCCTAGAATATAGAAGTCCCTGTTGTTAGATAATAAGTAGGGTAACCTTCCTATTAAGAGTACAACTAGAGTGTTGACACACCACTAAGTTTAGAATATCTAGTGAACCCTAGAATTCCTTATCTATAGATTAGTTTACCCTTACCCCTCGATATATTTATGAGAACTTGAGAGTAGTATAGACATTAATAGAGTTAGTAAGAAGTTTTACCATAATGTTTGTGTAAACCCCCTCACCCAAAATAGATATTTTGTGTATATTTTATATTATTATATTTAGATATCGAATTTCTTTAGAGTATTCTCTTAGTTAATTAGTAAATGAATTTCTTGATATATTTACTTATATAAATATTTATTTAGAATCATTTTTAGGTTATTTTAGATTTTTGAAGATTTTTCTAGAATTTTTAGATAATTAAAACATAGGGAACGTAAATTTCTAGGACTTCTATGATTTACTTTGAGACCATACTTGCATGTTATTCCTACCAAATATTTATTTTAGGTTAAAATATTTAATTATATTTTTTATATAATTTATTTAGAATTTTAAGAAATTTATTTAGATTTTTGAAATTAATTAGGATTTATTTGGTTATATATAGTCTTAATATTAGATAGATGTTAATTTAGTGTTAATAGATGTTAATAAGATTATATATAAATTATTTGTATTATATTTAATTCTATTTAAGATTATAAATTATTGAGATAAACTTAAACTCTATTTTTAAATTAATTCAAATCCTGAGCCTACTAGTAAAGCAACTTCATGCATATCCTATCCTTATTTAAACTGATTCTATTCATATTCAAATTAGCCAATCCTAGTCATATTCAATTAAGTAGTCTCCACCATTATAAATACCCCATCTTCCATATTTTTTTCCCCAAATTCACCTCTTTTTCGTCCAAAAAGAGTCAAAATTTGTCATAAATTCAGACTCATTTTCTAGTATGTTATGACGAATTAAAAAGACGATATCTCCTAGCTCTGGACTCAAAACGCGCTCCAGTTTTTTTTGTTAGAACCATATCAAGGTTAGTTTTCTGAATATATAAATTATTTTAAAAATTTCAAAACTTATTTTTCCAGAAAATTCTAAAAGTACCAGTTGTCCGAAATCAGAAGCGTTTTGGTATTTTCGAGATTTCGGGAGATCCCGAACTCGAAATTACAAACCGTTTGAAGTTTCGGAAAGATGACATAATAAACTTCCAGAAAAGTATTCTTACAGAATTTAAAATATAAGTTTATTCTACTGTAAATTTGTGTAACGTAGACGTAAATAGGAAACCACCGAAAACTGTCATCCGTGCGCCCTTGTGGCCATAACTCTTTACTGACTTGTGATTTTATGAAACCGTCAACTCTAGTGTTCATGTAACATTGAAATATATAGGATTCCATACAAAAATCCAGGATTTGAGTCGGTTGACTTTTTGGTCAACTGATTGTCTCGATTTGCGTGCCACGGATCACAAATCCTTAAAGTTGACTTTCTTTGGACCAAAATTAGAGCTTAACAATAAAATCAGATTATAATAAGATTAAAATACTATTTTAGGTTATTTTATTCAGAATTAAAATAAATTAAAATGGAGGAACCTATTCACCCACTTTTGTAACCTAACTTGTTTAATTTATCTGACGGGTAGATCGGACGACGCCTTGAGTTGGGACTTCATTCTTTTTCAGATCAGGCAAGATACCTTGCCAAATTATTTACAGTGTTTTGCATGCTATTTATATTTCTGTTTATTCATTGCCTGTGTAGTTTCGTTCAGTTATATTCATTGCATGTGTAGTTCGTTCAGTCATTACTATATATATTAGATATGTTGACACACACTTGACACCTAGTATCATGAGAGGACAATCATTAGGCTTATGGGCTTTTAACCACTCTGGTAAACCATAGTATATAGCTCGCACTACGGACGTGTGTCGCGCTGGTCGCTACTCCCGCGGTATGTCAATTTCTGGAGTCTCGCTGGTCGCTACCCCTGCGGTATGTCGATTTATGATATCCATTGACGTGTGTGTGAGTTGTGAGGTAGATCGAGTAGACTACCCTTGCCCATACGTCGAAAGTTGTCCTCATTTGCATTCATATAGATTATCTTGTACAGCGTACTTACATATTTTCTACCTATTATGCATGTTTACTGTATTCAAATTGGCTTGCTATTCTGTATCTTGTTACGTCCCTCTGAGGACCTGGTCCCCTTCCAGGTGTATCTGTTCTTGAGTATTTGTAGGAGCACAGATTTGGATTGTTATATATGTTTCGTGGATGTCTTCTCTTCGAGCCCGTGGTCGTTAGCTGGTATTCTTATATTGTGTTTATTGTGTTTTACTTTTCCATTCGAGTTGGTAATAGATTTGTTTTCATCTATCATCCTTAGATACTTATATTGAGATCTAGTTTCATAGACACTGGTTATTTATTTATATTTGATTTTCGTGGATGAGATTTAGATTGTACCCTGTGACTTGTGATACATTTTATACCACTTGTGGATTTGATATTCATATTACAGCGTACGTATGGGTTATGGTTTTCATATATTGGAGTTTCCATATCCATGCGGCTGGCATGCTTACGTGTCCTAGTCCTATGTATTTTGGGACTGGGGCATGACATATTTTTGTGGTGTCCCATGCAGGTCGAGAGCATATTATCTCGGTTACGTTACTGTACCGAGCAAGCCTGCAAATAGGATTAGAGTATAGGATCTCATCCATAATTGACTATGACTCGTATTTCTACTAATCCGTTTTATTTAAATAATTGTATATTGATTCCTCACTTCCCTAATAGTTCCTTGAGTATAGCCCCCTCCTAGAATATAAAAATCCTTGTTGTAGATAATAATTAGGGTAACATACCTATTAAGAATACGACTAGAGTATTGATACATCATTAAATTAGAATACCTAATGAACCCTAGCGTCCCTTATCTATAGATTGGTTTACCATTATCCCTTGATGTATTTATGAAGACTTGAGAGTAGTATAAACACTATTATGATTAGTTTGAAATTTGACCATAGTGTTTGACCCTAGTACTGAGGAACCAATAGAAATCCAAGGTTAAATATTAGGACTAACCTAGCTTTTCATGGTGAGATAGTACTAGGGAACTACAACTTTAGATTCTTGTCTTGATATTAGTAGAACAGTATCTTAGGAAGCCAAGAGAAATGACTAGAATATTTTTCTTGATCATACCTCGAACACAAAGATTAACAACCACCTTCCCTCAAGAAATCATGATATTATCAAGAGTCCCTCAATTTTTAATTTTATATCTTGTTCCTCCAAAACCTTAGCGTTCGCTATTGTGCGACGACTAAATTATGTTCTTCTTTTCTTCATATTTCAACTCGTGCCACCTGACACCTCTGATTATAGACCAAGTGATTTTATTCTATGTTAGGATATATAGCTTGCTAGGATTTTGGTTGTTACTCTTGAATTTTTGAATTATGTGATTGGTAATTAGAACTTGATAGTTTTAAGTTATTCTGGTAGATTGTGACCTGATAATTATCCTTTAGTTTCAATTGCGTAACTTGTACCACACCTCGATACGAGTTATATCCCCTTTTTTCCTTGAAGGCCAGTAACTTTTCATTCTTACTATTGATACTTGCTCTATAAGCGCTATGACTAAGACTTAAGACGACCATGACCTATGAAATGTAAGAGGATACCCTAATAAGTACCAAGACCCTTTCTCGTAGACCTTAATAGGAGTTTCTACGGTACCCTTAAGATAGTACAGTATTAGTTTATTGTTTTAAGTTGGATGGTGTACCTCACAACCTAGTATCATATAGTCTTTTGACCTATTATTGAAGTGTAACTGAATAACATTACCTGTTTGCTAACATAAGATGATAATGTTTAATCAGACTGTAGAACCTAGAAGCCCATACCCCTATTTGGTCGACTATCGACTTAGACAAGGAGTTAGTATGACAATTGTAGAGATTGTAAGAGTCTTATCTTCTTTGTGAACTTGGATTATTTTGTAACTTCTCTCATCATAATCTAGCGTACTTATATTTTCTGTACTACCTTGACTTATGCTGCTATTATAGCCTAGTTTTTGCAAGCTTATTCTTTCACCGAGCTTGCTCATGACATATGTATTATTGGGTGCACACAATGATACAATTGTCTAATCAGAATCGGTGTATTAGGGTCTAGCTAACCTTAGTGCGCTCGGTTCGCTCTTCGCATGACAACTTTACGTGGATTGAGATATATGGTAGTAGACCAATATACTTGCCCCTAGACATGTCTGACATATCGTATCGGTTACGTAACTGTACTGATACGAGCATGTAAATAGAAAATTACAAAAAATATGATTTTAATCCACAACTGCCCTGACAACTCTCTTTTCGAATTCTTTAATCTCTTTGAACCTCGTACTTGTATTTTATCACCTTTACCTTGAATTCTTTATTATTGCTCTCCGTCTTCCCTTATTTCGGAAAGACGAAACCTCATGCTTGGTATAAGTTGACACACTGATAGTACTAGATATACCCCATAAGGCTAATCATATGACTTAGTGACTCTCTTTTATAATTGATTAAGGGCATACCATAGGTGATATGTTTGGTGTTAAAATTTCTGAGGATTGAATAACATGATTAAATAATTTGAGAAATAATTTTCTTAAAAGTATAGCCTTATTTGATAGGTGGATAAATTCTAAGTTGGGTAGAAATTGCATTGTTAAACTTGAGGTGAATTCTTTTAGATTGTGATCAAGTGAGATTAGATAGAGAGAAACCATGTCCTATTTTAATTTCGAAGACGAAATTTTTGTAAGTTGGGTAGATTGTAAACCCCCTCACCCAAAATAGATATTTTGTGTATATTTTATATTATTATATTTAGATATTGAAATTCTTTAGAGTATTCTCTTAGTTAATTAGCAAATGAATTTTTTGATATATTTACTTATATAAATATTTATTTAGAATTATTTTTAGGTTATTTTAGATTTTTGAAGATTTTTCTAAAATTTTTAGGTAATTAAAACATAGGGAACGCTATGATTTACTTTGAGACCATACTTGCATGTTATTTCTACCAAATATTTATTTTAGGTTAAAATATTTAATTATATTTTTTATATAATTTATTTAGAATTTTAAGAAATTTATTTAGATTTTTGAAATTAATTAGGATTTATTTGGTTATATATAGTCTTAATATTAGATAGATGTTAATTTAGTATTAATAGATATTAATAAGATTATATATAAATTATTTGTATTATCTTTAATTCTATTTAAGATTATAAATTATTGAGATAAACTTAAACTCTATTTTTAAATTAATTCAAATCCTGAGCCTACTAGGAAAGCAACTTCATGCATATCCTATCCTTATTTAAACTGATTCTATTCATATTCAAATTAGCCAATCCTAGTCATATTCAATTAAGTAGTCTCCACCATTATAAATACCTCATCTTTCATATTTTTCTTCCCCAAATTCACCTCTTTTTCGTCCAAAAAGAGTCAAAATTCGTCATAAATTCAGCCTCATTTTCTAGTATGTTATGACGAATTAAAAAGACGATATCTCCTAGCTCTGGACTCCAAACGCGCTTCAGTTTTTTTTGTTAGAACCATATCAAGGTTAGTTTTAAGAATATATAAATTATTTTAAAATTTTCAAAACCTATTTTTCCAGAAAATTCTAAAAGTGCCAGCTGTCCGAAATCAGACGCGTTTTGGTATTTTCGAGATTTCCGGAGATCCCGAACTCGAAATTACAACCCGTTTGAAGTTTCGAAAAGATGATATAATAAACTTCTAGAAAAGTATTCTTACAGAATTTAAAATATAAGTTTATTCTACTATAAAATTTGTACAACGTAGACGTAAATAGGAAACCACCGAAAACTGTCATCTGTGCGCCCTTGTGGCCATAACTCTTTACTGACTTGTGATTTTATGAAACCGTCAACTCCAGTGTTTATGTAGCATTAAAATATATAGGATTCCATACACAAATCCAGGATTTAAGTGGTTGACTTTTTGGTCAACGGATTGTCTCGATTTGCGTGTCACGGATCACAAATCCTTAAAGTTGACTTTCTTTGGACCAAAATTAGAGCTTAACAATAAAATCAAATTATAATAAGATTAAAATACTATTTTAGGTTATTTTATTCAGAATTAAAATAAATTAAAATGGAGGAACCTATTCACCCACTTTTGTAACCTAACTTGTTTAATTTATGTGACGGTTAGATCGGACGACGCCTTGAGTTGGGACTTAATTCTTTTTCAAATCAGGCAAGATATCTTGTCAAATTGTTTACAGTGCTTTGCATGCTATTTATATTTCTGTTTATTCATTGCCTGTGTAGTTTCGTTCAGTTATATTCATTGTATGTGTAGTTCGTTCAGTCATTACTATATATATTAGATATGTTGACACACACTTGACACCTAGTATCATGAGAGGACAATCATTAGGCGTATGGGCTTTTAACCACTCTGGTAAACTGTAGTATATAGCACGTACTACGGGCGTGTGTCACGCTGGTCGCTACCCCCGCGGTATGTCGATTTCTGGAGTCTCGCTGGTCGCTACCCCTGCGGTATGTCGATTTCTGATATCCACTGACGTGTGTGTGAGTTATGAGGTAGATCGAGTAGACTACCCTTGCCCATACGTCGAAAAGTTGTCCTCATTTGCATTCATATAGATTGTCTTGTACAACGTACTTACATATTTTCTACCTATTATGCATGTTTACTGTATTCAAATTGGCTTGCTGTTCTGTATCTTGTTACGTCCCTTTGAGGACCTGGTTCCCTTCCAGGTGTATCTGTTCTTGAGTATTTGCAGGAGCGCAGATTTGGATTGTTATATATGTTTCGTGGATGTCTTCTCTTCGAGCCCGTGGTCGTTAGCTGGTATTCTTATATTGTGTTTATTGTGTTGTACTTTTCTATTCGAGTTGGTAGTGGATTTATTTCCATCCATCTATCATCCTTAGATACTTATATTGAGATCTAGTTTCATAGACACTGGTTATTTATTTATATTTGATTTTCGTGGATGAGATTTAGATTGTACCCTATGAATTGTGATACATTTTATACCACTTGTGGATTTGATATTCATATTACAGCGTACGTATGGGTTATGGTTTCCATATATTGGAGTTGCCATATCCATACGGCTGGCATGCTTACGTGTCATAGTCCTATGTATTTTGGGACTGGGGCGTGACAGTTTGACCCTAGTAACTCCTGGTCCTTACGCGTCAACCGTGTCATAGGCTCCGCAATCCTTGAGAAATTTTCTACGAACCTACGGTAATATCCAGCAAGTCCGAGAAAACTTCTTACTTCTGCAACTGATGTAGGTATAGGCCAAGTTTCTATTGCAGCAACCTTCTCTGGATCAACTGAAAGTCCTTCTCCTGAGATAATATATCCCAAGAAAGGCACCTTATCCATACAAAACTTACATTTACTGAGTTTGGCATACAGCTTCTCCTGCCTTAGTGTCTCTAGCACGATTCTGAGATGCTCCTCGTGCTCTTCGTGGCTCTTGGAATATACTAGGATATCATCAATAAACACAACCACAAACTTATCCAAGTACTAATAAAAAATTATATTCATCAAACTCATGAACACAGCTGGCGCGTTGGTTAAACCAAACGGCATAACTAAGAACTCATTGTGTCTATACTTGGTCCTGAAGGATGTCTTCGGTATATCCTCCTTCCTCACTCTAATTTGGTGATAACCGGATCTAAGGTCAATCTTCGAGAATACCCTAGCACCACTTAATTGATCAAATAGGTCATCAATGCGTGACAAGGGATACCGGTTTTTAAGGTTACAACGTTCAGTGCCCTGTAGTCAATACACAGGCGTACTGTTCTATCCTTCTTCGGCACAAATAATATGGGTGCTCCCCAAGGTGAAACACTGGGTCGAATAAAACCCTTCTCCAGAAGATCATCAACTTACTCCTTCAATTCCACCAACTCTTTAGGTGCTAGCCGGTACACTGATAAAGTGATAGGCTCTGCTCCTGGAGTCAAGTCTATTATGAATTCTATTTCCCGATCAGGTGGTAAACCTGAAAGATCATCAGAAAATACATCCACAAACTCTGATAAAACTCTTGGGTAACCTGACTTCCCTTCTACAGATAGTACCCTAAGAGTAGGCTGAACACCTGGCTCTATAGCTCCCCGAAGAAACTTAAACTCTGGCTGACCAGGCGGTCTAAATATAACCCGTCCAAGCCGGCAATCTAGGGTCGCATGGTACTGACTTAACCAGTCCATACCAAGTACAACATTATAATCCGACATGGAAAAGATCAGAAATTGGGCTCGTATCTCTCTTCCACAGACTACTACCGAACAAGATCTACAGATGTCACTAACTGGGATAATTTCACCTCCCGTAAGAATTCTCTTAGTCTTCGGAAGTGGTGCGGTAGCTACTCTATGTGTGGCTACGAAGCTAGCAGCTATGAATGAATACGATGCTCCAGAATTAAATAAAGCTACAGCAGGTAATGAAGCTACTAATATTGTACCTGCTATAACCTCTTATGCAGTAGCTTCCTCCTCAACAGCCAATGCAAATGCTTGTCCTCGTCCCTAAGCTAGACCTCTCTGCTAACGAGCCTGCTAGAATAGTTCTGCCTGTGGTGCCAATGGTGGTCTCTGCTGATACCCTCTTGGAGCTGGTGGTCTGACTCCTCCAACTCCCGTTTGTGGTGCTCCCAATGCTGGATAAGCTGGCCTTGGTGCAGGTAAAGCTGGTCGATTTACCGTTGGTGCTCCCTCTCGACGCTCAGAGCAGTCCTTGGCTTGATGCTGGTTGGATTCGCAAATCAAGCATAGTCCCAACTTGTGTCTACACTCCCTCTCGATGTGGCCTACCTTGCCACAGTAGTGACAAGTAAGAAGGGATAGGGCTCTTGGTGCTGCACTCTGAGGTAGATTCCTCTGGGATCGCTTTGCAGACTCCCCCTGTGAAGCTCTGGATGGTGCTGATGTGAAGGGCCACTTCAGACTTGACTCCCTCCTAGTGACGCGCTCCATACATCGTGTTGCAGCAAGGACGTCGGTGTATAATGTAGGTGCAACAGATCCGATCAACCTCTGGAGCTCAAACCTGAGTCCGTCGAAGAACTTCTCTGCCTTCTCTTCTTCTGTAGGAATTAGAGAAGGGGCGAAGTGACTCAGTCGAATGAACTCAGCATTGTACTCTTCCACCGATATATTGCCTTGAATAAGGCGGTTGAACTTGTCTAGAAGTTCCGAACGAGCAATAGCTGGGATATGCATCTCCTAGAAGAGTCTGGAGAACTCTTCCTAAGTGACTCGGTCATGTCCGAGCCTCCTCTCTTCAGATAGCCACCAATGGTGCGCATTGTCAGTCAACTACATCCTGACAACAGTCATCCATCTCTCCCTCGGAAGTTCAGCTGCTTCCAACTGGTGTTATGTGTTCGTGAGCCACTCGTGAACCTCAGTTGGCCCCTCCTTGCCAGAAAAGGTACGGGGCTTCAGCTGATAAAAATCAGTGATAGATCCCGTCATTGATCGCCTAGCTGGTGGGTTTGCCTGCTCCAATGCGGTTACTAGGTTGTTTCTCAAGTACTCTGCCTCATGACGCTGAGCCTCTTGTTGAACCTGTTGTTGGGCTTGCATTATGGCATAAAATATTTGAAACATCTGTTGCCCGTCCATGGCTTGCCCTGGTGGAAAAACAGGCATCGGTGGAGTGAACTGTGGCGGAGGTAGGATGTCATCACGCCGGAACCTTGAATTATGCGGGCCAGCTTGATCGCTTTGAGAAGATTGTCCTCTATTTTCTGGTATCACTCCATCATCATAGGTGACCACAGCATCGTGTGGTGTACCTAAGGGATTCTCGTTACCGATTCTCGAATCCATTACTCTGCATAAAAAAATAAACTATGAGAACGCAGAGAGGAATCAAAATAGGATGCAAAACAAGCAATTAATTCGAATCCGATATAAAGATCAAAAACGATTCAAATCAATGGATGAGATCCTATAACTTATCCTATCCGTATTACAGGATTGCTCGGTCCCTAAGTTGAAACCGAATAATTTAGTCGTTGACCTGCATGGGCCACCACAAAAACTATGTCACGCCCCAGTCCCAAAATATCGAGGGACTAGCCACGTGGCAGTGGCCAGCAGCACACTCAAATGGGCAAACCCAATTTAATGGACCCATCAAGGTGTACTTAAGCTGTAACACAAAATAAAGTCTACTAAATATGTCATAAACTAATCTCATCCATGGAAGGTAAATATGATCAACATCAGCAAAATCAAATATAACTGTCATCAAGTCACAATAAAGTAAATCGGGGAACAACCCGATATAAGTCTGATACTGGTTCAACAGACCAGAAACAAAAGAGTCTAATAAAAGCAAATACTGTGTATAGATAACAGATACTCAAGAGAAATCCTCGGCCATTACCTCGTCCTCGGGGATTGGTTCAGCTCCAGTGTCTGCTCCTGCTTCTGCTCCTGCTCCTGCTTCTGCTCCTGCCCCATATACCTCGGGATAGAAATCATCTATTAAACCTGGGGAAATAATCCGGAATCTAGGTCCTCAGGGGACATAGCAAGGTACAAAATAATATAAGGCAAAATAAATGCAGTACAATAAATAAAACAATAGGGTAAACTATGTAACCATTATGTGAAATATAAGTGAGAGCATCACTAGTACTCAGGCTGAGACCGCTTCAAGCTCTGTGTCGGGTAGCCGATAGCAGTAATATCACGTAATGTGCCTAACTCTGATGTAGAGTCTACGGCCTCACAATAATAAATACATATATAAAAATAGCCTGTAGCCTGTGTGTCTCTCCCCACCCAATGTAATCACACGTCTCATGTCCACAACGTCTCATGTCCATGTCACGCAAGATCATAACTAATGCAGCAAGTCATATGATAGCTATCAATATAATGTCTATGTCATAAATCCTGTAACCTATACAAAATCACCATGAATATCTCAGGAAAATTTTGTCTCGTGAATAGTGTCAGGTGTCCTGGGTATGACGTACTTGATGATGCAAGCACGAGAATGTATAGGGTCTCGATATCCATCTCTAGGTGATGTTACACAACTTCGAATATGGTGTTGGCACCCGAATATTATTCAAACGCTAAGTAATGTCACACGGTCCTAGGTTGAACAGAGATATTACAGTAATAAATCAAGAGAATAGTATAAACAAATGCTGCAAGTAGGGCAAGGTACACTTGCCTGGGGTTTGAATACCAACAGCTGCTCTGGTATCAGCAGAATCTGTAGGTACTCCTCCGAAAGATGTAATAAACATTACCATCAGGTTCAGAAGATATCAAATAGCTAGAATTGCCTGTCCTTGAGTACAATTTGGACACAGGGGCAAAAGTGACAGTTTCTGGTCAAAGCAGGGTCCACATGTGGCCCGCTTCGCACCGAAAAATGTGTCAGAGATAATGTTCGCCAAATTATTCAAACTTAGTGTCTACAAGTCCAGAACGATGATACGAACCCAACAGAATATCCAAAACTGGATTCCCACGATACACAATTTTGTCAACGTTCTCAGAATTGAACCAAACTTGGGTCACAGGACCAACGTATTGCTACGAGTCCGATGGCGTAAGTTTCATTTCGATACGACGTGCGTACACGAAGTTATAATGAGTTCCAGAATAGGGCCAATACGGGGTATTGTCGACGGATTTGCGTTGATTCCGGTGTGCACGCATATCCATATCAACTTCCGTGAAATCCCACACGTCCGTATTAATGGCGCGCACCTTTCGATGAAGTTCGCACACGACCAAGTCGTCCCGTTTAGCGGAGCGCATCCAGTTTCGGGGAAAAATAGAGTATTTATTTTCCTGATTTTGGGTCACAGTTTACGACCGCCACAGGACGCGATACCCCGAACAAGTTGTACGGGTATTGAGAGGGTCATACAGTCTACGCGTCACAACAGACAGAATGGAAAACGGGACAGCGAGAAGAGAGAAACGGTCAGCTGAACAGGGCTCCGAAGAAGACTGAAAACACGTAATTTCGCGAAGCGGCACGGCGGCGGGGGCACGGCGGCTAGGGCTGACGCAGGCGGCGTTGTGCTGCCGGGGTCACCGGGGCTTGTTGGAGGCGGCGAAGCTCTGGGCGTCGGCATGTGAGGTGGCGCCGGAGGGTGGTGGTCCGGTGGCTGATGGAGTGGGAGCTGTGGTGAAAAGGGGTTTATAGAGGCCGGGGAGGGAGAAGAAGGGCCGGTCGTTCTGGCGGAGGGGAGGCGGACGGACGGCCGGTGGGAAGGCGAGTCGGCGGGAAGAGAAGCCGGGCACGGCGGATGCGGGCGAAGGGCGGCGGAGGGGAATCGACAGAGTCGTCGGTTAAATTTGGTTAATGTAGCTAATGATTCGGGTCAGGTCGGATTGTGGGATTCGGATCCGACCCGATCCGATATGAAATGGGTTCGGGTATTGGGTCAACGGGTCGGGTCGGCTAACGGGTCTGGATCCGACCCGCTAGGGTTGGTTTGAGTCAGGGTTCGGTTCACAAAGGCTGGTTCGGTTCAAGTTGGTTTGGTTAAACCGGTTGGTTCAACCCGGCTTAATTAGGTTTAATAAATAACTTAGTTTTTAGGTCTTTAAAAATGGTTCTGGGGTCCAATAAATTCCAGAAAAATTACCATATGTCTAATATTTTATTTTACACGCAAAAATATTATTGTCATAATATTTTAATATTTATTTTAATACTTAAAAATATTTAATTCATAAGAAAATTTATTTTAATTATTTAAAAATAGCAAAAAATTTCCAAAAATTCAAAAATTCAATTTTAAATCCTGAAAAAATTTGGGGGTTTATAATTAGTAATAAGTAATACTAATACTAATAATAATAAGTAATACTAATGGTAATAGTAATAATAATAATAATCATAATCATAATACTAATACTAATAAGTAATAGTAATAATAATAATAATAATAATAATAATAATAATAAGTAATACAAATAGTAATAGTAATAGTAATAGTAATAATAATAATAATAATAATAATAATAATAATAATAAGTAATAGTAATAGTAATAGTAATAGTAATGAAATAAAAAGGAAAAAAAAAGTAAAGCAAAACCTAAATCTAAACTAATTCCTATAACAAACCAACAAAACCAAATTACTAACTAACCAAACCATTCCCAGAACACCCCCCCCCCCCCCCCGCGGCCCGATCTCTCTCTCTCTCTCTCTCTCTCTCTCTCTCTCTCTGTAAACCCCCTGATTTTCAAAAAATTTTAAATTTAGATTTTTCACAATTTTTTGGAATTTTCTGGGAATTTTCTGTAATTAAATTCAGGTGTTTTAATTATTAAATAATTTTTAAAAAATATTTAATAAAATTAAAATATTATTAAAATAATATTTTATGGTGTAAAATGAAAAACTAGACATAAGATAATTTTTCGGGAATTATTTGGACCCCGGAAGCATTTTAAAAGTCCTAAAAACTAATTAATTAATTAAACCACAATAAACCGGGTTTATTTGAAATAAACCAAACCAATAATTGAACCAAACCGATTTTATTAAACCAATCCTTAACGGGTCGGATCCGGGTCAAACCCATGACCCGACCCGCTTGACCCGAACCCGTTTTTGTTAGCGGATCGGGCCGGATCCGCCTGACCCGACCCGACCCGACCCGGCCGCCCGAAACCCGCCAACCTCTCTTCTCCCCCAAACCGCCCGACTCCTCATCTCCCGCCGCCGCTTCGGCAGCCGCCGCTCCGGCTTCCCGAACGGCCGCCAGCCCCTCCGGTTCTACTCCCCCTCACCGTCCGCCTCTCCCTCTCCCCGCCGGCTCCCTATAAAACCCTCCTCCGCCATTCCCTCCGCCTAGCTTCTCCTCCACCCGCCTCCAACCCGAATCTTCCTCTTCGGCTACCTGAAAACCCCCGTCGCACCGCCCTCGGTCACCTCCGGTGAACCCGCACCCGCGCCGCTGTCACGCCCTAGTCCCAAAATACCGAGGGACTGGACACGTGACAATGGCCAGCAACACGCACCGATGGACAACCCAATTTAATGAATCCATCAGGGCATACTTAAGCTGTAGTCTAACAATAAATAGATCCAATGATAAATATCAAGTATCTAGATCTCATCCAACAGAACAGTATAAGAACTAAATAGCAAACTAGAATAACTGCTGGAAGTCAAGTTACTGTCGAATATCCAGCAAGAAATAATACTGAGTCGGGTGGAGACAAATCCACTACCGATAAATGGAAAAACAGAGACTAAAATATGCTAAAAAAATAACTAAGTATAAGCAGGGCCATCAACTGCAATCTTACCCTCGTCTGGTGTCGGTCCGTAAAGTTGCGGGTGCTCCTCGTCTGCTAAATCTGAAGAACAAAATCAGGTCCTCAGAGGGACGTAACAAGATACAAAAAAAATACGAGCCAAAAGTACAGTAAATGAACATGCAAGATAGACAGGAAAGTAATCATAAAAAAGCAAACAAGACACGAAAAATCACTGCATCTAAGATGGTGGTGTACAGATGGTGCTATCAAACATGACTACTAACAAATCGGGGTGACCGTAACTCAATGGGAGATCACGGTCCTATAGAAAGTAGTCCAATGGGGACTCCCTTTCTATAGTTTAGCTCTTTCGCTGCCCAATGGGAGCTCACGATCGAGAATGCTCAAGTGTAGTCAATGCCCAATAACAATCATCTAGGAACTAAAAAAATCAGTCAAGTCAACTCAAGGAATGTAGAGTAAACATATACCATCACAATATGGAACAAATAGTGATCCAAGGAAAAGAGCAAATAATGTACATGCACGCAAAACGAGAAAATAAGACTAGAGCAGCAGGAATAAATCAATATGAAAAGCGCATCAAGAACTATATACGACAAGAGAATAATAACTAAAAAGGAAAGCATGCAAATAAAGTGCAAGAGTTGGCAAGGTATCTTGCACGACAATATAAAAATAAGTCAAGGAAATAAGTAGCAAACTGCAGGGTTTGGCAAGGTATACTTGCACGACAATGTATAAATATGTCAAAAAAATAAGTAGCAAAACTGCAGGGTTTGGCAAGGTATACTTGCACGACAATGTATAAATATGTCAAGAAAATAAGTAGCAAAACTGCAGGGTTTGGCAAGGTATACTTGCCTGGGGTCCTAGCTCCAACTGTAGCTCTGGTCTCAGTGTGATCTGCAGGTACTACTCCGATTGCTGAAATAAACTTTACCATTAGATTCAAAAAATATCAAATAGCTAGAAACGCCTGTCCTTAAGTCCAATTTGGACACAGGAGCAAAAATGACATTTCAGGGCAAAACGGGGTCCAAATGTGGGCCACTTTGCACCGAAAAATGTGTCAGGGTCAAAGGTCTCCAAATCTGTTAAACTTAGTGTCAACAGGTCAGAAACGATGATACGAACCCAACGGAACTTCCAGAATTGGATTCCGATGAGCCGATCACAAAATCGCCCGTCAAGTGGAGCCTATGGGGCCCACGACAAACGATTTTGTCAATGTTCTCAGAATCGAGCCAAACTTGGCTCACAGGACCAGCGTATTGCTACGAGTCTGATGGCGTAAGTTTCATTTCAATCCGACATGTGTACACAAAGTTAGGACGCGTTCCAGAAAGGGCGGATACGGGACGGTGTCCGCGGATATGTGTAGATTCCGGTGTGCATGCACACCCGAATCGACTTCTGCAAAATCCCACACGTCCGTATCGACGGCGCGCACGTATCGGTGAAGACCGCGCACGACCAAATCGTCCCATTTGGCGGGGCGTACCCAGTTCCGGGGTGACTCAGGGCGTTGTTTTTTCCTATTTTTGGATCGCGGTTCGCGATCGCCACAGACGCGATGCCCCGAGAGGGTTGCACGGACACCGAGAGGGTCATGCAGGCTACGCGACACAACTGACAGAATTGAAAACAGAGCTACGAGAAGAAAGATACAGGTACCTGAACAGGGCTTCGGGAACGCGAATTCTTCGTGTCCGACACGTGTCCGACACGACGCAAGAACTAGGGTTAGGGTTTCTGGGTTGTTGCCGGAACTCCGGAGCTCGGGCGGCACTGCGGCGGGGGAGGCCGACCGGGGGCTAGGGCGGCAGCACTGCACGGCGGAAGGCGGCGTGCGGCGGCGCTGAGCGGCGGAGGCGGCGTCGGTCGACCGGAGGGACCTGCTGGGAAGAAGGAGGAGGGGAGGAAGATGTCGGGCGGCGGCTGGGCGGCCTCGCGGGGGTGGCGTCGGGGTGGGCACGGCGGCTGGGCAGCGAGGCGGAGCCAGGGGAAGAAGGGCGGAGGCTGACGGCGGACGGCGGCGTGTCTGGGGGGGGTGGTCGAAGTCGGGTTCAGGGGTTTTTATAGGGTTCAGGGGGAGGTCATGGCGCCGGGCAAGGCGGACCGAGGGTGGCGGACGTGGCCGCGGGGAGCGGGGCTCACGGCCGGGCGAGGTGCCGCGTGGCCGGAGGCGGCGGCGCGGGAAGCGGGGGCCTACCGGGTCGCGCGGGGAAGAGGGGGTGTGCTAGCGGGTTCGGGCGGGTCGGGTTCAGTCGGGCGGACCCGACCCGCTAGGCGGGTTGGACCGGTCCGGTCTAGCTGAACCTGGTTCAGGCCGATTCAGACCGGTTGGAACCCGGTTCAGCCCGGTCTAATTTGGTTTATTTTAATTTTAATTATTTAAAAAATGGTTTTCGGGCATTTAAAAATATTTTCGGGGTCTTATAAATTTCCAGAAAATTACCCTAAGTCCAGTATTTTATTTTACACCCAAAAATATTATTTTCATAATATTTTAATAGTAATTAACAGCAAATAAAAATTATTTAATTACCAAGAGCCTAGGTTTTAATTACAGAAAAATCCCAGAAAATTCCAGAAAATTATGAAAAGTCCAAATTAATAATTCCTAAAAATCAGGGGGCTTACAATCTACCCAACTTATAAAAATTTCGTCCTCAAAATTAAAATATGGTAGGGTTCTCTCTGTCCAATCTCACTTGATTACAGTCTAAAGGATTCCTCTCAAGTGAACATTGCGGTCTCTACCCAACTTAGAATTTATCCATCTATCATCTAAGGCTATACATCTAATAAAGCTATGTCCCAACTTATTTAATCATGGTATTGAAT
This sequence comes from Iris macrosiphon, assembly GCA_036927795.1. Lineage (NCBI taxonomy): Eukaryota > Viridiplantae > Streptophyta > Magnoliopsida > Asparagales > Iridaceae > Iris > Iris macrosiphon. The sequence continues at coordinate 229,020,193 of JAYESA010000006.1, forward strand.
CCTTAAGTCTTTAACACCAAACACATCACCTATGGTATTCCCTTAATTCATATATAAAAGGGTCATCATCAATGCGACCGGCCAGTGGGGTATATCTAGTACTGTCTATATATCAAACTTATACCAAGCACGAGATTTCGTCTTTCCAAAATAAGGGAAGACGAAGATCAATAATAAAGAGTTCAAGGGTGAGGTGATAGAATAGAAGTATCGGGATAAAGGCGTTTAAAGAATTCAAATGGGAATTGTCAAGCAGTTGTGGATAAAATCCTATTATGGTAATTATTTGTTCGCATGCTCGTATTAGTACAGTTGTGTAACTGATACGATATGCTCAGTCATATCTAGAGGGCAAGTATACTAGTCAACTATATATCTCAATCCATGTAAAGTAGTCGTGCGAAGTGCGAACTAAAATGCACTAAGGTTGATCAGACCGTAATACACTGATTCTGAATAGACACTTGTATTAGTGTATCGACCCAATAATACATATGTCATGAACAAGCTTGATAAAAGGATAAGCTTGCAAAACTAGGCTATATTAGCAGCATAAGTCAAGGTAGTACAACAATTATAAGTACGCTAGATGATGATGGAAGGAGGTACAACTTAATTCAAGTTCACAAAATAACACACAATAAACACAATAACAAAAGACTCTACAATCTCTATAGTTATCAATTATAAAAGCATACCAGGTTATTAGCAAGTTCAAAATTACTAGGTTGGGGCTGAGGTCACGAACCAATAGGCACGAGCTAAAACAAGACTAGAAACGGCAGCTACAAATCACTTACGCGCATTAGCTACTCCAAGAGTCTGCGCGTTCTCCACGGTCATCGCGAAAGCTTGTCCGCGTCCTTGTGGTGGATTCCTCTGCTGCTGCTGGGCCTGTTGGAAGAGTGCTTCTTGTGGTACCAAGGGTGGTCTCGGTTCGGGTGCTGGTAGAGCTTGTTGGTTTATCACAGCATCTCGTGGTGATCTTATAGGAATCTCGTCGCTTGCTGGTAGATCCATTACTCTGCATCCAAAATAAACGATAAGAGGCGTACAGGAATCAAGGCAGGATGCAAGTCAAGGAATTAATTTGAATCCGATATAGATGTCAAGAACGATTCAAGCAAGTGGATGAGATCTTAAAAACTTATCCTATTCTTACTGCAGGCTTGTTCGGTCCCTAAGTTGAAACCGAACAATTTAGTCGTTGACCTGCATGGGCCACCACAAAAACCATGTCACGTCCCAGTCCCAAAATATCGAGGGACTGGACACGTGGCAATGGCCAGCAGCACGCACCGATGGACAACCCAATTTAATGAATCCATCAGGGCATGCTTAAGCTGTAGTCTAACAATAAATAGATCCAATGATAAATGTCAAGTATCTAGATCTCATCCAACAGAACAGTATAAGAACTAAATAGCAAACTGGAATAACTGCTGGAAGTCAAGTTACTGACGAATATCCAGCAAGAAATAATACTGAGTCGGGTGGAGACAAATTCACTACCGATAAATGGAAAAACAGAGACTAAAACAAGCTAAAAATAACTAAGTATAAGCAGGGCCATCAACTGCAATCTTACCCTCGTCTGGTGTCGGTCCGTAAAGTTGCGGGTGCTCCTCGTCTGCTAAATCTGGAGAACAAAACCAGGTCCTCAGAGGGACGTAATAAGATACAAAAGAATACGAGCCAAAAGTACAGTAAATGAACATGCAAGATAGACAGGAAAGTAATCACAAGAAAGCAAATAAGACACGAGAAATCACTGCATCTAAGATGGTGGCGTACCAATGGTGCTATCAAACATGACTACTAACAAATCGGGGTGACCGTAACTCAATGGGAGATCACGGTCCTATAGAAAGTAGTCCAATGGGGACTCCCTTTCTATAGTTTAGCTCTTTCGCTGCCCAATGGGAGCTCACGAATGAGGTAGTCAAATGAACAAGTCTCTTTCGCTGCCCAATGGGAGCTCACGATCGAGAATGCTCAAGTGTAGTCAATGCCCAATAACAATCATCTAGGAACTAAAGAAATTAGTCAAGTCAACTCAAGGAATGTAGAGTAAACATATACCATCACAATTTGGAATAAATAGTGATCCAAGGAAAAGAGCAAATAATGTACATGCACGCAAAACGAGAAAATAAGTCTAGAGCAGCAGGAATAAATCAATATGAAAAACGCATCAAGAACTATATACGACAAGAGAATAATAACTAAAAAGGAAAGCATGCAAATAAAGTGCAAGAGTTGGCAAGGTATCTTGCACGATAATGTAAAAATAAGTCAAGGAAATAAGTAGCAAACTGCAGGGTTTGGCAAGGTATACTTGCACGACAATGTATAAATATGTCAAAAAAATAAGTAACAAAACTGCAGGGTTTGGCAAGGTATACTTGCACGACAATGTATAAATATGTCAAGAAAATAAGTAGCAAAACTGCAGGGTTTGGCAAGGTATACTTGCCTGGGGTCCTAACTCCAACTGTAGCTCTGGTCTCAGTGTGATCTGCAGGTACTACTCCAGTTGCTGAAATAAACTTTACCATTAGATTCAAAAATATCAAATAGCTAGAAACGCATGTCCTTAAGTCCAATTTGGACACAGGGGCAAAAATGATATTTTAGGGCAAAACGGGGTCCAAATGTGGGCCGCTTTGCACCGAAAAACGTGTCAGGGTCAAAGGTCTCCAAATCTGTCAAACTTAGTATCAACAGGTCGGAACGATGATACGAACCCAACGGAACTTCCAGAATTGGATTCCGATGAGCCGATCACAAAATCGCCCGTCAAGTGGAGCCTGTGGGGCCTACGACACGCGATTTTGTCAACGTTCTCAGAATCGAACCAAACTTGGCTCACAGGACCAGCGTATTGCTAGGAGTCCGATGGCACAAGTTTCGTTTCAATCCGATGTGTGTACACAAAGTTAGGACGCGTTTCAGAAAGGGCGGATACGGGACGGTATTCGCGGATACGCGTTGATTTCGGTGTGCACGCACACCCGAATCGACTTCTGCAAAATTCCACACGTCCGTATCGACGGCGCACACGTATCGGTGAAGACCGCGCGCTACCAAGTCATCCCGTTTGGCACGACGTACCCAGTTCCGGGGTGACTCGGGGCGTTATTTTTTTCTATTTTTGGTTCGCGGTTCGTGATCGCCACAGGACGCGATGTCCCGAGCGGGTTGCACGGGTACCGAGAGGGTTATGCAGGCTACGCGACGTAACTGACGGAATCGAAAACAGAGCTACGAGGAGAAAGATACAGGTACCTGAACAGGGCTTCGGGAACGCGAATTCTTCGTATCCGACACGTGTCCGACACGACGCAAGAACTAGGGTTAGGGTTTCTGGGTTGTTGCCGGAACTCCGGCGGCTCGGGCGGCACTGCGGCGGGGGAGGCCGGCCGGGGGCTAGGGCGGCAGCACTGTACGGCGAAAGGCGGCGTGCGGCGGCGCTGAGTGGCGGAGTTGGCGTCGGTCGACCGGAGGGACCTGCTGGGAAGAAGGAGGAGGGGAGGAAGATATCAGGCGGCGGCTGGGCGGCCTCGCGGGGGTGGCGCCGGGGTGGGCACGGCGGCTGGGTAGCGAGGCGGAGCCAAGGGAAGAAGGGCGGAGGCTGACGGCGGACGGCGGCGTGTCTGGGGGGGGTGGTCGAAGTCGGGTTCAGGGGTTTTTATAGGGTTCAGGGGGAGGTCGTGGCGCCGGGCAAGGCGGACCGAGGGTGGCGGACGTGGCCGCGGGGAGCGGGGCTCGCGGCCGGGCGAGGCGCCGCGTGGCCGGAGGCGGCGGCGCGGGAAGCGGGGGCCGACCGGGTCGCGCGGGGAAGAGGGGGGTGTGCTAGCGGGTTCGGGCGGGTCGGGTTCAGTCGGGCGGACCCGACCCGACCCGCTAGGCGGGTTGGACCGGTCCAATCTAGCTGAACCTGGTTCAGGCCTGTTCATACCGGTTGGAACCCGGTTCAGCCCAGTCTAATTTGGTTTATTTTAATTTTAATTATTTAAAAAATAGTTTTCGGACATTTAAAAATATTTTCGGGGTCCAATAAATTTCCAGAAAATTACCCTAAGTCCAGTATTTTATTTTACACCCAAAAATATTATTTTCATAATATTTTAATAGTAATTAACAGCAAATAAAAATCATTTAATTACCAAGAGCCTAGGTTTTAATTACAGAAAAATCCCGAAAAATTCTAGAAAATTGTGAAAAGTCCAAATTAATAATTTCTGAAAATCAGGGGGCTTACAGCCGCCCCAGCACGCCGCCTCCTCCGCCGTGCCTCGCCTCCGCCAGCCGCTTCCGGCCGCCATCTTCCCCTCCTCCTTCTTCCCAGCACCCCGTCCCCGACCCAGCATCTCCCTCCGGCGCCTGCCGCGCGCCGCCGTCCAGCCGCCCCGCTGTCGGCGCCGCCCTAGCCCCTCCGGTCGGCCTTTCCCGCCACAGCGCCGCCAAGCTCCGGTCACAGCCTCCCCGAACCCTAACCCTAGGCGACTCAGCCCTCGGACACGTGTCGGACACGAAGATTTCTGTTTTCTGGAGCCCTGTTCAGGTACTCGTAACTTTTTCCTCACTACCCCCGATTTCTATTCCGTTTGTTGCATCGCATAGCCTGCATGACCCCCTCGATGCCCGTGTAAACCGCTCGGTGCATCGCATCATGTGGTGATCGCGAACCGCGATCCAAAAATAGGAAAACCAACGCCCTATTTTACCCCGGAACTGAGTACGCCCCACCAAACGGGACGACTTGGTCGCATACAGTCTTCATAGATACGTGCGCGTCGTTGATACGGACGTGTAGGATTTCGCAGAAGCTGATTCGGATGTGCGTGCACACCGAAATCAGTGTGTATCCGCGGACAACGCCCCGTATCTGACTTTTCTGTATGTCGCTGTAACTTAGTGTACATACGTCGGATCAAGACAGAACTTGCGCCATCGGACTCGTAGCAATACGCTGGTCCTGTGAGCCAAGTTGGGTTCGATTCTGAGAACGTTGACAAAATCGCGTGTCGTGGGCCCCACAGGCTCCACTTGACGGGTGATTTTGAGAACGGCTCATCGAAATCCAATTCTGGAAGTTCTGTTGGGTTCATATCATCGTTTCTGACCTGTTGACACTAAGTTGGACAGATTTGGAGACCTTTGACCCTGGCATATTTTTTGGTGCAAAGTGGCCCACATGTGGACCCCGCTTTGACCCAAAAATATTATTTTTGCCCTTGTCTCTAAATTGGACTCAAGGACAGGCGTTTCTAGCTGATTAATATTTTCTGGATCTGATGGTGATGTCTATTTCAGCAACCGGAATACTGCCTGAAATCCCAGCTGAAGCCAGAGCGACAATTGGAGCTGAAAACCCAGGCAAATGTACCTTGCCATAAATTGCAGCTTATTGATTCATTTTGTTCTCTTGATTTATTTCCTGTGACTGTTGTACATGCTCAACCCTAGGGCCATGTGACTTACTTAGCTTTCGATTAATAGTCGGGTGCCAACACCGTACGCGGGGTTGTGTAACGTCACTTAGAGATGGATATCGCGACATTTACATTATCGTACTTGCCCTATCAAGTACATTATACCCATGACACTTGACACGAATCATGAGACAGAATCTTTCTGAAATATTCAAGGTGATTCTGTATAGGATACAGGTTTATGACATCTTTACATGCTTAGATTTTATCCTGACTTATTGCATTAGTATTGATCTTGCGTAACATGAACATTGTGAACTGTAACGTGAGATTACATTGGGTGGGGAGAGTATTACCATATCAAGGCTGATTATATTATAATTATTGTCATCTGGAGGTGTCTTAGTCTCTGATACAGAGCTTTGGCGCAAGTTCTGGCCCTTCGAGAAAATACTGCTATGGGTTCTTTGACACTGATCCTGTAGTAGTCTCAGCCTGAGTATGACTAAAACTCTCACTTGCATATCACTTAGCTAGTTTATTTTTACCCTATTGTTTCCTTTATTTCTGTACTGCAATATTGTTGGTTTGTTTTATCTGTACCTTGTTATGTCCCCTGAGGACCTGGAATGGATTATGTCCCCAGATTTAGAAGACGAGATTTACCCCGAGGTGTACGGAACATGAGCACTTCTCGGAGCAGTACCGGAACTTGAGGACGAGGTGATCGCTGAGGACTTCTCCTGAACAACTGCTTCGCCATGCTCAGTTTTATTTGGCCAATAAACTCTTTATTTTTCTGTTTAAATAAACTTTTATAAACAGACTTAATATCGGGTTGTTCCCCGATTTTTAATTACTTGTAACTGGATGTTGTTTATTTCTTTTGCTGATATTGCTATCTTTATTCTGTGGATGAGATTAGTAAACCCAGACTATTGTAATACAGCTTAAGTACGCCATGATGGATCCATTAAATTGGGTTTGTCCATCGGTGTGTGCTGCTGGCCATTATCACGCGTCCAGTTCCTCGGCATTTTGGGACTGGGGCGTGACACTCTCTCTCTCTCTCTCTCTCTCTATATATATATATATATATATATATATATATATATATATATATATATATTATAAAACTAAACTCATACCCTAACCCTAATCCCCGACATCGAACCCCCCCACCGCCGATTGGCCGCAGCCGCCGGCGAACGCCGTCGATCAGCTGCTCACGCGCACGCGTGTGTACAGCCGCACAGGCAGCAGCATCCCTCTCTTCAAGGTGATGTATCTGTCTCATCTTTGATCCTTTTTTCGAGCGGTTTGTCCGTGTACATTTACAACCTAACCCTCTAGGATTTTTCTTCAAGCGGGATGATGAGAACATAAAATGTCATATTTTTATTCCTTAATGTATACTCATTTATGCTCATTTGATGTCTAAAGATACTCATTATTTTTATATTTTGATCTAGGATGCAATTGGAGTCACTAAATGCAAAATGGAGCTAATTATCAATTCTGGACAGTTTTGATACCTTGTAGAAAAATAGTCATAACTTGCTCATCCGAAGTTTAATTGAGCTGATCCAAATTGATTCGAAAAGCTAAGTGATAGAGGTACAATTTTGATGTTTTTAGTTTTACGAGATACTGGCTGAATCATGGACCAAATCAGACTTGAAGTTGAGTCAACTATGCTGTGCACGAAAAGTGGAGCTGAATTAACCATTTCCCAACTTGTTCAAAGATTTTATTTTATTGTTTGGGTTATTGTAACTCTTAGAGGATTTGTGGGAAGATATTTTGATCTTCAAACAACTAATTTAGAGTGTATAAAAGGGGTAGAAATTAGAAGAAAATGGAGAACAACACACAACTCTTCTTCCTCTTCTCCAATATTCTTTTGAAGTTTTCTTGAACATGCGGAGCTAAAAGTCTTATTGGTCGAAGGAAACGGAAGCCTCGGAATGAATAAAAACTTGTGAGATCTAATCTATAATTCATATATTTGATTTGTGCTTTGAGTACTTTATGTTTTCTTATGCATATTTTTATGATTATCTTGTTTAATGACTAGGATGCATACTAGTTTATTATTCCTGATAATCTAATGCTAAATTAGATATCGAATCCGTAATTGTTCGATCCCTCTAATTTGTGAAGCAACCAAGATTTAATGAACTGCTTTGTTTTATTAGATTTTAGGAGAAAAACTTTTGACAAAATTAAATGCAACCGCTTGTGCTTGTGTTGTTTTGCTTCATCGATCTCATCGAGTTTAATACGCTACTAGATTAAACCTTTAGCGCTTGTCTGGGGTTGTTTAGTAGTTAAGGTTAATTAGATCGCTTGTTTTTAATTAATTATGGCTAAAGGAGATAGAAAAATAATTTCAACGATGAATATTCAAAGTATGAATTAATATATACTTGCATCGATGATCAGTTTTAAGATTCCAATGGTGGATGTTGACTGAGACCAACATTTTTTTTCTTTGATTGTTTTAATACTTTAATTATTTTTAGCTCTTTTAATTTGCTTTGATCCAAAACTCTCCCCCCATCTTATTTCAATAGCATAAAGATCAAACTAATTACTCTTCGTGGGAACGATCCTTACTCTCACTACTACATATTATTTCAAGAGTAAAGGTTTTATTTTTGGGTGCCTACGACAGCACGCCAAATTTTGGCGCCGTTGCCGGGGAGAAATTTTAGTTGATTTTTGTGCTTTTTGTGATCTTTATTTTGTTCTTGTGATCAAATAATTTTTTGCCTATTAGCAAAAAAAAAAAAGTTCGGTAACAGAAAATGGCGGCCAATTCTCAAATATTTGGCATTGGCTAGATCTTCCATCTAGGCATGCTAATGAGGTAAATGTTTCTTCCTTAGAATAACAAATTTCTTGTTTAACTTCTCTTGTTCGTCAGATGGTTGTAGGTAGCATGAAAATAACAAAGGCTTGTAGGATTTGTCTAGTATCAGGACATCCAACCGATATGTGTCCAACTCTTCAAGAGGAGTCCAATGAACAAGTGAATACGGAATGGGGTTTTTCTGGACTACCAGAAATGAAGTATGAACCCTATTCAGACACGTACAACATAGGATAGAGAGATCATTCCAATCTCACCTATGGGAGTCCATAATTAAATCAACCCGCAACTCAAAATTGCCCAAGTTACCAGCAATACAAGCAGCAATACCTACAACCAAGCCAAACTTCTAATTCTGGTATGTCTTTAGAAGATATTGTTAAGTCTAATACCATTAATAATTTACAATTTCAACAGGAGACGAGGGCTAGTATCGAAAGTTTGAACAATCAAATGAGCCAAATGACAACTGCAATTAATAAACTAGAGGCGCAAATCTTGGAGAAATTACCATGTCAAACGATAGGAAATTCAAAAAAAAATGAATGTTCTATCATTTTGAGAAGTGGTAAAGAGGTTTATATTCCAGAAAAAGAAGCACATGCATCATCAAAACAAGACGAAGAGAAAAATATCGTTGCAGACACAAATATTCCTAATGACGATGTAGTACCTAATGCAAAAGAAGTTTTTAAACTTGATGGAAAAAATGGAGTAAAAGTTGCCATCAGTGAGAATTTTGAGAAAGAACATGAGTTAGCTTTGAGTACTAACTTACATAAAACTGTTGCAGTGTTGAACGATCTTCCAAAAAGACAACAGTCAGGTAACATTACATATATTTCGTTACCAATTTATAACAAAAGACCTTTACCTTTTGTTTTGCAGGGATGCATTATAGACTTGAAACCTCTGCCTAGTTATATCAAGTGTGCATAGAGTCGAGCCAACGACAATATTAAACAAAGGCGCTGCTTGGGAGGCAACCCAAGAGAAGTTTTTTTTTCTCGCATTTTATTTGTTTGGTTATTTTTTCTTTTCTTTGCATTTAACCATACATTGGGGACAATGTCTATTTTAAGTGTCAGGGAGGATATTTAAATTTCTTTAAGCAGTTTGAGTTTGTTTTTTCCTAAAAAAATGTTTTTTTAAATAAAAGTATTTTGTTTTGTGGTTTTTAATGATTTTTGGTTGTGTATGTCATGAGTAAGATTCAACTAAATTTGAAAAATTCATAACATGATTGAATAAGTAATTTTTTTTCAACTTAGAATTAATTAGTCTAGTTATTTTTATTGAAAAATGGTAGTATCTAAATTGGTAGACAAAAGTCAGTGTGGATTTGAGCCTTTAGACTGACACATCAGTCTCATTATTCTTTCATAAGAGATATTCTTCCACTGATTTATTTCTCTAGAACTTGCTTTGATTCTCTTCGAGGTCACATTGACACATGCATGCATGAACATGATTAAGGCCATCTTTGTTATGCGTTACATAAGCCAAATAGCCCACCTTGTAATTAATTTTCCTTTTGTTGAACCCCTTTTGAGCTTTATTGCCTTTTTCTTGGTATACCTACATTACAAGCTTTCAACCTATAATATTTATACCTTTACCCAAGTCGCAAAGCTAGTGGAGCATTGTTGATCATTATGATATGTATGGGTGTACGAAAAAATAACTGTGGGGGTGTCTAAATTTGTGGTTTGGTTATAACCAACAAAATAGAACATATTTTCATCCTCAAATTTCCTAAGTTCCATTATTGTACAAAAAAAAAAGAAAAAAAAAGAAAAAGAAAAAAAAGGGTGGAAGTTGTTTTACATTGTTTAAATGCTTTAAAGCCAAATTGAAGATGTTGCAAAATGGAGTGATTGATTTTACATGTTTTATATTGAGATTGAGTTAATTCAATTTTGCTCCACTAGTTTTGATGGCTTTTGAGCTACACTCCCAAATATATCCCACCTTAATCCTAAGCCACGTTACAACCGATGAAAAGTCCTTATGATTTATGTTATGTATGTGATCCCAGTGGTGGAGAATGAGAAGATATGCAAGCTTATGGTAGATCATTTCTTCTGGAATGAATTTGAGTAAAATATATACCTTCAAACACATAAGAGTTGAGTGTTTATTCCCGTGAGGGTCTACCTATTTAGTTTACTCCATTTTCACGTAAAAATACCTACTAAGTAATTAGAAGTTGTTTAAGAATATATGTTCATGATATGTTATGAGTTTTGAAGAGCTTAGTTATTTTTTATTTATGATATTGCAACCTTGAATTCTTTTTGGAAAAATAAATTAGAGTTTCGCCCGATGACGAGCAAAGGTTAAGTGTGGGGGTATTTGATGAGAACATAAAATATTATATTTTTATTCCTTAATATATACTCCTTTATGCTTATTTGATGTCTAAAGATACTCATTATTTTTATATTTTGATCTAGGATGCAATTGGAGTCACTAAATACAAAATGGAGCTAATTATCAATTCTGGACAGTTTTGATACCTTGTAGCAAAATGGTCATAACTTGCTCATCCGAAGTCCAATTGAGCTGATCTAAATTGATTCAAAAATCTAAGTGATAGAGATACAATTTTTTTGTTTTGAGTTTTGCGATATTCTGGCTGCATCATGGACCAAATCAGACTTGAAGTTGAGTCAACTATGCTGTGCACGAAAAGTGGAGCTGAATTAACCATTTTCCAACTTATTCAAAGATTTTATTTTATTGTTTGGGTTGTTGTAACTCTTAGAGAATTTATGGAAAGATATTGTGATCTTCAAACAATTAGAGTGTATAAAAGGGGTAGAAATCAGGAGAAAATAGAGAACAACACACAACTCTTCTTCCTCTTCTCCAATATTCTTTTGAAGTTTTCTTGAACATGCGGAGCTAAAAGTCTTGTTGGTCGAAGAAAACGAAAGCCTCATAATGAATAAAAACTTGTGAGATCTAATCTATAATTCATATGTTTGATTTGTGCTTTGAGTATCGAATGTTTTCTTATGCATATTTTCATGATTATCTTGTTTAATGACTATGATGCATACTAGTTTATTATTCCTGACAATCTAATGCTAAATTAGATATCGAATCCGTAATTGTTCGATCCCTCTAATTTGTGAAGCAACCAAGATTTAATGAACTGCTTTGTTTTATTAGATCTTAGGAGAAAAACTTTTGACAAAATTAAATGCAACCGCTTGTGCTTGTGTTGTTTTGCTTCATCGATCTTATCGAGTTTAATACGCTACTAGATTAAACCTTTAGCGCTTGTCTGGGGATGTTTAGTAGTTAAGGTTAATTAGATCGCTTGTTTTTAATTAATTATGGCTAAAGGAGATAGAAAAATAATTCCAACGATGAATATTCAAAGTATGAATTAATATATACTTGCATCGATGATCAGTTTTAAGATTCCAATGGTGGATGTTGACTGAGACCAATATTTTTTTTTCTTTGATTGTTTTAATACTTTAATTATTTTTAGCTCTTTTTAATTTGCTTTGATCCAAAACTCTTCCCCCATCTTATTTCACATAGCATAAAGATCAAACTAATTACTCTTCGTGGGAACGATCCTTACTCTCACTACTACATATTATTTCAAGAGTAAAGGTTTTATTTTTGGGTGCCTACGACAGCACGCCATGGGACGAGTTTTCGTGTCCTGAATTGGTCAAAACATTGACCGAAAAATGACCGAAAAATTGACTCAAAACAGTCCAGAATTTCGAACCAAACTCCCATGTTCATGCCAAATTTGCCACCAATCCGTTTAATATTTTCAAAATCTAATTAAAAGATTTTCTTCTCAATATAACCAATAATTTAACTGTTCTTTTAGTTTTTATTAATTTATTTTATTTGTTAAATTATTCGACCTCCAAAATGACCAAAAACTTTGTATTTTAAAACTAAAATTTTGTGATACGAAGTGTGCCCCGCCAAATGGGACCGTCTTGTCGTATACCAATTATACCAAAAGGTGCGTATAGTATATTTTGCCGTATGGACTTTCGCGAAAGTTGATTCGGACGTGTGTACGCGTCGGAATCAACCTGTATCCATAAAAAGTCTCAGTATCGTAATTTTTTGTAAACTACCATCCCACTTTGTGTATGCTCGTCGGAATGCAACGAAACTTGTGCCATTGGATTCGTGGTATCATGCTGGTCCTGTGACCCAAGTTTCACGCGATTCTGAGACAGTTGACCGAGCCGTCTATTTGTGGGCCCTACGATTTGACTTGAAGGATGAATTTGTGATTGGCTCATCGGAATTCAAAATTGGACATACCGTTGAGTTTGTATTGTCGTTTAGAATTTGTTCGACCTCTAATTTGTTCTATTTAGAGACCTTTACCTCTGACACGCATTTCGGTACAAAGTGGGCCACATGTGGACCCCGCTTTGACCCAAAATTACTGTTTTGTCTCTGTGTTCAAATTGGACGAAAAGGTAGACTTTTCTGACTATCTCGCTTATTTTGGGAACGTTGGTGATGTTTATTCCAGCATCCGATGATGTTCATTCTGATGCCATAGTTCCGATCCCTTGTGCTTGACGTCTGGACGCTTACACTTCACAACTTTCTCGCCAGACAAGTATATCTTGCCAAATTACTTACAGTAATTTATATGCTTATCATATTTTTATATATTCATTATATGTGTATTTTTTTTCAGTCATAATTATATATTATATATGTTGACACACACTTGACACATAGTATCATGGGAGGGGGGACAGTCAGTATGCGTATGGGCTACCCACTCTGGTAAATCGTAGTAACTAGCACGCACTACAGTAGTTGTGTCGCGATGGTCGCTACCCTCGCGGTATGTCGGTTGATGGTGTACATGGACTTTTGTGTGAGTTGTGAGATAGATGTATTTTAGAGTAGCCTACACATGCCCATACGTCGAAAAGTTGTCCTCATTATGCATATTCATATAGATTGTCTAGTACAACGTACTTATATATTTTCTTTCTATTATGCATATTTTACTGTATTCAATTGGCATGCTTCTATGTATCTTGTTACGTCCCTCTGAGGACCTGGTCCCTTTCCAAGTGTAAACGATCTTGACTATTCGCAGGAGCACGGATCAGAGCTTGCTACTTCTCTCTCTTTCGAGGAGGTCTTCTCTTTGAGCCTCATTGTTCATTAGATGTACTTATTTTTGTTCCTCTTATATTCTAGTTTGGTAGTGGATTTGTCTCCACCCAACTACTTGTTCTTATCAAGCATTTTATACTTGATTCAGTTATATAGTTGATTGGTTATTTGATTCTGTGGATGAGATCTAGTTATGCCCTGTGACTTATGACATAAATCTATATTACTTGTGAATAGTTATTCATAATACAGCGTACGTATATGTTTTGGTTTCCATATATTGGAGTTGACATATACATACGACTGGCATGCTTACGTATTCCTAGTCCTACGTATTTTGGGACTGGGACGTGACAGCTACGTACGTGCACACAAGCTCAAGAGAGAAAGAAAAAGAGAGCATCCGCATTCCCTCGTCGGACCGTCAACGGAATAAAGGAGTCGCTGCAGTACTCGATCTCCATCGTCACATTTCCCAAATCAAAATTGTACTTAGATTTTCTGTCTAGAATTTCTTTGCACTTTTTTGTTTGTTGTTAAATAAAAGTTTTCCAAACTTACATTAATGACGAATAGCAAGCACTGCCAATGCCTCGTTCTTCTTAACTGTCGTATGTTACGTGGTACGAGAAATGTGCGGATGTCAGGTTAAGTCTTTTAATGCCCTCCGTCATTAATTGGAAGAATTCAAAACGTTTTGTCATTTTCTTCAACTATACGCACGCGTAGGCATCCGGGCAATCGCAATTGCGTATGGAACTGCTCAACTGATCTTGCATAGGCAATTTTAACATCATATCTCGCACAGACGCTTGATGCTTGATCCTGCATAGGTTCATGTTTATCTGCTATACGCATATGGTCTCAAAGAATTGATCCTTCGTAGAATCTTAAACTACTTGACCCTGCGTAAGTTTTGAAGATTGTTCTCCAATAAAGGTAGATGACTTCTCACTTGAATATGCATAGGAATCCCAAAACTAGATTTTCTATGTTTATACAGGAGTGAAGTTGCGAGTAGAGGGTGAGGGATCCGTTTATTCGGTTGCAACTGAATCAAAATAGTCAAAGCCGAATGAAACGAAATTCTAAAAATCAAAATCCGAATAAAACAAAATTCTAAAATTAGAAATCAAAACCGAACAAAAATTAGACATTACCGAAACCGAAATCGAAATGAACCGACAAACGATTCGGTTATTCGGATGGATTAAAATTACAAAAATTAAAAATCGAAACCGAACCGAAATTAGACATTACCGAAATCGAAATAAAACGATAAACGACTCAGTTATTCGGATGGATTATTTTTATTGTTTAGTGTGTCAGATCCAAATTTGGAATTATAGTTAAGTTATATTAAATTTTTATAATTTTTATGCATGTACTTGATCTATTTCAAAGTTTGATCCAAAGTTGGACTAGTTGTTAAATTATCATAGTTTAACTTTAAAAGGTATTATATAATTATTGTGTTCAAAATATACACATATTTAATTACAAAATATCCATAAATTTGATGGTTTTAATAATTGCATAAGTTTTATTCGATTTTGAGTTTTGAATCAAAACGGAAATCCAAAATCAAAAATCGAATAAAGAATTTTAGTATTTTTAAAACGAAATCAAAATCGATTTTTTTTCTGAACCGAATCGGATTCGGTTCGGCTCTCAGTCCAAAATCGATTAATGCTCACCCTAGTTGGTTGCGAGATTCCTGGGCAGAGGTGGTGCAGGTCTATGGGCCATGTGGAATGGGCCCATATGGATCGTGATGGTACGTACGTACGAACTAGGTTGTATGTCCCTTCCGAACTGGGCTGGATTTGAGGATTTTGTGGAACTCACCTGAGTTTCAGTGTTTGGTTTGGAGAGTTACAACTCCTCTTCCGTACATGAATTGACCATTGCCAGTTCCTGCGACATCCTCCAAAAATCTGAGTAACTCCTTCGGAAGAAAGAGAAAAAGGGGGTCACTTGCACCTTCTTTCCACTTTTCTCTGCTTCTTCTCTCCAGCCGAGTTTGAGAGAGTTGCAGGAAGTTCCGAACGTATTAGACTATTAGGTGAGCTAAGTTTCCGGAGGGAATGGGAATTCAAACTCATGTATGGAATATAAAATTTTAAATATATTGTACAGATGTCTCACACCCAACTTAATTTTGTTTTTCTCTTACTATTTACTAGTAATATACGCGTACATCATACGTACGTAAACATTTTAGTTAGAAGTAATTTAAATTTAAATTTTGTTTTTGATATACTATTTCTTGAGATAAAATCCACCCAACTACGAAAAATATATCCCATGTTGACCACATGAGTTAAGTGAGGGACAACTTGAGAGGGGGATAAATAGAGTGTGTGTGATAATAATTCAATTAAAAATTAAAATAATTACCAACTTTAAAAATATATGTGGATAAGTATGAAAATATGCAATGAGTATAAAATAACTAAGAAGAAGTAAATGCTAAGTAAGAATTCAAAAACGCTAACACCGCAATGTATACTGGTTTCTCTCGTGGATGACTAATCAATTCTCGCGAACTCTGCTCGATGTTAATCCATTATTTGTGAAATAGTTTACAACTACAAGCTTTGATCCGAAGTCTTGCCGACTTCTTACAACCACGAGCTTTGATCAGAAGTACTCGTAAACTTTTTACAAACTCATGTGATTTGATGCGAAGAGCACGATGATTTCTAACTTGAAAAATAGTAACATAATTTCAAGATTTTACAACTCGAACAACTTTCTAATCGAAACCGCACTGGCACTTAGAAGACTGAGAGAGTTGTTTGGGTGATGAAAATGTTTATAGCTCAGGTAATAGAGAATATGAAAGCGAATGAGTTAATATAGAATGGTGGAATTTTATCTCCATTTATAGGCTTTTTCTAGATCGATTTCGGGCAGATTTTGGTTCTCAAACGTTCATAAATTCGAACGTTGGAGTCCTGAATATCGGGGATGAACTAAAGACCAGGAAACTGGATTTTGGGATGACCGAGTTCGGTCCGAACTGTGTCACCTATGTTCCAGAACCTAGTTTTTCATATTTTGGTCTAGTTTGAGCTAGGTTTGGATTGGTTTCATGGTAGGCTTATTTGAGTGGGACTTGATGCCATCTAGTTGCCATGTGCGATTCGATTCACATTTGTCCTAGACTCAAATAAAGTACAAAATGCGGAATAAAAATAAAAGACCAAACAACTGCAGAACGATGTGGCTGATGTCTTCAGGTAGATGTAGCGTAGCTGTACTCTGTAGCAGTCCATTTGTATTTAAAGTCCGGTTATGCCGATCATCATAATCAGATTAACTATGACGCATTATGACCACATTGTGCCAGCAATCGCTGTAAGATGTTTGGTTGTAGTTTGATAATAGAATAGCGCTATCCATACCTCCGAATTATTCCTCCAAACCATTCCTCTCTTTACGCGTGGCAGTTGACATGATAAATTTTAAAATTAACATGAACATTAAAATTAATATCAATATTAATTATAATATTAATATTATAGCTAACATTGGTATTAACACTAATTTTGTTGGATTAAAATATGTCATGTCAGATGTCATATTAGGTGTCACACAAGGAAGGATGGGATGATTTGAACATTTTGGAAATATGAATGGCATTATTCTTGATAATATAACAATCGATTATAATTAATTAATTAATTTATTTATTTATTTATTTATGATTTTCAGGACAAGCCTCCCCTTCACCCGCCAAGGTTCTTTTGAATCCTCTGGATATCCTGCCCGGGCACCCTGAAAGTCCTCTCGAGGACCTCCTGCGGCACCCCGGGCGCTGACCGGAACGCTGCCATTGGCAGCAGCTGCGCGCCGGGGCTCTGGCTGTTCATCCCGGACAGCACCAAGGCCGGCGCCTCCCCGTCCAGGTTGTAGGCGAAGTGCACGAGCCCCCTCGGGAACACGAACGCGTCCCCGGGCCGCAGCTGCTGCGCGAAGAGCCTCCCTCCCGTGTCGACGAACCCGGCGAGCACGAGGTCCCCGCGGAGGACGAGGGCCACCTCGGAGGCGCGCGGGTGGGAGTGGAGCGGGAGGAGGCCCCCGCGGGGGGCGAGGGAGACGAGGGAGAGGGAGAGGGACTGCGCGTTCGAGCCCGGGAGGGAGGCGGGCCCGGTGGAGGTCACGTCGAAGCCGAAGGGGCTGGAGGAGGGATTGCCCGGGCGGGAGAGGGCGGAGGTGGCGAAGTGGGAGGGGCGGGCGTGGTCGGGGTTGAGGCAGGGGTAGGCGCCGGGGAGGAAGAAGGGGGCGCTCGTGTCCGCGACGCAGAAGTCCGACAGGAGGTCCGGGTCGGGTTTGGTTGGGGCGAGGAGGAAGGAGAGGAGGAGGAGGAGGAGGAGGAGGGATCGAGAGGAGAATGCACTTCTCATGGTGAGTTTACTTCTAATTCTCTGCATTTTCTTCCTCTTTTTCTATATGGACAAATTCTGAAGGGAATGCTTTAAGGTTGGGCAAATTGCTATCAAGCATTGGGTGAAGTAAAAATGGGATTTGTGTCGAATTAACGCTATCGTCATATAAGTTAAGGTTCAAAGTATCAGTATTGGATCATTTCTATGAGTATCGGGATCGACGGTATCGTTAGTATTGGATTGGAGTATCGGGATCGGCGGTATCGGTAGTATCGGATTGGAGTATCGAATTTTTTGGTATCGAAAGACAAACGATTATTAGTAAATTATTAACATTTTAGAAAATATATTTTATATATTTATGCATAATTTAAAGTATTTTTAGCGTTGTTTCTTAGTATTTTTGAAATTGAATGAAATAGTAGTCATCCTTGTCGATTGATTTATATGTGATAGATAAGTTTTTCTCTTTTATATGCTTTTACACCCTTGTCAATTAGTCTTTTTAATTCAATTTGTTTGCTGAATTCACCGAAAAAAAGACATCTAATGTCAGTATCGGTCAGTATCGGATATCGGTCGGTATCGGATCGGGACATACCAAACTGTATCGATATCGGCCGTATCGGATAGGTATCGGCCGATACTTCAAACTATGTAAATAACGAGATTTATAAAAAAATTGACATCGGAAATAGAGAGCTTGAATTTAGTATACAAAAAAATCGTTTGGCACCGTGACCGCACAAGGCGGTGTCGTCCGTCCTCCGCCCATGCCTCCCTCTCCTTCCTGCTCCGCCTCCGGCCTCATCGTCGCCTCGCGCGAGCACGAGCGCACGTACAAAGTAGCACTATTGTATGTTTAATATACTACCGCCAATCACCTCTAGTCCAAGTAGTTAGGTAGGAGGCATCGGTCCCATCTACTCGGATACCATTCTGGAAGTGCATTATTTTTTTATTTAATAAGTGATGAAAGTTGAAACAGTAGGCTTAATGCAGCACTTGTAGTACAAGTTCCAACTATGTGTTTGTAACTTCTAAAATATGGTAATTGTTATCCATCTTCAACTTGGCCTGGAAAAAAAAAAATCAAAATCCTAGAGTAACTCATGAGTTACTAATTTTTATTACTCTGGCAATGAAGAATCGTGGTACATAAATTTTTTTAAAGACCTAAACAAAAATATAAACCCACATATTATATCTATATTGAAAGTTATTATTACGGCATATATTATAACTATATTGAAAGTATTTGAATTTCAGTAGTTGAACTAAAAAAAAAAATTTAATGGTTACTTACCTAATGCCACATGAATGCATTTACTTATTAAGTATGCCGATCAGTAGCATAAATTGGCCTTAATTTCCAGATGAGTTGGAATCAGACCCACAGTAGAGCTGATTTTTATTTTGGACTTTATGACTGGTCTAATTGTTGGTATTTTTTATTTAGCTTTGGGAGTTTTATTTTCACATTAAAAAATCACCAATGTATATATTCCAATATATAGCTTTGCTTAGTATTAGTATATGCACATGGGATGGTTATCCATGTGGGTTGACTTTCTTGGAGGATTTAAACGTGAACTCCATTATGACAATCTTTATTTTGTTACCACATTTGGAAAGTTTTCCTTAGGAGCTAAGTCCCGAAGCGACTCGGACTCGAACTCGGACTCGGACGCAAAGTGGCGCTTTGTTGGCGCACTTTGCACGTCAGCATCGTCGCATTACGCTCATGCGCGAGTCGTATGCTCGGACACATGCTTCGTGGCGCTATGCGGCCAACTAGTTTCTTTGAGCGAGTCGCATGTGGAGGAGAATGGGTCTGTTGTTGCCGACGCATGCGGCTAGGACTACGCATGCGACATGGTGTCTGGTCGGTTGGCGCATATGCCGCCTGAGCTTTCTCAAGCCGCATACTCAGGCCGCATTGTGTTGTTTTGCTCTATATATAGAGGAGCTTCTCTTTCATTTGGTCAAGTTGAAAAAATCGAGTGTAACCACATATTTCCATTAGAGGGGTAATTTAGTCATTTGATAATTATTGTGAATTATTGTTATAATAAATATTTATTATTAATTGCTATTGTATTATTTATTAATTATAGTATTATTGGGCATTTGCATTAACTAGTTAGTTGGACTTGTGCATGGACTTAGTTAGTAACCAACTAGTAGGCCCATGGCCCAACCAAATTAGTCATGACAAGGTTAGTAATTATTTAATTAAGATTAGTTAGTTAGTGGATATAATATTCTTTTCCATTAGTTTGATCCCTTCCTAATTAATTAGGAGAGACTTGGAGAACACACAAGAACCCCCTAGAATTCTTTAGAAACTTGTAGAGGAGCCTATTGGATCTTCCCCAAACCAAACCCATGCCCACTAAGGGGCCGGCCACTTAAGAGGGGAGGAGAGAGAAGGTAGATCTCATTTCATTTGTCATTTTCCTCAATTTTCCTTCTTCTTCCTCAAGCAACCCATTCTCCATCAATTCCCACCATATTCATACTCAATTTGTCTCATTCTCACCATTGAAGGAACACAAGGAGCTTGGATTGCTATGAGCTTTGGAGAAGGAGTTTGGCGAGGAGATCGTGTCCACATCGTGTCCAATTGGCTTTGCATTGGGAATCCATCTCCCAATTGGTAAATTTTGAAATTTTCTCTTCTAATTAGGTTCTAAATCATGCATTTGACTTTTAGGAACACCTCAATGGCATATGACTACCGATAGAAACAAGTTGTAGGCTAATTGGTAGTGTATTGTGATTTTTACATGGTAATTTGTGTGTAATTTGGGAGAATTACGAGATTGACACATCAAGTGTGTCATGAGACTAATTTAGTCAATTTGGACTTAGATCGGGGTTGGGATACTAGCTACATATCCACAATTGGACACGAGTAGGTCGTATTCTAATACGGTGTGATACCGTGTGATACGAAGCCCGATTTTGGGTGTTTTGTATAATTTTTCCTTAATTTCTTTTGTAGCTAGTCCTAATAGATGTTGTTATATATAATTTATGTGTAGGGGTGAGTACTAGTGATGAATAGTAAATTTAGATACTTTATTGAATGTGTATCATGATTTTCCTAAGCTATACACTTTATGTGTTTGCTAAAATGTCTATAGTGTATCATATATATATATATATATATATATATATATATATATATATATATATATATATATATATATATATATATATATATATATATATATATATATAAGTGCATAATATTAAGTGTTATATATATCTTGGTAATATCAACTATGGTTAGTGCGGCTGTAATTATGATGTGTGGACTGTGATATGCACAGCATCGTACATTGTGTTAATGTATATGTGTTGTATGTGTTTTAGTTTGGGTGTATGTGTGTGGGCTAGCAGGAGAGTGCAGTGTGCACTGGAGTGTCAATGGGGGATACCAGTATTCGAGCTCCCTGTGACAATGATTGTTATGTGTATGTTCAGTGTGTGTGTGTCTGTGGCATATACAAGAGTTTGTGTGTATTATATTTTAGTGTGACAGGGTTTGAGGTTGTAGCAGGACTGTGGTTGGCTTGATACTCGACTAGTGAGTATCAGAGATAGGGATGAGTGAAGTTTGGAAGGAAGGTGAGTGTGTGAAGTCGAGTATCAGGTCTGTGCAGACCTGATACTGATACCTTGGCATTCAGAGCTATACATGTAGGAGTAGCAGTAGACTCGATGTATGCACAACAAGGTTTAGTAAAGGAAACCTGGGGATGTGGCAAAGGGGTATTGCAGTGAGGAAGTAAACATGGTACCAGTGTAATATTTGAACTGATACAAGTTAGTATCAGTAAAAAGGGAACACCTGATATCTAGTGACTGTGTGTGCTCCTAAACTAGAATGTGACTGTGGTGTGTGTGTATCAGTGAACAAGGGTATCCTGTTGTGAACAAGGGTATCAGTCAACAGGAGTTAAGAGGATGGGGGTAATGTAAGGTTGTAAGTTGTGTGACAGTGCATTAGGTGCACTGTCTGGTGCTCCATAGCAGCAGTGACAGCAAGTTGATAGGGTATGTGAGTATTGTATGTGGGTACACTTGAGTTACTTTGTATAGTTGCAGGTAAGTACTTGAACTAGGATGAGCAGTAAATTAAGTATTAGATATAGTGTTAAGCTAGTATAAGACAATGTCATTAGTTAGTGTCTATGAGTTATCATTAGAGCTATAAGTTAGTTAAGTTGTTAGTATAATGTTAAGTATCAGTATGTTAGTTAGTGTACAGTAGTAAATATTAGTCATTTAGTACTAGTTAGATAGTTAGTTATTTATATACTAGTTAGTATATGACACTTAGAGTATTTTAACATATAGGTATTAGTGTTATTGGTTAGCTTAGCTAGTTAGAGACCAAAACCTTAGCTTGAACCTAGAAATTAGTGTATGACCTAGAAAAGACTTAGAAAGCATGTTAGTGCATCTTTTAACTCTTTCTTCTCATTTACACCAATTAACACAATATTTTCTAAATAGGATTGTGTGGCACAAGCTCGGACACCGAGTGACATCATTTGCTCCGGACAGAGGCGAGTACATTCTCTGACAGATTTCATCATGTTGATGATTACTATGATTCTAGTTGTGTAGTGTTACACTTGATTCCTGACACAGTGGATTCACGGGCTAGTATTATTGATACCTGTTACGAGGAGTCATGATTGGATCCATCGTACTAGCCGGGGGATGGGGAAATTAATGTTAGTTGATTATGTGATCATACCCCACTTTCGTGTGCATAGCTCACCCTCACCACACACAAGGTGTAGCCTGATCTTATTCGTGTGCATAGCTCCCCATATATGATTGGCCTGACCTCCTATATTCGTATGCATAGTGAATCATATGATTGACCTGATCCCTTTCGTATGCATAGCTAATCATATATGTTGAAGCCTGATCTAGTCCCAAGCCGATCACATAACAAACTAATAACTTAAGTCACTTAGCTAGTATTTCTATTCCTGTTTCAAGTTTATTTTTGCTAGCACTTATAGTTACCTATTTTTCATTATATGCTTCTCATTCTATCTATTTCCCTGTGATATGATTATATGCTTCTTAGTTCTTTATATTCCAGTATTTTATTTCCATCATGTATATTCATTACTCACTGTTTTATAATCTTTGTCAATTTAATTGGAACTGCTGTTAGTTTATGTGCTTCGCTCCTTTTTTGATTGGATAATATTTTTTAGAGGATCTCGAGGCATTTTGTCCCACATACTATGGACACGGAGTAGACGAGAATTATACTCAGGAGCTTCAGGAGGATCCCGTTCCAGTAGCGGATGCATTAGTGGAGACTTAGAGCCTAGAATTATTTTGTATTGGGTCATTAGATTATGAGATATTTGAGATTATACTTCATTTGAGACTTATGTTGTTATTGAGATAGCTAGACTCTAGACTCATTGATATTGTGATATATATTCCTCGACTTCTTTGGTTCTTTTATATCATTGTGGTGCTTTTCATCTCCCTTATAGATAATTGTGATTGACTATTGTGATTGTCATTATATATTCATCTTATCCTCCTTTTGGAGTTGAGATTATCATTGACAGGTTATATATTTATATTTATATATATATATATATATATATATATATATATATATATATATATATATATATATATTATTGTGAAATTGTGATAGATAGTATTGATGACCTAGCACAACGTTCTACGTCATGTATGATGTAGGCTGGGCGTTGCCACGTATTCGTGCCGGATCATCCGGGTACGGGTCGTGACACCGAGAGCACCAAAGCCATGCGGCCCAATGACCACCCCTCATATATAGTATTTTTTGAGTGTTTTCGAAGGTGACCAAGAGCGATCCAGAAGTTCATTTATAAGTTTGCTAGTTCCTGGGGGGCAGATCGTCTGTACGGCAAATCTTGCTTTGAGCAACGGTACTTTTGACCACCCCAGCAAGGAGCTTTTCTTCAGTTTTTTCTTTGCTTTGTTCTTTCTTATTGTAGCGTCTGCGAACGTAAAGAGAATAACGGTTTTCTTGTTGCTAGTTGTAATCTTTATTTTTTTGAAGTCTGTTTGTAACATGTATTGGTTTGTGCTTTGTTGGAATCGAGAATATCAGATGAGGAACTCTTGTGTGAATCTCTGATCTCGAAGACAACTTGGGTTCTAATAGAGAGCGGACTTTCGGGTCACGCTTGGAGCTCTGCTAATGACCTGTATTCTACCATCTTTGATCCACCATGGGACTAACAATCTCAAAGCAAGATCCAAAGAAAGATGAAGAATATTTGTTCAAATCTTCTTGGCAACAAGTTTTCACAAACTTGAGAAGATTAACGGGATTTACTTCGAACATTTGGATGAGAGAAGGAGCCATTTGTCAAATGTTAAAAGAGAGTTGTCGAAATCTACCATTTTTCAGGATGGAGGAGATAGCGTTTGTAGGACGCACATTTTCGTTGGAAGAAAGATTACAAAATGACCAAGGATTGCAGAGTATGCGCATAAAGGTCAGACGTATGCGCCTGACAGTCCTTAGCGTTTAGCAAGATTGGCGCATGACAAGTTTTGGCGCATAGCAGAGCTGGGCGCATAGTATCTCATGTGCATAATGTCTATGCACATGCAGGACGCGCATGGATGTCTCTGTGCATAACAAGATTGGCGCATGGTGGCCCTTGCACATGAAATTCACTGCACTAGACATGAATTTGTCGTATGGCTGTAATTGGATTTTGACTCAGAACCAATCTGAACCAATATAGCAAGGTATAGCTAAACTTGGTTCCTTTGATTACTTAACTTGGTTGCTATGATTGTGCAGGTTGAGTCATCAAGCGTGATTGCTGACTAGTAGGTAGATACTGGTGCATCTGACCACGCATGCTCTGAGAAAGAGCAGTTCACCAAGGAAGAGATCTTATAAGAATATTTCTATGCCAAACAAGTGTCAAGTAGGAGATCTAGGGATCATGTTTATGATTCTGGACTTCCGGCTTAAGGAAGAAGTTGCTCTTATTGAGTTATGACGCATCTGACTGAGACATGTCCTTTCCAACAAAGATGTCTACTCAAGGGATATCTCCAAGATGTGGGAGTAAGGAGGTGGAGAGACGTGATGGCTGTGCTCAGATACAGATAGTCAGGAAGCCGTTTAGATGGGTGAATAATTATATAGATCTTATGGAGCTGGTGCACTCAGACCTCAGTGACTTCTATTCTCCACAAAAGGGCTGGGATAAAGTTTATTACTTCTTTCTTTGATGATTTCTAGGGAAACGCGTCCATGTATCTTCTCATAATCGAAGGATGAAGCGTTCGAGAATATCAGGGACTTCAAGTTTGGAGCTGAGCGTTGAACCGGTCTACAACTCAATAGACTCATAAGTAATCAAGACGAAGAATATCGTTCTTTGGATTCGCATCGTTTAGCTTATAACATGGGATTGACTATGGAACAAGCTTCATTCTTTGGATTCACATCATTCAGCTTGGAACATGCAATTGACTATGGAACAAGTATCATTTCTTGGATTCACATCGTTCGGCTATGAACATGGAATTGACTATGGAACGAGCATCGTTCTTTGGATTTGCATCATTCAGAACATGGAATTGACTATGAAATGACATCTTCGTACTCTCCAAATCCTTTAAAGGTGCAGATAGGAAGGACAAGTAGATGATAGTATTTATATCCATATTGTTGTATAACATGTCTTCCAAATTGTCTGTGGGAGAAGGATGCACTTACTGTCACGTCCCAGTCCCAAAATACGTAGGACTAGGAACACGTAAGCATGCCAGCCGCATGTACATGGCAACTCCAATATATGGATACCATGATACACACGTACGCTGTAATATGAACAATAATTCACAAGTGGTATAAACTATCACAAGTCACAGGGTATAACTAAATCTCATCCACAGAAATCATAAATAATAAATAACCAACAACTATGTAACTAAATCTCAATATGAAGTATCAGAGAAAGATAGTCGGGTGGAAACAAATCCACTACCAAACTAGATAAAAAAGCAAACACAATATAAGCACATCAACTAACAATCAATGAGACTCGAAGAGAAGACCTCCTCAAAATATAAGTAGCAAGTCCTGATCTGCGCTCTTGCTAAATCATGAACATCTACACCTGGAAAGGGACCAGGTCCTCAGAGGGTCATAACAAGATACATAGAAGCATGCCAATAAGTACTGTAAAATAAACATCCAAAGGGGTCGCCTAACCGTCTAAGTGAATGCAGTTTAAGAACAACTTTCCCAACGCGTGGGCTATATGGCTAAAATGGGATTGGCATGATTCTCTTGAAGATTCAGGGGCCTACAAAGCATGTCATCTTTTGAACGGCAGAGGCCGCCTGATAATATATAATATATAGTGGTCATCATGATCGCGCATCTCCGACGGAGAGTACGGGTTACACAAGAAAAGTACAACGGAGCCCACACGCCTTACTTGTTGTTCTCCCCACCCTATGCGCTAAGCATGTCACATCCATGACACCATAATACCTCTAATAACTGCCAGGTCTACTAGCATGCAAAGTTTCTATCGACAGTTATTTCCTATCGCACGTCCCATACGTACAGGAGGCCAAACCCTGCACGCGAGTCTGTGATCTATATGAGACTCACAACTCGTGTAAGAAATATGTCACGGCCAATAAAACCTAATGATGCCTCATGATAATGGGGTGGTCTCATAAACTAGGTCACATACATATACATAATAAAAATAGAATACGACGACACCGTCGTTGCACCCAAGTTTCCTTGGACGCGCAGTTTATATAACAGTTAAAATATATGAACTAAATAAGCAGAAATAAGATGCATGCAACATGTGGAATATAAATTATAGTACAATGGCAAGGTATACTTGCCTGGCAAGAAAGCTGCGTAGTACCAATAACCTGCTCCTGAAGTCGCGCAGAACAATCCAATATCCTATATACATATAATATAACACAATACAACATCAGTCATTACACTAGCACATACACAACCATAATTACACTGAACTCAGAAGGTACGCTAGGGGTGACACTGGTCAACTAACAAGGTCAATTGTGCGTCTAATTACGCGGGTGTCACATCGTTGATTTGATGTGCATAATCAGACATTCAACTAACACTTGTCTAGCCAGTACGTCGGTGTACACAAGGCAGACAATTCCCTAATATTCAGGTCACAAAGTCAGGGTAAATATGCGGGCAAAATCCACGGTGTCCTAGGATCGTACAGCAAGTAAACACATATATAGTCATAATTATTATTTAGCATTAATTTTTTACACAATATATATATATATATATATATATATATATATATATATATATATATATATATATATATATATATATATATATACTAAATATATAGTTATATACCAAATTGAACAATATACACATATGTGTACATATATGCATACAAGTCGTTGGGTTCACCGACACGGTCCAAAACCAACCAATCTAAACTGAACCAGTATGCTAGCCTAGCTGTTATTCACACAAACACGCATACACAATATGAAAGGAGAGGAACATGTTCGAACCTCGGGGTTAGCGTGCACAGGCACGAGAATCGGGGGTGACTGCTGCAGGTTATCTTCGGCGAGGGTGACGGGTCCACGATGAATACGATGATGATATTGATGTTGATGATGATGGCGAGGGTAATGATGATTAAGGTGATGATGATGATGATGATGATTAAGGGAATGATGGGGGTAATGATGATGATGATGATGAGTATGATAATTGGTGATGATGATTATTAAGGTGATTAATGGTGATGATTTTGATTACAATGGTGATGATGATGATGATAATGTAGGTTAGGATGATGATGATGATTATTATGAGATGATGATAATGGTGATGATGATTATGTGATGAAGAAGGGAATGGCCGGAGGCTTCAGGCGAGGAGAAGGACAGCGGTGGTGATGGGTCAGGCGGGTGGCAAACAACGGTGGAGGAAGGTCGTGGAGGTCAGGGCGCTGGAGAGGATGATGGTGGAGGAGAACGTTCAGTCCGGTGGTTGAGGTGCAGGCGGGGGTCTGGTCGAGGAGGGGTTGCTCCGGGGACGAGGTGGTGGTGAGCGGCTGAGGAAGAATGAGAGGAGACTCGGGTGGCTCATCGATGCAGGTGGTGCTCCATCGAGGAGGAGGAGAGTGGAAGAGAACGGCGAGGGGGAGGAGAGGTGAACGGTGGTGGTGGCTGGGAGCAGTGGCCGAGGAAGAGGGTGGTCAGGCGGTCGAGTGGAGGTCTGCGAGGGATGTCGTGGTGTAGATGATGATGGGAAGAGGTGGTGGTCGACTGGGGTATGAATATGGTGTCGATGGAGGAGAACGGCGTCGGAGACGATGGTGGTGGCAGTGAGTCATGTCGAGGGTGGTGATAGAGGATTGGCCGGGGAGTCGGGGCTGACCGGAGATGGAGGTCGGCTCGGGGATCGGGTTGGCCGATGTGTTACTCGGGAAGATGCCGGAGTTATTGACAGCGGGGGAGTTCGGTGTGGGGAAGGTGACTGCTCGTCGTGGATGGCCGGGGTTCGATGGTGCTGCCGGGTCTGCTCCGGCGAGTCCGCACGGGGAAGGAGGTGAACAGGAAAGGGGGAGATGGGTGTAGTCGGCTAGGTGTAGGTTTTGAAAAATAAAGAAAAAGAAAGGAAAAGTTTTTTATATACATGTAGAACTTGGGTTAGGTGTTTGACCTAAAAAAATTGGGCTTGGTCAACTCCTCCTTGGAGTGGGCCTTGGCTTGTCATATAGGTATTGGAGGGCTATAATTTGCATTGTTTAAAATGCAAGGCTAGGATTAAATGAGGGGGCGATGTTGTGTGTTACACATTCCGAAAAACATGGAAAAATTTCATATGAAGGAGAAATAGGTTTCTTCATGTACTGTGTCCAATGGTGGGGACACCTTAATGCATTTTTGCATAAAAACGTCCAACAATTGGAAAATTGCACAAAGATGGAAATTAGATTAATTTAATTAAAATTAATGCACAATATGTTCTCGAATTAATTAGGAGTATATGGGGCTAAAATTAGGTGGAACACAAGTGTCATGGACGTAGAGGACTCGGGATAGAATATTATCATAATTTGGGTTACACAAAACGAGTCAAGATTGTGTCTCCAATTTTGATTGGAACACACAAGGATACAAAGTTGAATATATTTAGAATTAAATATAAACATTTGCGACGAATATTGTGCGACTAAAATATAGAATAATTATAAGTTACACAAATGTCAGAATAGATGACTAGCACGTTTAGGACAAGGGTGTGAAATTTATAGGAAGGCAATGGCTAGTGTAGTGCTCCAATTATCGAAGCAACAGTAAGGTGCACTATGTGATATAAATATTGTATAATTAAATAAAATGTCGTGTTCTATTTCTAATTGGATTCAACTAGCCCTAGTTTCACTATCTAAGCCAAGTAGGCCTAATTTTGGATGAGGGAGTTTACACTTACGGTCATGTTCCAAGTACCGTTCGTTACTTCTGATGTCACTCTGGTTCAAGGTCAGATCCACATGAGTATCATTCAATTGTGAGGGTTTTGGCGTATGAGTAGCTTCTAGAGGACCTTATTGGCCAGAGTTATTTGGCACTTCTGTAGAAGAATATGTAGTCTAGAAAAAAGTTGTCTTTAAGAAGACAACATTTGAACTAGAACTCATAAAGCAGTCAGCAAAAAGTGTCAGGAGGTTGAAGGACCAAAGATGACCTTATCACCTATCATATGGAGGTTGTGCCACTTACCTATAATGAGGCGATAAAGACCAGGGACTTAGTTTGCTGGGAGGGGGCAGTCCATGATGAAATTGACTCCATAACAACACTTGGATGTTGGTCAATCTACCTAAGAGAGATAAACATGGTAGATGCTCATAGATCTTCAAGTACATGAAGATGAAAGCAGACAAAACAAATGAGTTCAAGTCTAGGCTAGCTGCTTAGGGGTTTTTCTTAGGTACATGGGATTGAGCACTTTGGCACCTCGTTCAGGGTGTCATATATCAGGGTGATAATTGTCATAGCTATAATTCATAAGCTTAATGATTATCAGATGAAGTGAAGATAACGAGTCTTGCAGAAGGAATGACATGAGAAATTCACGGACAACAGTCAGAATTATTGTCATTCAGGTTTGAAGACAGTCTGCGGGTTGGTGATATCTCTATACGACCTGAAGCAAATCCCATGATATGTTAGCAAAAGTTTGACAAGTCATCAAGTCAAAGTTATCGCATGATCAGCGATACAGACAAGTGTGTATACACGAAGTTCGCTAATAATGGTGAAGTCATCTTTTGTATCTATGTGGACGCCCTGCTAGTCCCAGCTGCAGATATAAAAGTGTCACTAGAACGATGATGTCATTTTTGTCCAATCTCAGGACATGGGTTTGCGGATATCATCCTGAGGATATAAGATAATTCGATCGACATATGGGCTTGCTTAGTCACAAGCTCTCTGCATGAATAATTGATCATACGAGTTGGGTATCAGGGACGATACTCCTCAGGTGTGACATAAAGATGAAGCCAAATACAAGAAAAAGCACCAGAGAATTGGTGTACTCGAGCATCATAAGATGAATGATTTAAGCTGTGAGTACCACCAGGCCTGATATAGCTCTTGCTGTAGGGATATTGATTCAAGTTCACGAGCAGTATGTGTGCTGTTGAACATTGAAAGCTGTGAAGAGAGTTGTCAGAATTCTTAGGTGGACTCAGTGGTATATCTTGCACTACAGAAGTTATCCAGATATGAAGGAAGGCTTCGGTGATGCTAGTTGGTGCTGATCAGGAAAGAAGAGTGAAAGATCCACATGAGGACGTGACTTCTCCAGGGGTGATGTTGCTATATCGTGGAAGTCGAAGAAGCAGTCTTTACTCTCAGAGTTTTTTGCACTATCAAGCTGCAGCATATAAAGCAGAATGGATTTGGAAGCTCTAAGATAATCTTTCTATGGTTGGTACACAAATTCGGGTGATACTGACATACCGTGAATACCAGGAAGCTGTAGCAGTAGAATCTAATCATCTCTTCAATAATTAAAAAAGAACTGTGTGGGTATAACACAGGACACTGAATGAGCGCAGCTAACGTGGATCATTACAGTGGTTAAATGATTGGAGCCAGGTGATTCTGGCAGATTCGTTCAAGACACCACAAGAACACCTCAAGCATAATATCATGGTAACGAATAATGTTCGGAGCTAGGTGATTCTAGCAGATAAGTTCAAAACGCTACATGAGTGCATCAAGGGTGGCACCATTAAAGTGTTTAAATGTTAGGATCCATGTGATTCTGGCGGATCCGTTCATGATAGATCTCAAGCGCCAACTGATCGTAAGAACTATAAAAGAGCATAGTACTCCATGCTACTGTGGGGTGACTGTCACGCCCCAGTCCCAAAATACGTAGGACTAGGACAAGTAAGCATGCCAGCCGCATGGATAAGGCAACTCCAATATATGGAAACCAAATCCATACGTACGCTGTAATATGAATCTCAAATCCACAAGTGGTATAAATGTAATACAAGTCGCAGGAAAAAATCTAAATCTCATCCACCAAAATCATATAGAAATAAATAACCAGTATCTATGAAACTAGATCTCAATAGGAAGTATCTAAGGATGATAGTTGGATGGAAACAAATCCACTACCAACTCAAAGGGAAAGTAAATACAATATAAGTACAACTCAATCAAACAATATAAGTACCAGCTATCAATCCCGGCTCGAAGAGAAGACATCCACGAAGCATCCATAACCATCCATCTCTGCTCTCCTGCAATTACACAAGAACAGGTACACCTGGCAGCGGACCAGGTCCTCAGAGGGACATAACAAGATACTTAAACACATGCCAATAAAGTACTGAAATAAATATCCAAAGGGGTCGCCTAACCGTCTAAAGTGAATGCAGTTAAGAACAACTTTCCCCACAAGTGAGCTATCTGGCTGAAAACTGGGATTTGGCATGGTTCTCTTTTGAAGATCCAGGGGCCCAAAGGCACGTCGTCTTTTGAACGGCGGAGGCCCGCCAATGTATATATATGGGTCATCACCACCCGTATCTCCAGCGGAGAATCCGGGCGTCACAGAAAAAGTGCAAAGGAGCTCAAATGCGGTACTTGTTGTTCTCCCCACCCCATGCTCTAAGTATGTCACATCCATGACACGATTTGGTCCATAGCCTATTCTTAGTGCCCTAGCCCAATCCTGCAACCAAACAAGGACAAGGATGGGACCACCGTACTACAATAAGCTATGTCCCTGGACCTCTAATAACTGCCAAGTCTACTAGCATGCAAAGTTTCTAACAGCAGTTATTCCTAACGCACGGCCCACACGTACAGGAGGCCAGACCTGTCACGCAGTCCGTGATCTATATGAGACTCATACTCGTGTAACAACTGTGTCACGGCCAATAAACCTAATGGTGCTGCATGATAGTAGGGTAGTCTCATGAATAAGGTCAATGCAATACATAAATAAAAACATATCGCGACGTCACCGTCGCGAGCATTTTTATATAACAATTAAAATATATGAACTAAAGACAGAAAATAAAGATGCGTGCAACATATAGAATAAGAATAATAGTACAATGGCAAGGTATACTTGCCTGGCAAGGAAGCTGTAATGTACCAATAACCTGCTCCAGAAATCGCGCAGAACAATCCAATATCCTATGTACACATAAATATAATATAATAGAATCATTAGTCATTACACTAGCACATACTCAACCACATTTACACTGGAATCAGGGAGTATACTAGGGGTAATACTAGTCATCTAACACGGTCAATTATGCATTGAATTACGCGAGTGTCGCATCTTCAAGTACTGTACGAAATCAGTCAGTCAACTGACAGGTGTCTATGCCTGTACGTTAGTGTACGCAAGGCAGACAAATTCACAAGTTCTTAGGGTCAACATGGTCAAGGTAAGTATGGGATAGTCCACGATGTCCTAGGGTCATACAGTCTGAATATTTAGTCATAATTATCAATTAGCATTTACTTACATATATATTCATATAACTATATAATAATATAACCATTAATTTATTTTAATTTATTTAATTCTGGAATAATTACTCTAAAATCCTATTTTAATCTTATTATTCTGATTTTTATGTTAACTCCTAAATTTTGTCCAAAGAAACTGAATTTTATCAACTCGAGACTCATGGCACGCAAATCGAGGCGATCTGTTGACCAAAAAGTCAACCGATACAAACTCGACTTTCATGCATAATTTCCTGTAGATTTCAGCATCAAAAACATACTGGAATTTATGGCTCGTCTGAATTCAAATTCGTTTGGGAATTATGGCACATACAAATTTTGTATTGTGCACCGATGGTTAAATTCTAACCTAGAAGTTCTACAGAATTAACAGTATGAAATACTTTGAAATAAATTTTGGAAAAAATATATGTCGATGATCTCGACATTAGCTTTCCGAAACTTTAAACGGTTCGTCATTCTGATTCCTGGTTCTCCCGGAATCGCGAAAACATCGAAACACGTCTATTTTTGGACATGCTGTGCTCTACGAATTTTCCAGAATTTAATACTAATAATTTAGAAAAACAATTTATATTATCAGAAATCTAACCTCATTATCGTTCTAACAAAAAAAACTGGAGCGTGTTTGGAGTCCGGAGCTAGGAGATATCGTCTTTTTAATTCGTCATAACTAGTAGAAAATGAGGCTGAATTTATGACGAATTTTGACTATTTTTTGGACGAAAAAGAGAGGAATTTGGGAAAGAAAAATATGAAAGATAAGGTATTTATAATGGTGGACACTACTTAATTAAATACGACTAGGATTGGTTAATTTGGATAGGATTATGATGAATTTAAATAAGGATAGGATATGCATGAAGTTGATTTCCTAGTAGGTTAAGGATTTGAATTAATTTAAAATAGAGTTTGAATTTATCTCAATAATTTATAATCTTAAATATAATTAAAGATAATACAAATAATTTATAAAATCTTATTAATACCTATTAACACTAAATTAGTATCTATCTAATATTAAGACTATATATATCCAAATAAATCCTAAATAATTTTAAAATCTAAATAAATTTCTTAAAATTCTAAATAAATTACAAAAAAATATAATTAAATATTTTAAACTAAAATAAATATTTGGTAGGAACGACATGCAAGTATAGTCGTATAGTAAATCATAGAAGTCCTAGAAATTTATCTTTTCTAAGTTTTAATTACCAAAAATTCTAGAAAAAATCTCCAAAAATCTAAAATAACCTAAAATAATTCTAAATGAATATTTATATAAGTAAATATATCAAGAAATTTATTTTCTAATTAACTAAGAGCATATTCTAAATAAATTCAACATATATAATAAATATAATAATATAAAATATACACAAAATACCTATTTTGGGTGAGAGAGTTTACAATCTACCCAACTTAAAATAATTTCGTCCTCGAAATTAAAATAAGACATAATTTGTTAAATTCTTCACATTCGTACATAAGGTATGTCAATCGCAATCTCTTCCAAAAATTTAAATAACAAAATCTATCTGAATCTATCGTGATCACTTCAAAATTAATATAACCACTGTTTAAATCAAAATTCAACCTGTCGTAATCTTTTCTCGATTTTTAAATAATCAACATCCAAATCTGACTCAAGTCTATATGACATCCCACATCAAAATTTATATTATAATTTTCAACTATCATAATCTCCTCTAGACTTTGAACAATAAACAATTCTAATCAAATCTTATTCCTATTCTTAACTTAAGAATTTTGTACTATTCAAATATTTAAACTCAATTTACATCCTCAATATTTCAAATAGGTGACCCAACAATCAAAATTGAACTTTTAATTCAAATCATCAAATTGTAAAATTTAAATCTAATTAACCAATTGTTCAAGTCTAAAATTCTATATTTATCCTCAAAATTTAAATCGATGATTCATCCTTCAATATTCAAAATTTAAATCATGTGCTCAAAGTATAAATATTGGGTCCTCAATATCAAGATTTTTTAAAATTCATTAAATCCTCATTATCTTAATCCCTCTGTTAAAATTCTCCACATTAAAAGGACTTAATCTCTCAATCTAATCCTACTTGATCACAATCTAAAAGAATTCTCCTCAAGTTTAATACTGCAATTTCTACCCAACTTAGAATTTATCCATCTATCATATAAGGCTCTTACACTTAAGAAAAATATTCCTCAATTTATTTTCTCATGTCATTCAATCCTCAAAACTTTAACACCAACTATATCATATGTGATATGCCCTTAATCAATTATGAAAGAGGGTCACCAAGCAAAGCGACTGGCCTGTGGGGTATATCTAGTACTATCTATATATCAAACTTATACCATGCAAGATGTTTCGTCTTTCTGAAATAAGGAAAGACGTAGATCAATAATAAAGAGTTCAAGGAAGAGGTAATAGAATGCAAGTATGGGGATCAAGGCGCTTTAAAGAATTCAATTGGGAATTGTCAAAGCAGTTGTGGATTGAAATCATAATTTGGTAATTCCTATTCATATGCTCGCATCGGTACAGTTATGTAGCAGATACGATATGCTCAGCTATATCTAGAGGGCAAGTACATTCGTTTACTAATCACCATATATCTCAATCCACGTAAAATAGTTATGTGAAGGGCGAACCGAGCGCACTATGGTTGATCAGACCGTAGTACACTGATTCTGAAATGTATTAGTGTGCGCGCCCAATAATACATATGTAGTGAACAAGCTTGATAAAGAATAAGCTTGCAAAAACTAGGCTATAATAGCAGCATGAGTCAAGATAGTACAACAAATATAACTACGCTGGATTATGATGAAAGAAGGTGCAAATTAATTCAAGTTCACAAAACAAAACAACATAAGCAACAATAATAAAAAGACTTTACAATCTCTACAGTTGTCATACTAATTCCTTGTCTAAGTCGCTAGTCGACCAATAGGGACATGGACCTCTAAATTCTATCGTCTGAATAAACACTGTCGTCTTTGCTAGCATACAATTAATGTCATTCAGTTACACTACATCAATGGATCACAAGGGCTACGTGATACTAGGTGGTGAGGTATACTATCCAACTTAAAATAATTTAACTACTATTGTATTGTCTTAAGGATACCTACAAAAATAACCTTGCATATGTACATAGAACAGAAACTCTTATTAGGGTATATGAGGAAGGATCTTGGTACTTATTAGGGTCTTATGTTGCATTATATAGGTAAGGGTCAAGTGCTCATAGAACATGTGTCAATCGTAGGGATAGAAGAGTTACTAGCCGTTAAGGGGAAAGGGATTTAACTCGTATCGAGCTATGGGTACAAATTTCGTGATTTAAAGCTAAGGGGTAATCATTAGGTCACAACCTAAGGGAACTACGCAAACTATCAAATCCCAACTATCACGCACAAAATTCAAAGTTCAAATTACCAAGCTATACCCTAGCAAACTACATGTCCTAACATAGAATAAGATTACTTGGCCTTCAATCATACGAGTTATGTGGCACGAGTTAAATGATGAAGAAAGAAGAATCATAATTTAGTCGTCACACAATTAGCGAACGCTAAGGTTGCAGGGGGACAAGTTATGAAATCAAAAATAGAGGGCTCTAGATAGCATCATGGTTCTCTAAGGGGGTGGCATGCTAGTTGCCATGTTCGAGGTATGATCAAGGGAAATGGTTGATTATATTCCTCTAGGCTTTCTAGGGTGCTGTCTACTAATAACAAGACAATGACATAAGTTTTATAGTTCTCTAATACTATCCAATTATGAGGGTTAGGTTCAGTCCTAATGTTCAATATTGGTTTTCCATTGGTTCCTCAATACTAGGGTCAAACATTATGGTAAAACTTCTAACTAACTCTAGTAGTGTCTATACTACTCTCAAGTCTTCATAATACATCAGGGGGTAATGGTAAATCAATTCTAAAGATAAGGAATTCTAGGGTTCACTAGATATTCTAAACTTAGTGGTGTGTCTATATTCTCGTTGTATTCTTAATAGGTGTGCTACTTTAATTATCATCCTAATAACAGGGGTTCCTATATTCTAACAGAAGGCCATATATACTCAAGGAACTTATTAGGGAAGTACAGGAATCAAGCAGGATACAATTGTTCGAATAGATCATAGAGGAGGAAGTTGAATCATAGTCAATTGTGGATGAGATCCTATACTCTAGTCCTATGTGCAGGCTTGTTCGGTACAGTAACGTAACCGAGACAATATGCTCTCGACCTGCGTGGGCCACCACAAAAACATGTCACGCCCCAGTCCCAAAATACGTAGGACTAGGACACGTAAGCATGCCAGCCGCATGGATAAGGCAACTCCAATATATGGAAACCAAATCCACACGTACGCTGTAATATGAATCTCAAATCCACAAGTGGTATAAATATAATACAAGTCGCAGGAAAAAATCTAAATCTCATCCACCAAAATCATATAGAAATAAATAACCAGTATCTATGAAACTAGATCTCAATAGGAAGTATCTAAGGATGATAGTTGGATGGAAACAAATCCACTACCAACTCAAAGGGAAAGTAAATACAATATAAGTACAACTCAATCAAACAATATAAGTACCAGCTATCAATCCCGGCTCGAAGAGAAGACATCCACGAAGCATCCATAACCATCCATCTCTGCTCTCCTGCAATTACACAAGAACAGGTACACCTGGCAGCGGACCAGGTCCTCAGAGGGACATAACAAGATACTTAAACACATGCCAATAAAGTACTGAAATAAATATCCAAAGGGGTCGCCTAACCGTCTAAAGTGAATGCAGTTAAGAACAACTTTCCCCACAAGTGAGCTATCTGGCTGAAAACTGGGATTTGGCATGGTTCTCTTTTGAAGATCCAGGGGCCCAAAGGCACGTCATCTTTTGAACGGCGGAGGCCCGCCAATGTATATATATGGGTCATCACCACCCGTATCTCCAGCGGAGAATCCGGGCGTCACAGAAAAAGTGCAAAGGAGCTCAAATGCGGTACTTGTTGTTCTTCTCACCCCATGCTCTAAGCATGTCACATCCATGACACGATTTGGTCCATAGCCTATTCTTAGTACCCTAGCCCAATCCTGCAACCAAACAAGGACAAGGATGGGACCACCGTACTACAATAAGCTATGTTCCTGGACCTCTAATAACTGCCAAGTCTACTAGCATACAAAGTTTCTAACAGCAGTTATTCCTAACGCACGGCCCACGCGTACAGGAGGCCAGACCTGTCACGCAGTCCGTGATCTATATGAGACTCACACTCGTGTAACAACTGTGTCACGGCCAATGAACCTAATGGTGCTGCATGATAGTAGGGTAGTCTCATGAACAAGGTCAATGCAATACATAAATAAAAATATATCGCGACGTCACCGTCGCGAGCATTTTTATATAACAATTAAAATATATGAACTAAAGACAGAAAATAAAGATGCGTGCAACATATGGAATAAGAATAACAGTACAATGGCAAGGTATACTTGCCTGGCAAGGAAGCTGTAATGTACCAATAACCTGCTCCAGAAATCGCGCAGAATAATCCAATATCCTATGTACACATAAATATAATATAATAGAATCATTAGTCATTACACTAGCACATACTCAACCACATTTACACTGGAATCAGGGGGTATACTAGGGGTAATACTAGTCATCTAACACGGTCAATTATGCATTGAATTACGCGGGTGTCGCGTCTTCAAGTACTGTACGAAATCAGTCAGTCAACTGACAGGTGTCTATGCCTGTACGTTAGTGTACGCAAGGCAGACAAATTCACAAGTTCTTAGGGTCAACATGGTCAAGGTAAGTATGGGATAGTCCACGATGTCCTAGGGTCATACAGTCTGAATATTTAGTCATAATTATCAATTAGCATTTACTTACATATATATTCATATAACTATATAATAATATAACCATTAATTTATTTTAATTTATTTTAATTTATTTAATTCTGGAATAATTACTCTAAAATCCTATTTTAATCTTATTATTCTGATTTTTATGTTAACTCCTAAATTTTGTCCAAAGAAACTGAATTTTATCAACTCGAGACTCATGGCACGCAAATCGAGGCAATTTGTTGACCAAAAAGTCAACCGATACAAACTCGACTTTCATGCATAATTTCCTGTAGATTTCAGCATCAAAAACATACTGAAATTTATGGCTCGTCTGAATTCAAATTCGTTTGGGAATTATGGCACATACAAATTTTGTATTGTGCACCGATGGTTAAATTCTAACCTAGAAGTTCTACAGAATTAACAGTATGAAATACTTCGAAATAAATTTTGGGAAAAATATATGTCGATGATCTCGACATTAGCTTTCCGAAACTTTAAACGGTTCGTCATTCTGATTCCTGGTTCTCCCGGAATCGCGAAAACATCGAAATACGTCTATTTTCGGACATGCTGTGCTCTACGAATTTTCCAGAATTTAATACTAATAATTTAGAAAAACAATTTATATTATCAGAAATCTAACCTCATTATCGTTCTAACAAAAAAAACTGGAGCGTGTTTGGAGTCCGGAGCTAGGAGATATCGTCTTTTTAATTCGTCATAACTAGTAGAAAATGAGGCTGAATTTATGACGAATTTTGACTATTTTTTGGACGAAAAAGAGAGGAATTTGGGAAAGAAAAATATGAAAGATAAGGTATTTATAATGGTGGACACTACTTAATTAAATACGACTAGGATTGGTTAATTTGGATAGGATTATGATGAATTTAAATAAGGATAGGATATGCATGAAGTTGATTTCCTAGTAGGTTAAGGATTTGAATTAATTTAAAATAGAGTTTGAATTTATCTCAATAATTTATAATCTTAAATATAATTAAAGATAATACAAATAATTTATAAAATCTTATTAATATCTATTAACACTAAATTAGTATCTATCTAATATTAAGACTATATATATCCAAATAAATCCTAAATAATTTTAAAATCTAAATAAATTTCTTAAAATTCTAAATAAATTACAAAAAAATATAATTAAATATTTTAAACTAAAATAAATATTTGGTAGGAACGACATGCAAGTATAGTAGTATAGTAAATCATAGAAGTCCTAGAAATTTATCTTTTCTAAGTTTTAATTACCAAAAATTCTAGAAAAAATCTCCAAAAATCTAAAATAACCTAAAATAATTCTAAATGAATATTTATATAAGTAAATATATCAAGAAATTTATTTTCTAATTAACTAAGAGCATATTCTAAATAAATTCAACATATATAATAAATATAATAATATAAAATATACACAAAATACCTATTTTGGGTGAGGGAGTTTACAGTGACACCACCATGAGGTACCTCGACAGGGTAAAGCCTCAGATTCGGGCCATATCACAGCGGCATTAGCCCGCATATAGTCAGAGTCAATAACTATAAAGGAGCGTAGTACTCCATTCTACCTTGGGGTGACACCACCATGAGGTACCTCGACAAGGTAAAGCCTCAGCTTCAGACCATGTCACAACGGCAATAACACCGTATATAGTCAGAGTCAAGCACTATGAAGAAGCTTAGTACTCCATGTTACTGTGGGTGACA
The DNA here is from genome assembly GCA_036927795.1 of Iris macrosiphon. Taxonomy (NCBI): domain Eukaryota; kingdom Viridiplantae; phylum Streptophyta; class Magnoliopsida; order Asparagales; family Iridaceae; genus Iris; species Iris macrosiphon. The sequence continues at coordinate 229,060,789 of JAYESA010000006.1, forward strand.
CCACCATGAGGAACCTCGACAGGGTAAAGCCTCGGCTGCAGGCCATGTCACAGCGGCAGTAACACCGCACATAGTCAAGGACACAACAAATATGGGCTTGGAGGACCTCTGATATTGCGTCTCTGCAATCCTACCATTTAGTTTTATGCTATTGGTTCAAAGTAAAATCTACCATACATCTAGCTATTGATTCAAGAGAGGACCATTGACCAGGAGAATATCAGGTACAGCGGGTAGTCCTGAGGGATATTGTGGGATACGTACCCGAAGCTACTGTGATCTACTATTTGTTCTTAAACAAAACATTTCCTGTGGGAGGATCGCCTTGACGCCTTAATGAGTTCTCGGGCAGAGTGAATGTCTGACACGAGTTACATGAAGCACGAGTAGTTTCAGCACTACAATGTACTCGTATCCTATGTTACAATGGCATGACACCACACGAAGGAATGAACCTCGGCTTCGGGCCATGTCACAGCCGCGGTAGCAGCACACATAAGCATGTAGCATAATGTTAAAGGAAGATAGAGAGTGGTAGTACAATACTACAAAGAGGCATGTGACCTCATGCTACAGTAGGTAACACAACATGAGGGAGTGAACCTCGACTTCGAGCCATGTCATAGCGGTGTATCACCGCATAGAAGCGCAAGGATTCATGCTGGGAGGTAGTACATCACTACTAAGAGGCCAGTGACCTCGTGCTACAATGGGTGACACCACATGAGGGAGTGAACATCGGCTTCAAGACATGTCATAGCGACGTAGTACCGCACAGAAGCACAAGGCTCCATGTTGTATGTAGTAACAACACTACTAAGAGGCATGTGTCCTCGTGCTAAAGTGGTATGACACCACAAGAGGGAGAACCTCGGCCTTGGACGGCCATGTCATAGCGGTGTAGCACCGCACAAAAGCGCAAAGCTTCATGCCGGGTTATAAACTCTCTTTAGTGGAAGAACTCACCTAAGTGTATGGATAGAGATGTAGGTCGTGTCTTGAGAAAAAGTTTATAGACGCCCAAGATACACACACCGAGACAAAGTCAGCACATGACCTTTAACGTACGACCGGAGGCACAACTGATGTCATTGTGCAAGTGGAAAAAATAACAGCCATGATTCAGAATTCAAAGCGTAGTCCATTCTTGTATCATACTGTTGTTCGACCCATGCGGGAAGATTCAAGTCGTGGGCGACATCTATCCTAATGCATGATGGGCAGTCACTGTGATGAGCGCTCTACCATATATTATGATATATGTGGGTGATTGTTGGTATTTTCCACTTAGCTTTGGGAGTTTTAGTCCCATATTAGAAAACCATCAATGTGTATATCTTAATATATAACTTTGCTTAGTATTGGTATATGCACATGGGATGGTGGCCCATGTGGGTTGACTTTCCTAGAGGGTTTAAGTGTGAACTCCATTATGATAATCTTTATTTTGTCACCACCTTTGGAAAGTTTTTCTTAGGAGCTAAGCCCCCAAGGGGTTTAGCGACTCGGACTCGGGCTTAAGGGCGCAAAGTGGCGCTTTGTTGGCGCACAATTTGCACTTAGAACGTCAGCATCGTCGCGTGACGCTTATGCGCTCTTTTTATGCGCGAGTTGCATGCACGGTTGCTTGCTCGGGATCATGCTTCATGGCGCATGCGGCCAGGGGCAATGCTGCCTGGAGCTATGCGACCAGGGGCTATGCGACATGGAGTTATGCGACGATGCGCTATGCGGCCAGCGAGTTTCTTTGAGCGAGTCGCATGTGGAGGGGACATGGTCTGCTGTTGGTAGCGCATGGTTATTCGTGCCTTCCGGAACATGCGGCACATGTGGCACACGGGTGTCTGTGCACAGTGGTTGCTGCTTTCGGCGCTTGACGGAGCTGTCCTGTGCAGCATGACCGACAGCGGAGGCGGAGGTGACGCCTGCGGTACAGGCAGCGCATGCGGTTGCGACGACCCGTGTGGCTACGGCTACGCATGTGGCTTGGTGTCTGGTCAGTTGGCGCATATGCGGCCTGAACTTTCTCAGGCCGCATATGTGTTATTTTTCTCTATATATAGAGGAGCTTCTATTTCATTTAGTCAAGTTGGAAAAATCGAGAGCACCAGAGCCATGCGGCCCAGTGAGCACCCCTCATACATAGTATTTTTTGAGTGTTTTTTACGGTGACCAAGAGCGTTCCAGAAGTTCATTTATGAGCTTGCTGGTTCCTGGGGACAGATCGTCTGTACTGCGAATCTTGTTTTGAGCAACGGTGTTTTTGACCACCCCAACAAGGAATTTTTCTTCAGTTTTTTTTTTGCTTTGTTCTTTCTCATTGTAGCATCTGCGAAGGTAAAGAGAATAACGGTTTTCTTGTTGCTAGTTGTAATCTTTATTTTCTTTGAAGTTTGTTTGTAACATGTATTGGTTCGTGTTTCGTTGGAATCGAGAATATCAGATGAGGAACTCTTGTGTGAATCTCTGATCTCGAAGACAACTTGGATTCTAGTAGAGAGCGGACTTTCAGATGACGTTTGGAGCTCTGCTAATGGTCCGTGTTCTACCATCTTTGATCCATTCTGAGACTAACACTAATTACATGCCTCAAACTAAATTTTATGTCATAACCTTATCATGTTAATTGTTACCTTGGTTAGCTAGAAATTTAGCATCAAGGTAAAAGATTGATGTTGGGACGATAGTTGATTATAAAATTTTGTCAAATTTGATGTGGAGTTATTTTATACTATGTAGTTAGACTATTCTAATGGAAAAAAAAAACTTGGAATAATGACAACTACAACTTGTGTAGCTGACCTCAAGTTTTCGTTCTATTAATGGTCTCAAAATTAACCAACTCGTTATATGAATTTGAGTAGGTTCAACATGATAACTAGTCATTAATCCAGGCCTCAACTCGTTTTTCTTTCTTTCCTTGCTTCTTTAGACTAAATTATCATAATGTCATTTTAAATATAGTATTCGGACGGTTTTTATATATTAATTTTTAATTGTTCGATTTTGACACTATAATCTTTAAAATTGTTCTTTTTAAATATATTTTATCAATTTTGAAACACATCATAATAACTTCAAAAGAATATATAATAATACAAATATTTAAATTATATTTTGTACTACAAGATATGATTTTGAAGCACATTTCATCCAAATTCTAGGTAACGATGTTTCTTGGAGTCGTCAGTTCATTACTAACATACAAAATCTTGCCAAAAATAAAAATTCTGAAAGAATTATCGTATTACCGGTTTCTAACACAATTACATACAAATACATTCAAAGCATCCAAAATGAACAAATGTTCAAATACATCCACAACTCACAAAAACAACTTTGAAAGATGCTAGTTTGTTGTTGTTGTTATTATTATTATCTCCTAATAATTTGGTGTGTTGTGCTCGTAACAATTTTTTTTTTAATTATTGGTGTTACCCTTGACATTTGGTTTCCCTAACACACATTTAGGATATCAATAACAATTGTGTTCTTTTGGAGTGTGCTAAGTATATTTTTTGGAGGGCTAAATTACTATAATGACACTCCAATTATAGTATTCGAACGCTTTTGTCATCTTAACTTTCTACTGTTCGATTTCACATCTCAATTTCATAAATTGTTCTGTTGAAGCATCTTTCGTTAATTTGAAATACATCAAGAACACTTCAAAAACATATCTTGTAGTACACATGTATTGAACGTGCCAAAATTGAACAGTGAAAATTTAAGGTGATAAAAGCGTTCAAGATATAGTTAGGGTGTATTAGGATAATTTAGCCTCTTTTGGAGTGTCCTTATTAATACTAGAAAGTGCAAATGTATTGAACGTAAAAAAAAATTTATTAAAAAATAATTAAAATTTATTATAGATACTGTTATCGTATGGAATATGACCCAAGGAATCAGAGATGATGCCTCACATCTTAATCACATGAGCTATAGATGTTTAATATTAGATAATTAAACCATTAGTTAAACTTAATTATATTTTTAATTTTTAGGGCTATTTACACTAACTACCCCTAAGTTTTTGGTTTATTATACGGAATACCCATATTTTAAAACTAATTACACTGACCACCCATATGTTGTTTGTTTATTACATGCGGTACATCTACTTTAAGATAAAAATGAAAAATTATAACACTAACTAGCTCTATTTTTAAAAAAAAATTCTAAATGAAGGAGTGGTCAGTGTAATTAGTTTAAAAGTAGGAGTATCACGCATAATAAATCTAAAAATTAAGAATAGTTAGTGTAAATAATCTTAATTTGTAATTACTTGAGGGCCAAAAACGGCTCAAAATGGACCGTTTTAAAACCTAGAGATGGATAAGATAAAGATGATATAGAGATAATTCTCTCTCTATTCATTTCAGTATGGCTGCGGTTCTCCAGAGCTCTTCTCTCCGTTTGGCCATTCCCAATCCCAATCCCAATTCCAATCCCAATCCCAAGCTCTCGTTCTCTTCTTCTTCTTCTTCGGTTGGCTGGAAGAAGAGCAGCAACAGCAGCAACAGAAGCAGCAGCAGCAGGAGGAGATTGGCCTTCGCCTCCTCTCCTTCTGCGAAGGCCAAGTACATATACGACGACTATCTCGTGGTTTCTCTCTCTCTCTCTCTCTCTCTCTCTCTCTTGATATTCTTTCTTCCCTTTCTTGATTTTTCTTGATATTTGATGGAGCTGCTTCTGTGTTGTGTTCTATTTATATAGAAGAAGGTTTCTGCTAAAGAGGTGGCGGAGTTGATAAAGGGGGAGAGGAGCGTCCCCGTCGTCCTTGACTTCTATGCCACATGGTGCGGCCCCTGCATCCTCATGGCACAGGAGCTCGAAATGGTAGTATCTGTATCCCCTTATCTTTCGCTGCTACGCATTTCTTCAAACACCTACCGACGCTGCTCTTTTTTCTTTTCAAAGTTTTTTTTTTTTTTTTAATATTAGGATTATATACCATTTATGTGGAACGCAAAAAGCACAATCAAGGACTCAATAATGTACTGAAAAACAAGAGCATTTGGGGCCTGTTTGGTTCGACGAAGCGGAGCGAAGTTGAAAATTTTGGAAATCTATATTTTGCGTACTTCGTTGCGGTGAAGTGGAGCGAAGTGGAAAATTCTTCGTTTGGGTATTTTAAAGAAGTGGAGGTTAGAAGTTAAAAATTCTAAAATTTGGTGTTTGGTTGGTTGTTGAAGTGGGTGGGAAAGTGTAACTTTTTGTTTATGTGACATAAATAGTAAATTTTATTTTTGTTAAAGTAGAGAGGAAGTGGTGGGAATAAGAATTTTACACTTCCGCGCTCCACATTGGAGGAAAAAACACCGATGTCAAAATTTCGATTTCGTGGCAGACAAGATTTACTGTTCATGTCAAATCACAGTAATTATTGTCTACAAATCCTCCAACCAAACACGTGAAGTAGTCCCAAATCCGGATTTTGGCCACTTCGGCGCTCCAAATTTGCGAACCAAACCACCCCTTAGGGATAGCGCAATCTTAGTTCGGAAACAATCCAAAAAAAAGTTCAAACACTGGTGTCCCTTTTATGGGTTTCCAATCATAAAAGCAGTCTAGGGTAGGGAACCACCTGCTGATTTTGAAACGGCACTCGCCTGTGCATCCCCTTATTAGCATGTGGCACTTAGCATAGGCAATCCAAAGGCCCTATATTTAGAGCCTCTATAGGTTCAACAGAAACCAGGCTTTTCTGAATCATGCAGAGGTTTGTTTGATGACCTGCATATAATTGGATGATAATGGTAGTGAAGATAACCATATCCAACAACAGACTACATATATAGGACCAAGCCAGAATTTTAACAGAAAATAGGAAATGATGCTAAAGTATTTAGCTTTAGGAGGTACTGACACACTGAAAATGGGCGCCCTTCCGTTTCGCGGCGTGCCACACATGCGTTGGACGTAGCACAATACTCTAAAATACACTAGGATAGGCCAATTTTGATGCCGCATATATGTCATTGTGTGCTCATATTGTGTCGTATTTGTGTCTGTGCAACATAGATATAGCTTCATGCATCTATGGCATTTGCTAGACTTTCTTGATGTTTGCTACAGAACCAGAATATGGAGATTAAACGCATTGTCATTTTGTTTGAGGAGATTCAAAATTTCAAACCAAGATTCGATATATCAGTATCAAAATTAGTTTTGGATGGTATCGGCGGTTTCGGCAGTTTCAATAGTTTCTTTGTTTCAAAAAGCCAAAAATGTTAAAAAAAATTTTAACAAGCCAAAAAGTATATCTGATACATAAAGAGATAATTTTATATATTATATGTTTTATTTATATATTTTCCTTTAGATATCGTGTAACCACAATAAATAGTTTTGAATGAAATAAAATTAATATAGATGAATATTGTGAATGTATAGATATACAACTTCGACAAACGTAATGGTTACGATTTGTCGATAAGGAATTGTAGATAATTGTAACATTGTCATTTTTCAACACAACTGAATCATTGTGTTACATTTTTTTTTCATTCTTTTGTCTTTTCCGTTCAAAATTTTTCTACCGAACTGACTAGAAAAAGGACCCCTAATGTCGGTATCGGTCAATATCGGTAGCAGTCAGTATCAAATTGGGACATGCCAAAATCGTATCGGTAACGGCATTATCGTATTGGTATCGGCCGATACTATGAAATATAATTGAAACCATGATGAATATCTGTTGGATGGCTGGACTTTTCAACCTCTCTTATCATAGTGCGGATGCTAATTGAAAAATATACACTTCCGTCTGTCTGGGTGAGGCCATGCAGGCTATTCGTCAAACCAGTCTAGTGTTGGAAACTTAGAGTTGGCAGTGTAGTTGGCCCAAGACAAGCTGGGTCAAACTAGGCTTACGGACGAATCTACCAAACTTGCAAGCGATAAAAAATGGATTCACCTAGGTAGTGCCAGTGGCAATCCTTATGCATGTAAATAAATGCATAGTTCAGGTTTTAATCTTCAATAGGAGATGGTAAAGTGTGGATTACACTTTTAGGATGAGTGTTTGCTCAAATGTTCATTTCCAGAATGCAAGATACAACACCAACAAACCCTTTATCCAAAAACCTGGAATTGGCTGTTTGAAGCCTCTTCTTCCATTCAACCTCTATTAAGGATCATGTCCTTTGTAACATTAACAAAAATCATATTCTTATTTAAAACTTCAAATCATGTTCATATAGGCCTACCTCTAGTCCTAGGGGCTCCATTAACTACTATATTATTACTTCTCCTTACATGAGCATCTATTGGTCTGCATTGCAACCACCTAAGATAATTTTCTTTCATTTTGTCCTCAATTGCCGCGACTTCTAACTTTCCACGGACACTCAGTTGTTATATTATCCTTCAATGTATTGGCACTCATCCATTTTAGCATTGTAATTTGACTAAACTTTCTGAACATATTGTTTTAATTGTCCAACATATGAACGCAAGATATCACACATTAATTCGTCAAGAACCCAATAATGTATTGATAGACACGAAAATAAGTTTATGAGCCAGGATGTAGCCTGGTTGACCCAACCTTTCACTGGATTGACCTAGGCAGTGTTAGCGGCAATTCTTATGCATGTCAAACTTCATAATCTTTGATGTCTAGGGATAAACAACAACAGCAACAACCAACCGCTTGTGATTATTCAGTTTGTAGGATGTCCATATAAAGTATAAAAGGAATGTTTCCTTGCAGAAATCAATATACATGTACCATGGATATCAATGCATAACTATGTATCCTTAAATTTCAGTTTGTAGGATGTCCATATGTATAAAAGGAATGTCTCCTTGCAGATATCAATATACATGTACCATGAATATCAGTGCATAACTATGTAATAACCGTCCCCGTCGTGGGCTACTAGCACCAAGGATATCCATGCATAACTATGTATCCAAAGGTTTTATGCGGATACGGATTCGACACAACACGTTTCAAACAGAATGACATGGATCATACACCTATTTTGGTGTTTCCTTGTGTATTTTGGAGTGTCCGAGCATGTCTAATACGTGTCCGACATGTCAGAAAACGGGCACGGTATGAGCTATGTATTGTCCGTGCTCTTACTTTTATGTAAACACGATGATTCAGAGTTATCGAACGAAGAAATTCAACCTTGGTTGGTGGAAGAGAAACCCTAGCTGCATATAAACATGAAACTTTGTGCATAATCTTAAATCATGTGAACGTGATGCTTTTTTTTTTTTTTTTTTTGAGAGAGAGAGAGAGAGCATGATGCTTTTGCAGATGTATACCCTGCATCTGCAAATTTTACGTATAAATATTCACAGAAGAATTTCTTCTCGTATCAACACCCGAAGAATATCTTGTCTATTATAATCTATAAAGATCATAACTTTGCACTACCTGCCATCAAATTTTACCTATCCATGAGCCTTTTTTTATTTGCTTTAGTCCCCTGATATTGTATTGTAGGGGGGCAAAATTTTCAATGACTAGAGTCTTAAGCTAACTGAAAGTTGCTCAGTCAAATGATGCTCGACTTTCAGAATCATTGTAGAGTAGAAATGCACATTTTAACTACTTTTGAGTAGTAGATACTGAACTTGTGAATATGGATGACCTTGTAACGCGAGGCAATTGTCTATTTCTTGCAGCTCGCAGTAGAGTACGAGAAGAATGCACTGTTTCTAAAAGTTGACACTGATGACGAGTATGAATTTGCACGCGATATGCAGGTAATATTAGATTGTTCACTATTGATTTATCCGCTCCAATTTTCTCAAGGACTAAAACATCCTGCTGAAAACTGTGCCAGGTCCGTGGATTGCCAACTTTATATTTCATCAGCCCTGATCCAAATAAAGATGCTATTCGAACGGAAGGATTGGTACCGCCAGAGATGATTAAGGACATCATTGATAATGAACTGTAACCAAGAGGGTTATAGCCCTTAGTATTTCAGTCTGGAGCTTGTGCTCATCTTTAGTACGAGAAGTTGTAGAAAAGAACTTACCTAAGAGGTATAATATTAGTCTGTCCCTTAACTGAAGGGCTACAATTTTGCGTCAGATAAAGCACCTGTGGCTAAATGTGATCTAGATAGCTTTAGCTTCATTGGAAAAATGTGAGCAACTTTCATCTTGTTATTAGAAGAGTTTCTGCATTCCCAATTCACCATCTTATGTAAGTTCTCAAGTCTCTACTGCATAACCTTTTTTTTTTTAATCTAATGTTGTTGGTTATGCATAGACTTTCTCCTTTTTCTTTTTTCTTTTTATATATAAAAAGAAACATCAGTAGTCAAATATTGCCTGTACTGAGGAAAATCTGCAAACTAGCCTAGAGCCATATTTAAAGCAATTACTGAGTGGATCAGCAGGGGAGAAGTTTCTGAGAAATTTCTCAGGGTGAGTAGAACACATATAGTGGAGGTTGGGCGACGATCCAAGATCCAAAGATTGAAGTGGCATAAATATGGATGTATCTAAAATAGTAGTAGTATGTATCATGAGTCATCCTTAACACACAATAATTTTAGTGTAGTGGTTATTATATTAGATGTTTCAATTCTGAGTGGCAACAATATTTTTTTTTTATATTTACTTTTATTTTAGTTTTTACGTATGGAATTTATTTTGAAAGTTCGTCTTGGGTTCCGTAAGGTCGGCCTGATCACATAGATCTTTACTAGTCACCATCCATGGTATAATGTTACTAACTTCACCGACGAAAATGTTCATAAACATTAATGCATATCAGCTTACAATCATACTAGCATACATATTTACTAAAGCAACTTAGAGACTGGGTCGGTTGGGTGTATTGTCTTAGCCAGAACTAATTTTGGTTGCCGTTTGATCTTTATTGATGTAAATATAGATTTAAGTTGAGTTTGGACTAGGTCGACCCTAAGAAAAACAAATGATCCGAGATGTTGCCCTACGAAGGAGGTTGTCAAAGTTCGAAGTCTTATCAGACTTACCTCTGGCTGTATATTTTTACGAATGGACCTCCCCTTTATATATATATGCTTATATATTTTTACGAAAAGAGAGGAGGGTTCACATGTCATACAGTGGCTCTATCAAATTTTTGATACCACCATCTGTATCAAAGTTTTACTCATCAGTTGAAGAGCCCCAAAGAGCGAAAGCTTCCTATTTTTAAGCCATTGAAAGAAAGTATCACTAGCATTGCATCAAATCTTCCTACTTTTAAGCAAGTCATGTTGCGGTTTTGCGGTTGTCAAGAAAGGAACCCAATTGATGATTGTACCTCAAACTAACTCCTCTCTTTGCTAGGTCGACCCTAAGAAAAACAAATGATCCGAGATGTTGCCCTACGAAGGAGGTTGTCAAAGTTCGAAGTTTTATCAGACTTACCTCTGGCTGTATATTTTTACGAATGGACCTCCCCTTTATATATATATGCTTGTATATTTTTACGAAAAGAGAGGAGGGTTCACATGTCATACAGTGGCTCTATCAAATTTTTGATACCACCATCTGTATCAAAGTTTTACTCATCAGTTGAAGAGCCCCAAAGAGCGAAAGCTTCCTATTTTTAAGCCATTGAAAGAAAGTATCACTAGCATTGCATCAAATCTTCCTACTTTTAAGCAAGTCATGTTGCGGTTTTGCGGTTGTCAAGAAAGGTGTAAACCCCCTCGATTAATTCTATAGATAGTCAGGTTTGGATTTGAAAATTTTATCGGATTTAGCAGCAGATGTTGAGGTTTAGAGTAGTGGTCTGTTATTTTTTATATTTTTTATATAAGTAAATCCTTGGCGCGCCCTATCATTGTTTAATTATTCGGAGCCCTGTATCAGCCCATAAATTCCATCGGACTATTGTACTTCTGACTTGACTCGCCAATTTAGGCACTGGACTTTTTCGTCACTCAAAATCATATTTCGTTGTGCTCTAAATTAATTGCACAATTTCCCGTAACCGATATTCATATTTAATTCCGTGTCGGACACCTGCGTCGTTACCCTCAATTTTGAAATACCAACTTAACCCGTTGAGCCGGACCAACTAAAGGGTCCAAGACTGACTCCAAGCCCCCACCATTTTTGGCATTTGCGTCATTTTCGGATTTTGACCCCAAGTGCCCCCATTTAATTTAAAAGCGCGGGACACTTTAATTCTATTTTAATCGGGGATAACAATTTTGCCTAATCCTATTTTAATCCCCAATTAATTCCGATGGCCATTAAATTAAACCCATGCCTAACACCCAACACCCCCTCACCATGCAAATTACCAAACACAATTTTCTCCACAATTTTTGTATCATTTTATGTGTTCGTGCAATTTTCCGAATTTAAGGAGCTTAGTTGCAATTTTTGAATTTAGGTGTCATCACCCTATTGGCCATGACCAAATGGAGAGCTCACCATATGTTGACCGTAGTCAACATTTCCCTCCCCCTTCCTTGCATGAAGAAACCAAGTCTTCATATGGAATCCTAGCCCTCTATTTTAAATGGGAACATCTCCACCCTCCATCCAATGCACCCCTCCATATAAAACTATCACCCTCACAACTCCCAAGCAGGCCCTAATCCCAAAAAGCCTAGAAAACCCCCCCCTCTCTCTCTCCTCCCTCCTCCATAAGTTTCCATACAAATTTATTCTTCATGCAAAGCTTTCTTCTTCTTCTTCCTTTATTCTACTTCTCCCTTTCTTCTCACTGAGAGAAAACCCCGGCCGGCCGACCGTTGCAGCCCGGCCCCGATGCTGACCCCGCACCGCGCCCCGGCGGTGCACCCCCGCGCAGCCCGACCGTGGCAGCTCGGCCCCGCGGCTGACCCCGCACCCCGCTCCGGCGGTGCACCCCCGCACAGCTCCGCGGTGCAGCCGATTTCCCCCTGTGACCGTTCGGCTGTGCAGTGCCGTCCTGCTCCGACTGTGTAGCCATTTCCCCCGCTCCGGCCCGTCATCAATAGCCGACTCTGGCACCGTGCAGTCTCCCGACTCCGGCGGACCACAGCCCTGCTGTGCAGTCCCCCTGGCCCTCTCCGGCAGTGCAGCGTTCCCCGCTCCGATCCAGTCCCTCTCCCGACCCACGGCGCAGCCACCCCCATCCGGCAGCGTCGCTCCGGCCATCTCCTCCCCGTCAGCCTATCCTACTCCTCCCTGTCCAGCTCCTATCACCACCACCATTAGCTCCTATCACCACCACCATTACACCTTCATCATCACTACTACCACCGCTCGACACCACCCCGCGGCCATCCTCCACCGGCCGTGCTCCGGCGTCAACAACCTCGTCGAGGTCGACTCTCCCCCTCTCTTGTTTTTAAATTCCAGATTTTAATATTGAATTAAATAGGATGTTATTTATATATGGATGTGTGGATTTAGCTAGGGTTATGTTTATATAATGTGGTATATATGGAGTTGTAGTATGGTTCATGCATTCGCGTGTTTAATGAGGTTGGATTTGGATGATGTACTTAGTTGGAGTTAGGGTAAATGCAACTTGTGAGAATATTATTACGATATTGAGCATGTGATGATGATTGGAGAGGATGATCAAGGACTTGGGAATTTGGCTTGTGGTATATCGAAGAGGTGTATTTGTGATAGGTGGATTGTAGATTAGGGTTGTCTTCTACATGAATTATAACAATTTAATTAAGTTATGTATTCGAGGAAAATTGGTTTTTAACCTTTAAATAAATAGTCAGGATCTATAGTACATGATGGAAAATGTTAATTTAATTACGGAGAATTAAATCGAGGAGAGTGTACAGATGACTAGTTGATTTGACTATCGTACCGATAGTCAACTGTGGTCAACCCCCTAGTGTCTTGTCCCTATGAGTCGTAGCTGAGACTGAGTTTAGGTGTAGATGTGTGTCGCATCCCTGCTTGGCGTAGAATAGATTATTGATTTTGGTTTGTATCTATCTCTAGGTACTGCGGGACCTGAGGGCTTGGACGCGGTACCAGGACTCCGACATCAGCAGCCACACGCAGGCAAGTGTACCTTGCCACCCTGTATTTCAGATTACAGATACTTGTTGTTCTTTATGTACATTGTGCACGTATTTATGTTGATGTTCGATACTTCGCGTCCAGATCACAACCGGGTGCTGACGTTCGTCGTAACATCTTAGAATAATTGTTAGATGCTTCATAGTACCTCGATGCACGTACCTAAGTACATCGACACCCCAGGACACACTCATACACTGTGATCGTGCCAGATTCCTGTATCCTGATACTGACATCATGACCAGAGACTGGGACGACCTTAGGGTCACGTCTGTTGAGTTATTTCTGTGTGTCGAGACTGTAGATAGAGGTTCAGGTTCAGCGCACAATCGTTGACCGCTTGGGAAGGGGAAGACAGTTACTAGACGTTTGGGCTCCTCTGCACGCGCTTATATATATATGTAGTATCTATGTAGTAATCATGTATCTAGTGTAGTGGTATCACCCGTGTGACTCTTTGCCCGGAGCTGCGGTACGTTCCTTGTGTTTTCGTGTCCGGAGCTACGGTTTTATTTTAGATAGCCCACGCGTCGAACATTGTCTTCAAACTGTGTCACACTTGTTTGGTTATGATAGAGTATCATGTTGTTGCACTTGTACTTTCTGTTTACTTGGCATTGCTATATTTTGTACCTTGTTACGTCCCTCTGAGGACCTGGTTCCCTTCCAGGTATAGGAGACGAGGATTACCCGGAGGAGTACGGACCGGGTATCTATCCAGCAGCTGTACTCACTGCCGAGGACGAGGTCATTCCTGAGGACTTCGCCTGATCGCTGGTAGTGACACTTTCCTTGGGACGGTATCATTACCTAGTTACCTGCTGCCGTCCCAAGTTATCTTATTGCTTACTTTCATTCCAGTATTTTTGTACTAGCGGATTTGTTCCCGAGTGACTACTCTAGTATTTGTACCTGATACTTATCTTGGACATTTCCTTTCTGCACATTAGTTGTTGTATTTACCTCTATTGTGCTCTTATATTGCTGCCTGTGGATGAGATTAGATTGACTATTTATGTGTTATGTGTTGGGTTATTCATTGTACTTTACAGCTTAAGTGTACTCCGACAGGCCCATTAGATTGGAATGTCCGCCGAAGTGCGCTGCTAGCCATTGCCACGTGACTCGGTTCCTTACCTATGGAACCGGGGCGTGACAAAAGGAACCCAACTGATGATTGCACCTCAAACTAACTCCTCTCTTTGCTAGGTCGACCCTAAGAAAAACAAATGATCTGAGATGTTGCCCTACGAAAGAGGTTGTCAAAGTTCGAAGTCTTATCAGACTTACCTCTGGCTGTATATTTTTACGAATGGACCTCCCCTTTATATATATATGCTTGTATATTTTTACGAAAAGAGAGGAGGGTTCACATGTCATACAGTGGTTGTATCAAATTTTTGATACCATCATCTGTATCAAAGTTTTACTCATCAGTTGAAGAGCCCCAAAGAGCGAAAGCTTCCTATTTTTAAGCCATTGAAAGAAAGTATCACTAGCATTGCATCAAATCTTCCTACCTTTAAGCAAGTCATGTTGCGGTTTTGCGGTTGTCAAGAAAGGAACCCAACTGATGATTGTACCTCAAACTAACTCCTCTCTTTGTTAGAGCATCATTATTAGTTGGGACTCTCCAATACAATTTGGGGTCCAAAATTTCCAAAAAAAAAGAAAAGATAAATATAGAATGTATTGGGTTTGTATGAGAATAGTAGAAAATGATAAACTGAGATTCGGTCCCAAAGATTGTGTGGTCAAAAATTGATGTGGAAAAAAAATAATATAAAATCTAAAATCTAAAAATTTTTGCTCCAAATTCGGACTTAATATTCTACAAAATGGGTTATTACAATCTAGAATCTAGAAATTGAGAGGTCCAACATATAGCTGATATGGGTGAGATGTGACCCAAAATCTAGAAATTAAAACTAGGAATGGAACTTACTATTCTACAAAATGAGCTCTACATTTTAAATCTATAATCTAGAATGTGGAATGTGCCTTTAAATGTAGAATCTAGAATGTGAAATGTGCCTTACTAATGATGCTCTTATGCATCAATCATGGATAGGGTGGCACAACTTCCTGCTATCTTATTTACCCCCACCACAAACAATACATCTCTCTCTCTCTCTCTCTCTCTCTCTCTCTCCGTGTTCAATGTGTTAGATTTAGATTTGAATATGGGGTAGCACTTTTTTTTTCAAATGGGAAATGCTATACCTACAACCGCTACGTGACGTCCACGTGGCGGCCGTCCATTGGAGGAGGAGGGAGAGGTGGAACCCGGTGGCTATCCGGATGGTCGTCACGTGGCCGCAATGCCACGTGATGGTCGTTCATTGGGAAAGAGATGGGGTCGAAGGTGGCCCACGTAGGGGGGGTGAGAAGGTTGTAAGCATTTGGTAGTAAACTTAGCATTATTGTTTTCCAATAGATACCATTTCTGTGGAAAATTACTAGGGACACCACAAAGTGATAGAAATGATCACATCTTGTAAAAAATATGATCATTTTTCATTAACCAAATTATTCTTCAAAAAAATGTTAGGGCTATTACAATTATATTCCCTCTTCCTTTTCTTCTTATACAACTTTTTCTTCCAACATTTTCCATTTCGAACACCATTATTGGTAGTTTAGAACACAATTATAAGAATTTGGAAGCTTTAGAAATCGTGACAGTCAGTTTGGGGACGATTCAGAATAAGTGTGTTGTCCCCTAACGTTGATAGGCGATATCACTTTTTGTGCTGTACTTAGTAATTTTATTTTTGTTGAATGCTACATAGCACAAATCAAGGACTAAAAAATGTACCGATAAACACAAGTAATTAAAGATAGGCGTAACTTACAATAAGTGTGAACGTGACTTATTGTTTGTTGAAAGTAAAATGCGTATACTTTTGAATTTTATGCGAGTTATTGTAGTGACTTTCAATATTTGGACACATAATATTTTATACGTGAAAATAGACAAATTCATACTTCCGTGTTTGAATGTTAAATACGAAGGAGTTGGGAAGGAAAAAAAAGGTCCATCATAATACTAAAAAGATTAATTATATAACTTAATTGGCAGTAATTTATTTAGTAATAAATTTTTTATTTAAGTAATAACAATTAATATGGACAAAAAATTATAAAGTTATTATAATGTACAACATAATATTACTATTGTACTTGTTACTTATTTTTTATTATTTAATCTTAGCTAAAAAAATAATACTAATTATTTAAATCCTTGTATTAAAAAAACTAATTATTTAAATCCTTGTATTAAAAAAACTAATTATTTATAATAATTAGTAGTATTTAGTTAATTAATTAATAAAATTATTTTGTTTAATATATTAAATTTTTTTATACTAAATAACAATTTTCAATTAGTTACTTAGATAGTTACTATTAATTATGAAATAATAATTAGCACTAAATATTAAATAATTAGCACTAAATATTAACTAAATTGTATTAATTATTTAGCTATTTTATTTAATATTAGTATTATATTTTATTAATAATAAAAATCTATTCATTTAGTAAGTTAAATAATTAATACTAAATAATTAGTATTATTTTTTATTTATACTAAATAAAAAAATGATTAGTATAATTACTAAAATTATTTTATTTTCTTTAATACTAATATTAATTAGTTGAATAATTAATGGTAATTATTTAGCTAATATAAATTAGTACTAGTTACTTAAAGATAGTATAAGTACGAATTATTTTATTAATAATTAATATTGGTTATTTAATTAATATAATTAGTATAATTTTTTTTTTCGTGAAAATGAGGGGAACAAGAAGTAGAAAATAATAATGACTTCAAATTCATATTCAGTTTTTATATGACAAATGTTAACGACACTAAAAAAATTTATTAGTAACGTATGCATAATTTTTTTTTAATATTAATTTATTATAGATACAATTCTCTCGTGAAATTGAAATCAAACAATCAAAAGAAAAAATCTCCCACCTTAACCAACTTAAGTTAGATGTGTTTAGCTATAAATATATCATATTAGGTAGTTAAAAATTAATTAGTTAGTTTTTTTTTTAAATAATTGATGGATGATTTAAAAAAAACTTAGACGGCTCATTTTTTTAACCGTTTCTAAACTATCTTAGAGCATCTCCAACCCTACTGTGAATTTGAAAATATGGTTGTCGTATATGAATCACAACTTCTTATTTTAGAAATTCTTCTCCAATGTAAATGTAAAATAAATTATGAAGTTGACATGGTGTAAACCCCCAGAAATTTTTTAGATTTTAAAAATGAATTTTCTAGAATTTTTTGTGATTTTTAACTAATTAAATCAATTGTTTTCTGGTATTAAGTATTTTTAAATAATTTTATTAAATATTAAAATATTATAAAAATAATATTTTTGGGTGTAAAATGAAATATTAGACATAGGATAATTTTTCTGGATTTTATTGGACCCCAGAAACATTTTTAAAGACCTAAAAACTAAATTTTTATTAAACCAAAATGAACCCGGTTTATTTTTGAACCAAACCAACCCGAACCGACCCTGAACCGACCCGGTATAGCTGAACCCAACCCATTGCCTATCGGATCGGGTCGGATCCGAAACTGAACCCGACCTGACCCGCCTACCCTACTCGCTGCTACAGTGTACCCTGAACCGGCCCCGACCCTGCCGCTTTGTTTCCCCGCCGTCGCCCGTTACGCCTCCGCCCGCCCGTTACGCCAGCTCCTCCGCCCGTAACCGCCGCCAATGACCGCCCCTCTCCCCGCCGGTAACTGCCGACCGTTCCCTTTCTCTCCCCTATAAAACCTAGCCCCGGCCACCCTTCACCACCACAGAGCCGCCATCTCCGTCCACCGAACCTCCTTCCCCTCCGAGCAGCCACCGTTGTCCCCGACTTCACCTCGTCGTGCCCCGCCTTCACCAGCATCCCTAGCCACCACCGTCTCCCCAGCCCCTCGATCGACCAGACCCCGAGCTCCACCGCTCCGCCTCGACCGGCCCACGACCCCCTCGGCTCCACCCTCGCCTCTCTCCGCCACTGCCACCGCCCTCTCCCCTAGCCGTCGCCTTCGCCCTCGCCCGCTGCCACCGGCCCCCGCCTCCGCTGCCCTCGCCCTCGTCTCCTTCGACCGCCTCCAGCAGCAGCAACGGCAGCAGCTGCCGTCCTACGGCCGCCAGAGCTCCCCGATGACGCCCAGCCTCCCAGCGCGCTCCGCCGCCTCCGGCGATGCCTCCCCGCAGCCCCTCCGCCGTCCTCCGGCAGCACAGTGGCCGGAACCCTAACCCTAGCAACCCGCCGCCGTGTCGCGAAGCCTCACGAAGCGCGCGTTTTGGCTTTCTGCGGAGCCCTGTTCAGGTAGTTGTTTTTCTCTCCTCGCTGTCCCATTTTCTGTTCCGTCTGCTGTGACGCGAACCCTACGTGATCCTCTCGATACCCGTGCAACTCGCTCGGTGTGTCGCGTCCTGTGGCGATCGTGAACTGTGATCCAAAATCAGGAAAATATTCGCTCTATTTTTTCCCGGAACTGAGTGCGCCCCGCCAAACGGGACAACTTGGTCGTGTGCGGACTTCACCGAAAGGTGCGCGCCATTAATACGGACGTGTAGGATTTCACGAAAGTTGATTTGGATGTGCGTGCACACCGGAATCAACGCGTATCCGTCGACAACGCCCCGTATCGGCCCTATTCTGGAACTTGTTGTAACTTCGTGTACACACGTCGGATCAAAACAAAACTTGCGCCATCGGACTCGTAGCAATACGCTGGTCCTATGACCCAAGTTTGGATCAATTCTGAGAACATTGACAAAATCGCGTATCGTGGGCCCCACGGCTCCGCTTGACGGGCGATTTTGTGATCGGCTCGTCGGAATCCAGTTCTGGATGTTCCCTTGGGTTCGTATCATCGTTCTGGACTTGTTGACACTAAGTTTGACGAATTTGGAGAACATTGTCTCTGACACATTTTTCGGTGCGAAGCGGCCCACATGTGGACCCCGCTTTGACCAAGAACTGTCATTTTTGCCCCTGTGTCCAAATTGGACTCAAGGACAGGCGTTTCTAGCTATTTGATATTTTTTGAATCTGATGGTGATGTCTATTTCAGCAACCGGAGGAGTACCTGCAAATTTCGCTGCTACCAGAGCTACAGTTGGAGTCAGAACCCCAGGCAAGTATACCTTGCCAACCTTGCAGTTCTTGATACATATTTCCTTGACTTATTTATATGTTGTACATGCTTAACCTAGGACCGTGTGACATTACTTAGCGTCCGAATAATATTTGGGTGTCAACATTGTACGAAGAGTTGTGTAACGTCACCTAGAGATGGATATCGAGACCCTTTACATTCTCGTGCTTGCAATATCAAGTACGTCATACCCCAGGACACCTGACACTATTCATGAGACAGAATCTTTCTGAGATATTCATGGTGATTCTGTATAGGATACAGGTTTC
The DNA here is from genome assembly GCA_036927795.1 of Iris macrosiphon. NCBI lineage: Eukaryota > Viridiplantae > Streptophyta > Magnoliopsida > Asparagales > Iridaceae > Iris > Iris macrosiphon. The sequence continues at coordinate 229,080,256 of JAYESA010000006.1, forward strand.
ATGACATATTCTTTATATATATGCTTAGATCTTATAATGACTTGCTGCATTAGATATGATCTTGCGTGTCATGGACATGAGACGTGTGATTACATTGGGTGGGGAGAGTTTTACCATACAAAAGGCTGATTATATATATATATATATATATATATATATATATATATATATATATATATATATATTACTTTACTGGAGGTGCCTTAGACTCTGACACAGAGCTTTGGCACATTTACTGGCCCTTCGAGAAAATACTGCTATGAATTTCCCCGACACAGAGCCTGTAGTAGTCTCAGCCTGAGTATGAATAATGCTCTCACTTGCATATCACATAGATAGTTACATAGTTTACCCTATTGCTTCATTTATTGCTGCACTGCATTTATTTTGGCATGAGTTATTTTGTACCTTGCTATGTCCCCTGAGGACCTAGATCTGGATTATGTCCCCAGGTTTAGCGGAGGAGATCTATCCCGAGGTGTACGGGACAGGAGCAGTCTTTGGAGCAGTACCAGAACCCGAGGACGAGGTGATCGTTGAGGATTTCTCCTGAGTATATGCATATTCTATACTCAGTTATTTCTATTGTTAGACTCTTTATTTCCAGTCTTTTGAGTTGATGTATCAAACTCATTGTCGGGTTGTTCCCCGACTTATGTTTTATTGAGACTTGATATTGCTTTATATTATGATATTGTGTATTCATTTCTGTGGATGAGATTAGTAGACCCTAATTGTTGTACTACAGCTTAAGTACATCCTGATGGGTCCATTAAATTGGGTATGTCCATCGGTGTGTGCTGCTGGCCATTGCCACGTGTCTAGTCCCTCGATATTTTGGGACTGGGGCATAACACATGGCAATGACATGTCAAAGATAATGTGAAGTTGGTTGTGTAGATCTAGATAATGAACTTCACAATGCTTTACTTCCATCAACATCATCATTTATGAATAAAAATATTTATAAAAAATGAAGAAGTGAAAAGGTTGTCTTGGAGTTGAAAAAAGTAGTTTTTATTGTCTTCTCAATACTTTTGCATTGGAAAACACTTTTCTATCTCATTGTTTTGTGTGAATATAATCTTGCCACAGAGAAAAGATATTATCTTGTGCCTTATGCCACATAGGAATCACAACACAAAACAAGACAATAGAGTTGGGATGCTATTATATTAGTACTAGTAACATGCACGTACATTTGTAAAAAAATTAATAAAAAATTTAAATATCAATTTATTATAAATACTATCGTCCCTAAGAATTGAACTCACGTAATCAATGAAAATGTCTCCAATGTTAATCACTTGATTTAGAATTATTTAGTTATAAATAAATTATACTAGGTAGTTAAGTAATTAATTATTATTTTTAAAATAATTAATTGAATATTTATAAGAGAATTTTTATGTTATCTTCCACTTTATTTATCCATATTAATTGTGCATCACATATTGTTTTCATAATGAACAAGATCCTCCACTTATGATGGAATTCGTCCAAAATTGACGGTTAATCTATTTGATCAAATTTTTTTGACGAAAATACCACTCCTTTATTTTCTCTTCCTCTTCCCTCTCACCCCCTCCTCCCCGCCACTGCTGTCGTCCCCCTCACTGCTACCGCCCCGCCTCCCCACCCCCCCTCTCCGCCACCGCCCTCCCTCCCTGCCACCTCCGTTGCCCTCGCCCCCCTTCTTCCCTCTCACCCCTCTCCTCCTTCCCCCTCCTTGCAACCGCCCCCCTGTCCCCAATCCCGCACCCCCCTCCCTGCCACCAACGCATGGAGCGCCTCGTCGCATCCACCGCCTCGCTCTAGGCTGAGCTCGAGTTGCTCGTCGATCTTGAGCACTCCGTCAAGAAGCTCCCCGGCTGTCACGCCCCAGTCCCAAAATATGTAGGACTAGGAATACGTAACACGCCCAGCCGTAGGTATACGAACTCCAATATATGGAAAACATATACATACGTACGCTGTACATGAATATCCAATCCACCAGTGGTAATATACTGTCACAACAAGTCATACACAATCTATATCTCATCCACAGCAAAATATATCAGTAGTAATAAAGAGCTGAATAATACTGAATATCCAAAATGAGTATCAAGTCTGATAGTCAGGTGGAAACAAATCCACTACAAAATGACTATACTGAAGTAGCAACATATCTAAACAACGGTAATAAAATCACAGGTACTCTGAGGGTAAGGCCTCCTCAGTCAGGTACGTAGTGTCCGGTTCGGGTCCGTACTCCTGTGGGTACTCCTGCTCATCCATATCTGAAAAGGGACCAGGTCCTCAGAGGGACTTAACAAGATACATATAAACATGCCAATAAATACTGAAATATAAACATCCACTGGGTCACCTAACCGTCTATGTGTCACGCCCCAGTCGCAAAATATGTAGAACTAGGAATACGTAACACGCCCAGCTGTAGGTATACGAACTCCAATATATGGAAAATATATACATACGTACGATGTACATGAATATCCAATCCACCAGTGGTAATATACTGTCACAACAAGTCATACACAATCTATATCTCATCTACAGCAAAATATATCAGTAGTAATAAAGAGCTGAATAATACTGAATATCCAAAATGAGTATCAAGTCTGATAGTCAGGTGGAAACAAATCCACTACAAAATGACTATACTGAAGTAGCAACATATCTAAACAGCGATAATAAAATCACAGGTACTCTGAGGGTAAGGCCTCCTCAGTCAGGTACGTAGTGTCCGGTCCGGGTCCGTACTCCTGTGGGTACTCCTGCTCATCCATATCTGGAAAGGGATCAGGTCCTCAGAGGGACGTAACAAGATACATATAAACATGCCAATAAATACTGAAATATAAACATCCACTGGGTCACCTAACCGTCTATGTGTATGCAGTTTGAGAACAACTTTCCAACCTGTGGACTATCTGGCCATAAATAGGATTGACATGATTTTCTCGGAGAATCAGAGGCCTACAAAGCATGTCGTCTTTTGAACGACAGAGGCCGCCAGGTAGTATAGGGATTATCTCGCGTATCTCCAGTGGAGCGTACGGGTTATATATAAGGAAAGTGCAAAGGAGCCCAAATGTCTTACTTGTTGTTCTCCCCATTCCATGCTCTAAGCATGCCACATCCATGACACGATAAAACCTCTACATAACTGCCAGGTCTACTAGCATACAAAGTTTCTATCAGCAGTTATCCCTATCGCACGGCCCATACGTACAGGAGGCCAGACCTGTCACGCAGTTCGTGATCTATATGAGACTCACAATTTGTGTAATAACTGTGTCCTGACCAATAACACATGATAATGGGTAGTCTCATAAAATAGGTCTAATGTAATACACAAATAAAACAGAATGAGAGCATCATGTGGAATATAAATAGAAGTACAGTAGCAAGGTATACTTGCCGAGCAAAGGTTCTGGATAGTGCACGTCCAAATAGTGTTTTAGTTTGAAGAAGTGAGGTATTAGTGCTTTTGGGTGCATTGCATGGATATATATAGAGAATATGAGGCGGTGGTGAAACTTAGAGTTTAAGAAAACTACTGCTGTTGTTTCTTTCTTCTCATTGGTTTAGGTTTCGGTCAAGGAGATATTAGTAATAATAGTGTTAAGGAGTGGTGGAATGAGAAACTTACACGTGTAGGAAAGGAAAGCAAAGCAAAGTTGAGTTTTGCTTCTGCTGCTGATATTTTCTAATGTTTTGAGGTTTTACGCGTGGTGCAAAGAATTTTAAGCGGTGCAGGAAATTGTTTTACGCGTAGAGAAAGAATTAGGCGGGTTGGATTTTATACGCGTGGAGAAAGGAAAAGTTTACGCGCGCACGTTGCTACTGCTGCCTTTATAATTACGCGCGGAGAAGAGAGACAAAGTTTACGCAGGGTTTGGTGAGCTGTTGTTGTTATGAATTTTACGCAGTGAAGGAGTAAGAAGCGGGAAATTGGGTTTTTACGCTCAGAAGAAAAATTAAGAAGTTGTGGATTTATACGTGGGTTCAGCTAAACGGATTTTGGGTTGGATCCAATAGGAATTTCTATTTTCTATTCTTTCCTTTATCTTTTAATAAATAAATAAATAATAAATAAATAAAAATACGGTTTTCAGGATTAGGGATCTTACATTCTACCCAACTTATAAAAATTTCGTCCTCGAAATTAGAACTAAGTTACTATAGAAAGTCAAGAATGGTGTAAGATATAACTTAATCAAAGTAAATTTATACCTTGGTCTGTGAATAGGTCCGGAAAATGTTCGCACATGTCATCCTTGCGTTCCCAAGTATATTCTTCTGGCGAGCCATGCTTCCATGCTATGCGGACCAAGGAAATAGACTGGTTTCTTAATACTTTCTCTCGATGGTCAAGGATTCCTACGGGTTGCTCTTGATATGACAAGCTTGGCCCAATGGTGATTTTCGAATGGTCGAGAACATGACTGCTGTCTGCCACATATCGTCTGAGCTGCGACACATGGAAGACATTATGTACTCCTTCAAGTGCAGGTGGTAGCGCAAGTCGATATGCCACTTCTTCCACTTTCTCTAATACGTCAAATGGTCCAATATACCTTGGACTTAACTTGCCGCGCCCTCCAAATCGGATAGTGCCTCTGGTAGGTGATATCCTTAAGAAGACATGATCTCCCTCTTTGAACTCCAAGGGAAGACGATGAAGGTTTGCCCATTGTTTTCGCCTGTCTTGCGCTGCTCGCAAGTGCCCTTGTATCTTCTTAACTGTTTCAACAGTGTTGACCACTAACTCTGGTCCCAAAATTTGACGCTCTCCCACATCACTCCAACATACATGAGACCTACACTTTCTTCCATACAATGCTTCAAACGGAGCCATTTGAATACTTGCATGATAGCTATTGTTGTAAGAAAATTCTACAAGATGTAGATGGTCCTTCCAGGATCCTCCAAAGTCTAACATACAAGCCCTTAACATATTATCCAATGTCTGGATAGTACGTTCTGACTGCCCATCCGTTTGCGGGTGATAAGATGTACTGAACTTCAGACGAGTTCCAAGGCTGTCTTGCATGCTCCTCCAAAAGTGTGATGTAAAGCGTGAATCCCTGTCGGATACAATGCTTACTGGTATGCCGTGCAATCTCACGATATGCCTCATATATAAGTTAGCCAAAGCTTCTGTAGATTGGCCAACTCTAAAAGGCAAGAAATGGGCTGACTTGGTGAGTCGGTCCACTATTACCCATACTGCATCTCTTCCACTTGGGCTCTTGGGAAAACCCGTGACAAAGTCCATAGTGATGTGCTCCCACTTCCACTCTGGAATCGAAAGTGCTTACAATAACCCTGCGGTTCTCTGGTGCTCTGCCTTTACTTGTTGACATACCAAACATTTAGCTACAAAGCGAGCTATCTCTCTTTTCAATCCATGCCACCAAAAATGCTGTCGTAAATCCCGATACATCTTGGTGCCTCCAGGATGAATAGAATATATTAAACTGTGAGCTTCTGTCATCAGCTCCTGTCGAATCTCTCCGTTTGGAACATAAAGACGATTACCACATTATAATGTCCCATCATTATGGATGCGCAGTCCAGTCTGTTCTCCGGCCTCTGTTCTTTCCTTTAATCTTCTGAATCTGGCGTCTGTAGGCAATGCTGCCTTGATTCTTTCTACTAGTGCTGATTGTATTTGTAAATTGGTTAGTGTTCCGTCTGCTCTGGGCAAAATTACTTCAATGCCAAGACCTTGCAAGTCCTTTAATAATTCCTTCTGTGTTGTTAAGAAATAAGCTGCTGGTTTTTGGCTTAACGCGTCTGCTACAACGTTAGCCTTACCGGGGTGATAATGTAGCTCTATCTCGAAATCTTTCATCAACTCGAGCCATCTACGTTGTCTCATATTTAACTCCTTCTGTGTGAAGACATACTTGAGGCTTTTGTGGTCGGTATAGATATCCACTTGTTCCCCATATAAGTAATGTCTTCATAACTTTAGAGCAAATACAACGGCTGCAAGTTCCAGATCATGAGTTGGATAATTTTTCTCATGTACTTGTAACTGCCTAGATGTATATGCAATCACCTTACCATGCTGCATCAATACGCATCCCAAGCCTTTCCCTGATGCGTCACTGTAGATCACATAGTCTCCTGATCCTGATGGAATAGTCAATACGGGTGCTGTAGTCAGTCGCTTCTTCAACTCTTCGAAAGCGGCTTGACACTCATTGGTCCATATGAACTCTTGATCTTTGCAAGTTAACCAGGTCATAGGTGTTGCTATCCTTGAGAAATTTTCCACGAACCGTCGATAATATCCCGCAAGTCCAAGGAAACTTCTCACCTCTGCTGCCGATTTAGGAACATGCCATGTCTCGACTGCCGAGATATTTTTCGGATCAACAGAAATACCATCTCCTGTGATGACATGCCCAAGAAATAAGACTCTGTCCAAGAAGAACTCACATTTACTGAGTTTTGCATATAACTGCTCTCTCTTCAAGGTCTCTAGAATAATTCGCAGGTGCTTCTCGTGCTCCTCGTGGCTTTTTGAATAGACAAGTATATCATCTATGAAGACGACCACGAACTGGTCCAAATATTGATGGAAGACTCGATTCATTAAGTCCATAAAGATAGCTGGAGCATTGGTCAATCCAAATGGCATGACCAAAAACTCGTAGTGCCCATATCTTGTCCGAAATACGGTCTTCGGGGTGTCCTCTTTTCGTACCTTCACCTGGTGATATCCTAATCTCAAATCTATCTTTGAGAACACCTTGGCTCCACTGAGTTTATCAAATAGGTCATCAATGCATGGCAATGGATATTTATTCTTTACTGTCACTGCATTCAAGGCTCTATAATCAATGCACATACGCACTGATTCATCCTTCTTGGGTACAAACAATACTAGTGCTCCCCAGGGTGATGCACTTGGTCGGATGAAACATTTATCTTCTAGTTCCTTTAATTGTGTTTTCAGTTCATCTATCTCCTTCTTTGCCAGTCTATAAACATGTGATGCTATGGGTGCTGCTCCTGGTGTCAATTCAATTGAGAATTTTACGTCTCTATTTGGGGGTAGGCCTGGTAATTCTTCTGGAAAAACGTCTGGGAATTCTGAAATAATAGGATGATAGACAACATCGTCCATTGCGAGCTGCATACCATCAAGGATTTCCGTGGATCCTCGGATAAACTCAAGTTTAGGCTGGCCGGGTATCTTGAAAAGAATGCTTCCTCCAAAGCAATCGAAGAAAGCGTGGTACTTGCTCAGCCAGTCCATCCCAAGCACAATATCAAAAGTTGGCATAGGAAGGACTAAGAGTCGAGCATTCATATCTCTACCATGTATCACTATAGGATATGATCTACAATTTCTACTAACATGTACTACTCCTCCTCCGGTAAGTATTCTAATATAACTAGGTAAAGGTGTAGAGGTAATGTTGTGTTTGGCAATAAATCTAGATGATATGAATGAGTGGGTGGCTCCCGTATCAAACAATGTCACAGCAGGAAAAGTAAAAACAAGAGTGATACCTGCTATGACATCAATCTCTTGATCCAGGTCATCCACTTCCATTGCAAAAACTTACCCGTTCCTCTGTGATTGTCCCTGTCTGGCCCTCGCGAATTGATCCTCCTGGGCAGGTAGCGGTGGTCCTCGCTGAAATCCTCCTACTGTCGGAGGTCGAGGTGCTCCTTGTCTCATCATTTGCGGAGCTGGCTTTGGTACTGGAAGCGCTAGCCTCTGTGCTGGCGGTGGAAGTGTTGATGCTTGTTGCATAGGACAGTCTTTCAACATATGCTGCCCGGAACCACATCTCATACATTGTCCTAGGCGAGATCGACAGTCCCTCATAATATGTCCGCGTTTCCCACAATAATTGTACTGGGGCTTTTCCGGGACCTGGTACGGTCCTGCTCTGTGCTGGTACTGCTGTTGCTGAGCTAGAGGACGTCTGATAGGTCCTCCTTGTTGTGTCCTTGTCGATCCTGTATGTGTCCTTGCTGGTCCTTGTTGCATCCTCAGCTGAACTCATTTTCCTCGGATGATAGTTTCTTGCAATCTGGCTTCTGTCAGTAGCTCGGCATAAGAGATGCGGGACTGGGAGCTAGTGTAGTGTTGTAGCTCCTGAGTCAGTCCGCGATGAAACCTCTTAGCTCTGGCCAAGTCAACTGGTATCAGGGCAGCGCCATATTTGCTAAGGCGACTAAACTCGGCATCGTACTCGTCAACTGTACTGTTCCCCTGCTCCAGGTGGAGAAACTGATCGTACAATGCATCTCTGACGGTGTCCGGGAAGTACTTCCTTTCGAAGCATTCCAGGAACTGCTCCCATGTCTGGTATGTACCCAGCTGGCATTCCATGGATTCCCACCAGTGGTGAGCATTACCATCTATGAGTGTTCTTACACCTGTCATCCATAGATCTGCAGGCAGCTGTGATGTCTCTAATAGCTTCCGAGTGTGTGTGATCCAGTTGGTAGTTTTCTCTGGGCTCTCAATGCCTTTTTACGGCCTTGGACCCATCTGCACGAAGTCCTTTACTGAACCCACTCTAGCTGGAGCTAGTGCTTGAGTTGGTACAGTAGTCTTTGCAGCCATTCTTTCAAGTGCTGCTAGAAACTCTTGTCTTTGTTCTGCTGCTTGCTGTCTTTGTTCCTGTATCATTATCTAGAAGAATTGGAACAGTTGTGCCTGGCCATCCTGCGGTGTTGATGAGGCTGGGAGGTTCCCATTAGGTGGAACGGGAAGATCAGATGGAACTGGGTTGTGAATCTGTCCATCTGGTCCCGGAAGTCTAGAAGTTGTTGGGGTCCCTCCTTGAGTCTGACCATTGACTCCAGGAGTTGTGTCATCATTGGTGATAGTACATCCTTTTTGCATATTCATCTTTCTGCAGGTGATGTATACAATATGTTTAGAAGAGGTACAGGAATCAAACATGATGCAAATATTAAATAGGGTATAGTATCATGAAATACGCTGAGGAATTGCCCACAGAAAACATGGATTCAAAACTGTCAGCGTAAAACATGGTCTCAGAACTATCCGCGTAAAGCAGAGAATCAGGGAAGTTTGACGTAAAACATGGCTCTGGGAAAAGTCTGCCTGCATAATTATACATAAAAGTTCTACGCGAAAAAGATCGGTTGCATAAAGTTATGCTGTGTAAAGTCTGCGCAGAAAATCTACCCGTGCGTAAAATCTGCGTAAAATTGTCTGCGTAAAGTATAGCATACTTTGCAGGGTAAGGTTGCACGAGTAACTCTTCGTTTCCTCGGATGAGTTTGTCAGTCAAATCAGTGAACCTGACATCTGATAAAAAGTACTGCACGATGATCGAGAGGACGACTGTAATAATGATTTTGCACAGAGACCCAGGTTGTCGTTTAGTGACCTATTATATATAAGTCGTTTTACGCATCTATAAGGAAGGAAATGGGTCTTCGAAATACGCTGCCCATAAAAATGAGTTTTACGCTCAGGAAAAGACAAAATCAAATGCTAAGTCAAAAAGTTGTTTCTTGCACAGGGCTTGTAACGCCCCGCTCCGAACGGTTACTTATGGAACACTACGCTCCTTCGACTCGGTTGAGAATCGAGTCTCGGGGAAACCTTACCGAATCAACACGGACGAAGTGCAATGAACCCTTCGAATTAATCGAACGGCTTCTATTGAAATAAGTCCAAGAGTTTTGTTGGTTGCTTTACTTCTTAGTTTTGTGTTGCTTTGTGTTTTGAGTTGCTTTTGATAACTTGGTTTTCATGATTTTCCCTTCTCGCTTGCGCGTTCTTTCCGAATCGTAAGAGAAAGAGATCGAAGTATGCTAATCAAGTATTGTTGCATTTTTAGGACGCATAACCAAAGAGTGAACGTCGCTTAAGGCTTCCCCATTCTCTCGTTCGATTCATTAGGTGAGTAGCTTAGGCCCTTCGATGAATCCTTTAGTCTGCATGCCTAATAAAAAGAATCTCTAGTTCACAATGTTGTCTCACTAAAAAGATAAGCTAAAGAAATGAACTACATGCTTAAAGTATTAGAATTATGCTTTTGCTATCAATTATGTTGCATGTTCTTAGTCCCTATGCTGTACGACCCAATCTGTGGCAAGTCCCTATGTTGAAAAGAATAAGATATGGAAATTGTGTGTTCGTTTCTTTGAACTGTGCATTATAGTGTTATATCTGTTAGATGTTTCATATCATGCATTGGTCTCGGACAACTTGTGCACAAGATCTCATCTCTCGAACGGTTCCTGGGGCACTGGGAATCGCTCGGTCCGAAAGAGATTTTTGGATCGCCCTGAGGTATACGGCTCGTAAGGGGTCTAGTGGGGCGATATGTCTATTAGTGTTGTGCGGAACCCATGTTGTCACAGCTGCTTGCACTCGGGTGTGTTGGCGTAAAGCTGAACCTTGGGTCACAGCTGCCGACACCCGCGCGTGCCAGTGAAGAGCTGAACCTTGGGCGACCGCTGCTAATCATGGGCTACCCATGGACCATCACATAGTTAGGAAGCATGCTAGGTTTACCTTCTTGCATACCTAATACTTGATGCCTATATTGATTCATAAGTTATTCATATGCAAATTGTGGCTAACTTGTGTGTCTGTTGCAGGGATAACCGCTCGGCTGTGGGTAAGAATTATTATATGCATATGCTATACATCGTCTATGTTTCCTTGCATGACTTGTTAAAAGAAACTAGACAACGAGAAAGATCACCTAATAATGCTAGCTTCATATGCTTACTTAGTGTGGATTTCTAGGTGAGTTTGGCCACGGTCGCTCACCAGTACATGTGGTAGTACTGACCCACGTTTGTGGGCAAATATCCAGGTACTAGAAGCGAGAGTTTGGCAAGCATCCTGAACCTGAATCAGCGTGTGCGCACCCTTCCGTAGGACTGTGTTCGTGCTGCTTCCTCCGTTGCTTACCTCTCCAGTGGGCTACTCCTCTTCTGCTAGATATTTTGCTATTTTGGTCCTACTACAAGGACGTAATGTAATGGGCGTTGTGGCTAATTTTGGGAATGTAAAAAGAGTTGTAAGCCTTCTAAGGCATATTTTGTAACTCAGCCAAGCAAGCACTTTGTAATCCAAATCTTCAGTATTCAATAAAAAGCAAGTATTTTGTGTGCCTATCAAATGTGTTCAACTTTGGTTCTCTGTATTTACTCTGTGCCTATATATGTATATTTTCGTCTAACTTGTGTCTTGTGCAGGTACGTGCCTGGTGCAAGCGCAACTTAGGCTTGCACGACATCGCGCCCAAGCGAGGACGAGCGGTCCCGTAGGGACCAAGCGAGGACGAATGCCCCTACGGGATCGGGGCGTGACAGGTGGTATCAGAGCATGGCTTTACGTCCTTGGCCTCTTCAAACATCATTTTCGAAAATGATATAAATTTTCAAGCGATTTCAAAAGTCCCGAATTTCGAAAATAGATTTCAAATCTATAAGAAGTAAATTGAGAGTATGAAAAGTCCCTAAGAGTATGAAAACCCAACGTCCCATACAATAAGTCCATAATACATTATGAGACTAATGCAAGTTACTCTCTTTTGCAGCATAGATGACAAAAATAGGTGCTAGTAACCCTGAGACATCGCGCGCAACGAGCGTGAGCGATGATCAATTTGATAGATTGATTGCAATGTTTCAGAATCAGAACGACCGGTATGCTGTACAACAAGAACGAGTTGAGGCTCAGCACAACGAGCTGATGCTAGGGCCTCAGCACAGCAGCAGCAGCTTGAGTCTCTGACTCAGATTGTGACAACACTAGTAGCACACAGTGGTGCATCGGGAACCGCTGCAACACCAATGACTGCCCCGACCATGCCTCAAGAAGCAGGATTAGCAGAAACAAATGAGCCTCGTCGTGCGGCCGGGAAGTCTACCTTTAAAGGTGCTGAGTTCCTGAAGTTGAACCCTCCGGAGTTTGAAGGCAGGACCACGCCGGATAAGGTGATGGACTGGATCGCAAAGATGGAGAGCTTGTTTAGCTTTGCTTCAATACCTGCGAACAAGAGGGTGGCGTGTGCAGATATGCATCTGCGGTTACGTGCGCACGACTGGTGGGAGGTGAAGAAAACAGATTTAGCCACCAAGCATCAGGATGGTAGGATCACTTGGGGAATGTTCAAGGAAGCATTCCTTGCACATTATCTTCCACCAGCTATCAGATAGAGAAAAGAAGACGGGTTTACCGAACTTAAGCAAGGGAGCATGTCCGTCGAAGATTATGAGTCGGAATTCTCCAAACTTGCTAAGTTCGCTAGCTCGATGATTCCTGATGAGGGAGCCCGCACACATCGGTTCATAAAAGGCTTAAATGATAATCTGAGAAAAGATGTTATGAACCGGGAGTGCAAAACTTACATCCAAGCCTTTGAGGCAGCGGTACAGAATGAGCAGTTTACGCCACAAAGTGCTCCAGAAAAGGCACCCGCTTCTCGAAACCCTCCTGCAAAATGATACCACAATGGTGAGAAAAAGGCCGATGTAGAGAAACAGGCCGACGCAGGTGAGAACCGCAGAAAAGTGTGCAGCTTCTGTGGCCGTTAGGGTCACACCAGGGAAACATGTCGTCATATCACTAAGGGATGCTTTAAGTGTGGAAAGTTAGATCATATGATCCGTGATTGCCCAACCCTTAAGGCGTTGGCAGCAGATGGCACTGAGACTCATACCCCTCCGGGTCCCGCTGCGGAACCAACTGATCAGATAAGAAGGCCGAGAGTTTATCAGATGAATATAGAGCGTGACGAGAGTGGACACGATGTTGGTGAGTCTGTTTCCTTTGAACTCTTGATGCTTGATCTCTGCCTCCTTGATCTCTTAAGTTTCATGGATGAAACTTTTTCTCAGTGGGGTAGTATGTAACGCCCCGTTCCGAATGGTTACTTATGGAACACTACGCTGCTTTGACTCGGTTAAGAATCGAGTCTCGGGGAAACCTTACCGAATCAACACGGACGAAGTGCAATGAACCCTTCGAATTAATCGAACGGCTTCTATTGAAATAAGTCCAAGAGTTTTGTTGGTTGCTTTACTTCTTGGTTTTGTGTTGCTTTGTGTTTTGAGTTGCTTTCGATGACTTGGTTTTTATGATTTCGCCTTCTCGCTTGTGCGTTCTTTCCTAATCGTAAGAGAAAGAGATCGAAGTATGCTAATCAAGTATTGTTGCATTTTCAGGACGCATAACCAAAGAGTGAACGTCGCTTAAGGCTTCCCCATCCTCTCGTTCGATTCATTCGGTGAGTGGCTTAGGCCCTTCGATGAATCCTTTAGTCTGCATGCCTAATGAAAAGAATCTCTAGTTCACAATGTTGCCTCACTAAAAAGATAAGCTAAAGAAATGAACTACATGCTTAAAGTATTAGAATTATGCTTTTGCTATCAATTATGTTGCATGTTCTTAGTCCCTATGCTGTACGACCCGATCTGTGGCAAGTCCCTATGTTTCGAATGTGTTATGTGGGAAAAGAATAAGATATGGAAATTGTGTGTTCGTTTCTTTGAACTGTGCATTGTACTGTTATATCTGTTAGATGTTTCATATCATGCATTGGTCTCAGACAACTTGTGCACAAGGTCTCGTCTCTCGAACGGTTTCTGGGGCACTGGGAATCGCTCGGTCCGGAAGAGATTTTTGGATCGCCCTGAGGTATACGGCTCGTAAGGGGGTCTAGTGGGGCGATATGTCTATTAGTGTTGTGTGGAACCCATGTTGTCATAGCTGCTTGCACTCGGGTGTGTTGGCGTAGAGCTGAACCTTGGGTCACAGCTGCCGACACCCGCGCGTGCCAATGAAGAGCTGAACCTTGGGCGACCGCTGCTAATCATGGGCTACCCATGGACCATCACATAGTTAGGAAGCATGCTAGGTTTACCTTCTTGCATACCTAATACTTGATGCCTATATTGATTCATAAGTTATTCATATGCAAATTGTGGCTAACTTGTGTGTTTGTTGCAGGGATAACCGCTCGGCTGTGGGTAAGAATTATTATAGCATATGCTATACATCGTCTATGTTTCCTTGCATGACTTGTTAAAAGAAACTAGACAACGAGAAAGATCACCTAATAATGCTAGCTTCATATGCTTACTTAGTGTGGATTTCTAGGTGAGTTTGGCCACGGTCGCTCACCAGTACATGTGGTAGTACTGACCCACGTTTGTGGGCAAATATCCAGGTACTGGAAGCGAGAGTTTGGCAAGCATCCTGAACCTGAATCAGCGTGTGCGCACCCTTCCGTAGGACTGTGTTCGTGCTGCTTCCTCCGTTGCTTACCTCTCCAGTGGGCTACTCCTCTTCTGCTAGATGTTTTGCTATTTTGGTCCTACTACAAGGACGTAATGTAATGGGCGTTGTGGCTAATTTTGGGAATGTAAAAAGAGTTGTAAGCTTTCTAAGGCATATTTTGTAACTCAGCCAAGCAAGCACTTTGTAATCCAAATCTTCAGTATTCAATAAAAAGCAAGTATTTTGTGTGCCTATCAAATGTGTTCAACTTTGGTTCTCTGCATTTACTCTGTGCCTATATATGTATATTTTCGTCTAACTTGTGTCTTGTGCAGGTACGTGCCTGGTGCAAGCGCAACTTAGGCTTGCACGGCATCGCGCCCAAGCGAGGACGAGCGGTCCCGTAGGGACCAAGCGAGGACGAATGCCCCTACGGGATCGGGGCGTGACAGGGCTCGAGGCATATCTCTATATTTAATGCATGAGATTCGGTTCTACTTGGTCATGGCTGGGAAAGCTAAGTCTGTGACAATTACGTATTACATCACCATCTTTACATTCTACGCCTAATCAGGCTATTCTACACTGGTCTAACTATTATTCATAATTCCTCAAGTTTTATGCTGGGTATTTGTATGACTTGTCATACGCAGGATTAGGAAGACTAAGAAAATGTGAGTAGCAGTTTGTCATTTGCTGCGGCGTAAAGTTAACAATCTTCTTTATATCTTGGCTTTTTATGCCAACAAGACAGTCTTTCGGCTTTTATGCCAACTAGGCGGTTGTTTGGCCTTTACGCCAACAACAGCCACTCTGTTTGATCTCTAAAAATAGAGATCTCTGGTCAGCGTAAGGGTTTCTGGCGTAACTCTGTTTATCCAAATATAGGGTGGTTGGAAGGAGAAATGAGGTTTCAGTCCAGTGTGAATGAGATACTTATTCTCTATTCCTATGCGCATGCTTGTTTGGTACAGTTACGTAACCAAGACAATATATTCTGGACCTACATGGGCCACCACTAAAAACATGTCATGCCCCAGTCCCAAAATATGTAGGACTAGGAATACGTAACACGCCCAGCCGTAGGTATACGAACTCCAATATATGGAAAACATATACATACGTACGCTGTACATGAATATCCAATCCACCAGTGGTAATATACTGTCACAACAAGTCATACACAATCTATATCTCATCCACATTAAAATATATCAGTAGTAATAAAGAGCTGAATAATACTGAATATCCAAAATGAGTATCAAGTCTGATAGTCAGGTGGAAACAAATCCACTACAAAATGACTATACTGAAGTAGCAACATATCTAAACATCGGTAATAAAATTACAGGTACTCTGAGGGTAAGGCCTCCTCAGTCAGGTACGTAGTGTCCGGTCCGGGTCCGTACTCCTGTGGGTACTCCTGCTCATCCATATCTGGAAAGGGACCAGGTCCTCAGAGGGACGTAACAAGATACATATAAATATGCCAATAAATACTGAAATATAAACATCCACTGGGTCACCTAACCGTCTATGTGTATGCAGTTTGAGAACAACTTTCCAACCTGTGGACTCTCTGACCATAAATGGGATTGACATAATTTTCTCGGAGAATCAGAGGCCTACAAAGCATGTCGTCTTTTGAACGACAGAGGCCGCCAGGTAGTATAGGGATTATCTCGCGTATCTCCAGTGGAGCGTACGGGTTATATATAAGGAAAGTGCAAAGGAGCTCAAATGTCTTACTTGTTGTTCTCCCCATTCCATGCTCTAGCATGCCACATCCATGACACGATAAAACCTCTACATAACTGCCAGGTCTACTAGCATACAAAGTTTCTATCAACAGTTATCCCTATCGCACGACCCATACGTACAGGAGGCCAGACCTGTCACGCAGTCCGTGATCTATATGAGACTCATAGTTTGTGTAATAACTGTGTCCTGACCAATAACACATGATAATGGGTAGTCTCATAAAATAGGTCTAATGCAATACACAAATAAAACAGAATGAGAGCATCATGTGGAATGTAAATAGCAGTACAGTAGCAAGGTATACTTGCCGAGCAAAGGTTCTGGAAAGTGCACGTCCAAATAGTGTTTTAGTTTGAAGAAGTGAGGTGTTAGTGCTTTTGGGTGCATTGCATGGATATATATAGAGAATATGAGGCGGTGGGAAAACTTAGAGTTTAAGAAAACTACAGCTGCTGTTTCTTTCTTCTCATTGGTTTAGATTTCGGTCAAGGAGATATTAGTAATAATAGTGTTAATGAGTGGTGGAATGAGAAACTTACACGTGTAGAAAAGGAAAGCAAAGCAAAGTTGAGTTTTGCTTCTGCTGCTAATATTTTTTAATGTTTTGAGGTTTTACGCGTGGTGCAAAAAATTTTAAGCGGTGTAAGGAATTGTTTTACGCGTAGAGAAAGAATTAGGCGGGTTGGGTTTTATACGCGTGGAGAAAGGAAAAGTTTACGCGCGCACGTTGCTACTGCTGCCTTTATAATTACGTGCGGAGAAGAGAGGCAAAGTTTACGCAGGGTTTGGTGAGCTGCTGTTGTTGTGAATTTTACGCAGTGAAGGAGTAAGAAGCGGGGAATTGGGTTTTTACGCTCAGAAGAAAAATTAAGAAGTTGTGGATTTATACGTGGGTTCAGCTAAACGGGTTTTGGGTTGGATCCAATAGGAATTTCTATTTTCTATTCTTTCCTTTATCTTTTAATAAATAAATAAAAATAGGATTTTCAGGATTAGGGATCTTACACCGGCACCGACGATGTCTGCTGTGCGCTCGATCGGAAGATCCGGTGGCAGCGCCACGACGTCGAGCACCTTCGCGACTCCTCCCTCTGGAACCACAAGTTCGACAAGGTCGGTGACTAGGAGGGGGAAGAGGGGGGGGGGCAGCAGCGGTGGCGGGGAGGGAGGGCGGGGGTGGGGAGGCGGGGCGGTGGCAGTGACGAGGATGAGAGGGAAGAGGAAGAGGAAACTAAACGAGGAGTATTTTCGTAAAAAAAAATTGGTCAAACGTGTTGAACGTCAATTCTGAACGAATTCCGTAAAAAATGAAAAGTCTCGTACGTTATAGAAATAATGTATAATGCATCCTTAATATGGCTAAATAAAGTGAGAGCAACTCAAATTTTATTTATTTATAAATAGCTTAGAGGTCTCAATTTTAAATCGTTTCTAATCCCATTTACAAGTCACGTTATATTATTAGTAGAGAATAGGCGACCCAACTTTGACAGCTCCGACAAAAAAAGAACTGCCAAATTCCAATTGAACCATCAAACAATCCTTAAATAGGAAGACAGTCCTTAAATACGAAAAACTTACGAAAAGTGTTTTTTATTATGTTAATTGTAATTTTCTGTTATTTTCCAAAATCCAAGAGAGAGAGAAGAGAGAGAGAGAGAGAGAGAGAGAGGAAAGAGAAAGTGAATGATCCGTTCGCCGGCGGGAATGGCTCACGAGAGGCATGCCACCTCCTCCTCCGCCGCCCTCTCCGCCGAGGAGAACAGCATGTAAGTCTCTCTCTCTCTCGCTCGCATGTCAATTCGACGAATTCGGATTCCGGAAACCTTAGATCTTAGACTTCCGAAACCCTAGATTTGGATCCTTCTCCTCCGGACACTTCGTCTCCCCAAATTCGACACGGCGTGGACACGCCTACGGGGACGCGAGTCAGATTTCGGCATTTCCTGGTGTCTTGTTCTAGTGTCTGTGCCCTGCGCCGATCTATTGGGGGCGGCCGTGTCTCTTAGACTCCCATGCAGCATTAGGTCTATTGTAACTTCTAAACAAGAATTTTTTTTTTTAACTCCCACGAAATAATCTTCTTTCCCGTGGGATCGAACCACCCCGCCAAGATGCGCTATATCTCCATCTATATCTCCATCTGCTGACATCTAGAAGTCGGGTACATGCGTCATATTTTTTCTCACTTTTTAAATATATACTTACATGACAATTGTAGTTGAAAGTGTGGGATTATTAGTGGTCAGTAATTATGTCAGTAGAAAGGAAGACGTGTATTTTACATATTTTACCCTTAGTTAAATATATATAAGGTTGGAGAAGAATATTTTTGGAACATACAAGTTTTACGGTGAAGTCTAGAACTTTTTCTATTATATACTAGTATATATGTACGTACAACGCATGTATTTCATAGATTATTATTAGGAAGACTAAAAGATAGCTGCTTAGAAAAACTAAAAGATAACTTTCTTAATTATTCTAAATTTTAATATTATATATATTATTTCATACCTGCATGCAAGACTATTTAGGAAGACCAAAAGACAGCTCCCGTAATTACTTAGCTACCAATGTTAACTTTAATGAATTATTTTAATTAGTAAACATATAAAATGATATATTTGGAAAGAAAATTTTTATGTTGAAAGTGAACTTTTGTAGTATAGATAAGATTAATTTGTAGATTAAGACTCAACTATTTCATTGCAAGTGTCGTGTTGCGTTGTGTCGTGTTCAGACACCTATGTATTGCGGATACTTCTCGAGATGACCGTATTCGTGCATGCTATTCATATCCGACATTTATTGGACATGATATTTCTTTGACACTCCTGACAGTTATGGCTCACCTATGCCTTGGCCCCAAAGTACAGGTAAACATAGTTTATAGTAATTTTGGCATATTTGTTATCGTGTAGAACAAAATTAAGACATGAGAAAATCCTTGATTCCTTTCTAGTCTTGGAACCAACTTAGTATCCCAATATACTAAAATAGATATTATTAATATGTAATGTTTAAGATACTTACATAAATATGTTTTCATTTGCGTATATAGTTGTATCCATGTTGTACCCATATGTATCCATGTTGTACCCTTATTTGAGATTGTCATTCCTTCTCCCTTTGGCGTAATGTGTGTTAGAAAAAACTTTCGTTTTCTTATTGAAAACTTTGTGAATAAAAAATAAAATAGACTGATGTTACCGGCCTCTGGGGAAGTCGTGCACGAAACACTGCCCTAAGAGTTGATTCGGGATCTGTGTGCAGACGTTTCCCGAAGCTCCTAGTGGTAAAACCTCCGCACTACCGGTATCTCGTCGCCGCACACGACTCAGAAAGAACGACCAGGACTTAGCTCTGCCCAGAGCTTGGAGACGAGTGAAACTAGGGGTGCAAACGAGCCAAGCCGAGCCAAGCTTTCATATGCTTGAGCTTGGCTTGATTAGAATTAACCAAGCTCGAGCTCGAGCTCGAGCTTGATAATTTTTTATTTTAGAGCTTGAGCTTGGCTCGAGCTCGTTTATATTAAGCTTGAGCTTGGCTTGGTTTGAGCTCGAGCTTGGCTTGATAAGCAAGCTTGATTCAAGCTTCATAAGCAAGCTTGATAAGCTCAAACTCAAGCTCGTTAAGCTTGATTTTGAGCTTGTTCAGCTTTATTTCAAGCTCATTAAGCTTGATTTTGAGCTTAACGAACTTGATTTCAAGCTAGTTAGGCTTGAATTCAAGTACCTATAATATTAACAATTTATTTATAAAAATTCAATTTAAAAAGTTCCTTAATATCAATTACTAAGGGCATATAATTATATACAATGCACACAACCATATTGTTATACAAACATGCATAAAATTAGAATTCAACAAAGAATAAATTTAAATTTAAATAACAAAATAAATTTGTAAACTGTCAGCAACGAGCTCCTAAACGAGCTTCTAAACGAGACAGCTTACGAGTCAGCTCGCAAGCTTCTAAACGAACCAGCTCGCGAGCTCAAACGAGCCGAGTACTTCTAAGCTTGAGCTTGGCTCGTTTATTAAACGAGCTCGAAAATGAAGCTTGAGCTTGGCTTGTTTACTAAACGAACCGAGCTCAAACGAGCTTTTATCAAGCCGAGCTTCGAGCAGCTTGCGAACGGCTTGGCTCGTTTGCAGCCCTAAGTGAAACGACGAAGATTGGACAGAATAGAATGTTGGCAGCAACTGTTTTGAGAAAATATTTCTGATAATGTTTACAAAGAAAAACCACTTATATATAATACTCCATCCAATATGTAACGGTCTGAATTAATTTTCTATTAATTCAGCCGTTACACAGACACATGGAGAATGAACCTGGACAAAAATGTATTAACGGTTCAAAATTAATTTTCCAACGTTCAGAAAATTAAACGAAAAAATGAAGAGCAAAAAGAATTTTAGGGTCTCAGCCCGAACCCGAAGAGGAAATCGAATCGGCATTCGGCGCCCGCAGATGTGGGCGCGTACCCGCACCCGTTACGCGCGCCGAACCAACCGAGATGAGCCGGGCCGGGTGGCGGCGGCGGCGCGCGCGTGTGGCCCAAGGGGTTCCCCACACAACAACTTTAAGAAAGCAAAGAAGAGGAACTAATATATGTACACAAGGAGGGGTTGGCCTATCCGATGTGGGACTAAAGAAAAAAAGGAAATTGAGCTTTTGCTCAAGCAAAGCTAACAATCCCCCCCCCCAAAGGTCAAGTTCCGAAACAGAGATAAGTGTGAAGTAAATATAGAGAGAGAGAGAGCATCTGGGCAGTAAAATACTATGCATAAATGAGATGGACTACAGCCTTGAATCTCACGTAGTGACTATTGCCTTAATCTGAAGAATGCTTGATGGACTATGCCTTGAATCAGACTTCTTGAACCAGATTTAGAAAAATTGCACACATAGTACGCTAGAGGTCCTTGGTCTATCGGGTGGCGCTTTTAAATGGCCATGCGCACTTTTCCTCATTCATGAGAGTTGTCTGGAATCGCTCTGTCCCATAGTCGCGGCCTTCACGACCTCTCATATAGGTAAGTCCTTAATGGTTGGTGATATGAATCAACCCAGCATTACAGCTTGGACCTACTAAGAGTTTAACCTCATCCTAACCATATCACACAGGAACACTGTCACCATAGGGATGGGGAGTCATTGTACACATGTACAGCCGCTTGGGCTTTATTTTAATGAGACTTTAATCTCGAGTCAGTGTTCCATAAAGTCACCTAAGTTCAGCTTGTTTCTACCCATTGAACCGGCTTCTTGGGATCTCCAGTCAGACTCGGTTGGGTTGCCACTGCTGGTGACTAACTTATGGGCTTAACCCCATCCCCCTCGATGATTCTAGGATCAAAGTCCTAGACAGACCCTTCGTCAAGTGATCTGCAAGGTTCTTTTCTGACTTTATATAGTCAAGAACCACATATTTGCCTAGTAGGCTTTTTATTGACTTGAAGCGCAGCTGCAGGTACCTGTTCATCTTAGCATTCACAGAATCATGCTTTAGTAGTTCAATAACAGATTTATTATCACAATTTATAGAAATTGCAGGAATAGGACTAAGAGAAACATGTATATGCATAATAAGATTTTTAAGCCATTCAGCTTCTGTGCAAGTTGTATCTAAAGCTATCATTTCGGAGTCCATTGTACTCCTAGCTATGATAGTTTGCTTACAAGAACCCCAGGAGATTGCAGCTCCTCCTAAAGTAAATACATATCCAGTAGTAGATTTTATATCATGTGAGTCAGTTACCCAGTTTGCATCTGAATAACCTTCTATGATATCAGGGTGCCTAGTAAAATGAAGTTTGTAATCTAGGGTGCCCTTGAGATATCTAAATACCCTATCCAAGGCAGTCCAATGTGACTGATTTGGGTTACTGGTATATCTACTTAGTCTTCCAATAGCAAATGCAATATCAGGTTTTGTCCTGTTTGTTATATACATAAGGGAGCCTATTATCTGTGAATATTTATGTTGTTCCAAAGGTGATCCTTCATTCTTTTTTAGTACGAAACTGCTGTCATAAGGAGTAAGGACAGATTTTTTTATCAAATAACTCAAACTTTTTTAGCATTTTTTCAATTGAATGTGCTAAAGATAGAGTATAACCCTCTTTGCCTTTGGTCACTTGCATTCCTAAAATTAAGTTGGCTTCTCCTAGGTCTTTCATATCAAACTGGCTAGATAAATAGTTCTTTGTAATATTTATCAATTCCAGTGATGAACCTAGGATAAGGATGTCATCTACATACAAGCATAAAATGACACAACGTTTATATGTACCTTTAGAGTATATACATTTGTCATACTCATTTGACAAGAAACCATATTCACAAATTACTTTGTCAAATTTATTGTGCCATTGTTTGGGAGCTTGTTTCAAGCCATAGAGGGATTTTACTAGTCTGCAGACTTTCTTTTCTTGACCTTTAGCAATGAAACCTTCAGGTTGGTCCATATAAAGTTCTTCCTCTAGATCTCCATTCAAAAATGCTGTCTTTACATCCATTTGATGGATTAGCATATCATGAATGGATGCTAAGGCCAAGAGAGTTCTAATGGATGTGATCATAGCTACAGGAGAGTAGGTATCAAAATAATCTAACCCTTTCTTCTGGGTAAAACCCTTAGCAACTAATCTAGCTTTATATTTCTCTATAGTACCATCGGCTCTGAGTTTTTCTTGGAAATCCACTTACAACCTATTGGTTTATTGCCTAAAGGTAGATCTGTTATAAACCAAGTGTTATTCTCCATGATGGAATTGTATTCACTGTTAATGGCTTCTTTCCAGAAGGGAGCATCAGGAGACGACATTGCTTCTTCATAAGTTGAGGGATCACCCTCTATCAAAAAGGTGAAGAATCCTTCTCCTAAATTTTTTTCAATCCTATTCCTGTTACTCCGTCTAGGTTCTAAGTCTTGTTCAGATTGTGAGCTCGGTATTAGGACATGAGAACTAGTAGAGGGTATTAAGGAAGAGATTGAACTTCTATCCTTAAAAGGAAATATGTTTTCAAAGTAAACTGCATCTCTTGCTTCTATAATGGTATTGTTAGAGATTTCATTTACTTCTGAGTGAGTCACTAGAAATCTATTGGCATAGCTGTCTAAGGCATATCCTATGAAAACAGCGTCTACAGTCTTGGGACCAATCTTTCTCTTTTTAGGTTTGGGAATTCCGACTTTAGCAAGGCATCCCCAAACTCTAAGGTAATTAATCCTAGGAGCTCTACCTTTCCAAAGCTCATAGGGAGTCTTATCTTTTGTCTTACTAGGAATCCTATTAAGAATGTAACAGGCAGTTAAAAGGGCTTCTCCCCACAAGTTATCAGGAGCACCAGAGCTGAGAAGCATGGCATTCACCATATCTAACAGAGTGCGGTTCTTGCGTTCAGCAACTCCGTTAGACTGAGGTGAATATGGAGCAGTTACCTCATGAATTATTCCATGTTCTTCACAGAAGTTAATCATTTCGTTTGAGGTATATTCTCCACCACGATCAGATCTAAGGATCTTAATCTTTCTTTCTAATTGATTCTCAGCTTCAGATTTGTAGACCTTAAATTTATCTAGAACTTCATTTTTGGTTTTGAGAAGGTAGATATAACAATACTTTGAATAATCATCTATAAACGTAACAAAGTATTTTCTACCGCCTCTGGTCAAAATCCTATTTGAGTCACATACATCACTATGGATAAGTTCTAGAAGGTCAGAATTTCTTTCTACAGATTTGAATGGTAATTTAGTGTGTTTGGCTTGAACACAAATCTCACATTTGTGTTTGTCATCTATTGGAGTCTTGGGAATAAGATCTAAAGTCATCATTCTTTTAATAGAACCTAGGTTCACATGACCTAGTCTGCCATGCCAAACATTTGAAGATTCTATATTAGAGACAATGAGAGAACAATCAGAAATTTTATTCATTGTGCTTAAAATGAAAAGACCGTCTTTTACAAAGCCTTTTCCTATAAAGGAGTCATGCTTAAAAAATACTACTTTATTTGCCTCCATTACAATTTTGTATCCTGAAGCTACAAGAAGGGATCCACTAACTAAGTTTTTCCTGACAGACGGCACATGAAGAACATCATGAAGAGTTAAGATTTTTTCTGATGTCATCTTCAGGTCAACTTTTCCTCTTCCAATAATTTGTGCCGTTGAGCCATCTCCTAGGGTCACACCTCCTCCACTTGATTCCTGATAGTTTGAAAAACATGAGCGATCAAACGAAACGTGAACATTAGCTCCAGAATCCAACCACCAATCATCAGAATGGTAAGAGAGGTTAATAAAGGGTTGAAAGCTTACAGACCTGAAGGAACTCGAAGAACCTTTGTGAAGCATGTTCGCTTCTGGTCTAACTGAGCCATTTCCTTTGTAGAAGGTCTGGACAACTTCCTTCTTCCTATGGTAGCAGTTGGTGGCCATTTGGTTTGTTTTACCACACACAAAACAAAATCTCTTTTGATCCTGAGTCTGACTGAAGTTTCTAGGTTTATGGTTTTGGTGATGATGGTTTTGATGGTTAGGCTGAAAGTTTTTCTTCTTCTTGAAAAAATTCTTTTTGGATTTATAATGAAAATTAGATTTGAGTTTTCCTTGGCCTTCTACAAGGTTTACCTTAGCTTTAGATTCAGTCTTAGGCTTAGACCTCAATCTAATTTGTTCTTCGGTTCTAATTTTCTTTAGGACTTGATTGTAGGTAAGATCTCCTTGTGTATGGATAAGTTCCTTAGTAATATCAGACCAAGAGGGAGGTAACTTGTCTATTAGGCATGCTATTTTATGCTCATTGGAGAAAGATGTGCCTTTGGCTTGAATATGCCTAAGGTATTCTTGGAATTCATGGAGTTGGTCATTCATTGGCTTGTTATCTACCATGAAATACCTATTAAAGGTTGAAGAATTAAATCTTTCTATTCCGGCATCATCACAGCCGTATTCATCTTCCAAGGCTTTCCAAAGTTCTTTAGCGCTCTTGTATTCAAAAAATATATCATACAAGGATTCAGATAATGCGCTTAGAATTCTATGAAAGCAGTGGAAGTCTATCTCTTTAGGGGTTTTTGGTTTCGGGGAGGTGGACACTCCTATGTCAGACTCAGTATCATCATAATCATTTGTGATGGGTGTGGACCCATCAATGGCTGAAATAAGTCCTAAGGTCGTGAGCCAAAATTCTATTTGGCTCAGCCATCTTTTAAAGTATGAGCCATCAAACTTAACAGGTTTTGCATTAGAGGATTCCTCCTTACCAGTCATGTTTGCAGTCTGAAAAAATATAAATTTATTTAATAACAATGTCTAAGATAATAGTTTAGGTGGTCTTTGCTAAACAATCTTAAAATCTTTAGTTTTTCAAGTGTTGATCAACTCAGGTTAGCTGTAGGGGCCGGTTCCCAGCTAGCGGCGGTCCGAAGACTCTTAAGTACCGTGTCGCTTAGGGCTATTTACACCCGGTTGACAGAAGGACCCTTTCGGCTTGTGTCCGAGTTTGTCTCTACTTTGAAACTTTAGATTTGAAGATTTTATTTGCAATTTCCTTTTTACTAAACTATTTTCTTTTGGTCCTAGATTGCTTTCAAAATACTAAGTGATTAAAAATGAAGCAAATTGTATGTTACAATTGAAAGGAATTTTGTGATCAAAAAATTGCAATTGACAAAATTATCAAATGTGCTAACAATTTTTAAATCACTTTAAGCAAAATTGCAATTTGACAGTATAGCAAGCAACTTGATAAGTAAACAAATAAATCAATTGAGGAAATGAAGCAAATTGCTACATTAACTATTAACTTTTAAGCAAATTGAATCAACTTAACAATATCGGTCCAGAAAATTGCAAATTGAATCAACTTAACAACTTAACAATATTGGTCCAGCAAATTGCAAATTGAATCAACTTAACAACTTAAGAATATTGGTCCAGCAAATTGAAGCAAATTGAATCAACTTAACAACTTAACAATATTGGTATATTAACAATATTTCTGAAGGTTTCTAGCAAGATTTAGATGAACAATTCTAACATAAAAATCAACTCTTAGATTGTTAGAAAAAACTGTCGTTTTCTTATTGAAAATTTTGTGAATAAAAAATAAAATAGACTGATGTTACCGGCCTCTGGGGAAGTCGTGCACGAAGCCGTCCTAAGAGTTGATTGGGGATCTGTGTGCAGACGTTTTCCGAAGCTCCTAGTGGTAAAACTCCCGCACTACCGGTATCTCGTCGCCGCACACGACTCGGAGAGAACGACCAAGACTTAGCTCTGCCCAGAGCTTGGAGACGAGTGAAACGACGAAAATTGGACAATAGAATGTTGGCAGCAACTGTTTTGAGAAAATATTTCTGATAATATTTACAAAGAAAAATCACTCATATATATAATACTCCATCCAATATGTAACGGTCTGAATTAATTTTCTATTAATTCAGCCGTTACACAGACACATGGAGAATGAACCTGGACAAAAAATGTATTAACGGTTCAAAATTAATTTTCCAACGTTCAGAAAATTAAACGAAAAAATGAAGAGGAGCAAAATGAATTTTAGGGTCTCAGCCCCCGAACCCGAAGAGGAAATCAAATCGGCATTCGGCGCCCGCAGATGTGGGCGCGTACCCGCTACGTGCGTCGAACCGAGCCTAGCCGGGCCGGGCGGCGGCGCGCGCGTGTGGCCCAAGGGGTTCCCCACACAACAACTTTAAGAAAGCAAAGAAGATGAACTAATATATGTACACAAGGAGGGGTTGGCCCATCCGATGTGGGACTAAAGAAAAGAAGGAAATTGAGCTTTTGCTCAAGCAAAGCTAACAATGTGTCACAGAGATGAATGCAATTCTATATAGCAATTTGTATTATCTTACATTTTTGTTTAGACTCTTTATAGTTTAGGGAACTTTGAAGGTACTTTTTGGTTGCATGAGCTTAAACAACAATATAAAATGTAGGTCTACCTACCTACCAACTGGCTACCTAGATTTTATGGCATGGTTGTCTCATACTCATAGCTATCTTCTTTAAGGATTTGGTACCAATATAGAGGGTTGACGTCAAGACGATTGTCATTTAACTTTGTCAAATCTTGTATGAAGCTTTCTTATGCTTTATAGCCAACCCCATTTCAAGGAGAGAAGGCGTTGACGATGTTGTTCCCGTGTCCCAATTTGTTTAAAATGTCGTATTCAGACTCCATATTGTGCCAGTATCCGAATCCGTGTTAGCGTCTATGCAACATAGTATGACACATATCAAGCACAACATATACTCTGCAACAGATCAAAATCCACGCCGTCACCATACTATGTCGTGTGTTCATATACGTCCAACATAGAATTTGTTTCTCTAGTGGAGATGATTCTACGAGAAGCCTAGGGTGAATATCAACGAAAAATTTGTTTTTTATGGTAATAAAAGTACATTACAGAGATAAAATCTGGGTTCAGCTACATGAATCCTTTTCATCTATATAACCTTATTAAAGCAGAATTTCTAATGATGAATTGCAAGTCTTGAGCATAATGGAAGGTGATGATGAAAATTTGGCATAGATCTGGAAGAGAAGAGTCAAGAAAACAAAGAGAGTGAGGAGCACATTTTATGACAATAATCAAGGTTCTCCTCAAATAAGAGAGTAACAAAGATGACTTGCTGGCAAGATTAAACCCAAAAACAGTAACAGGCCTCTGACCTTTTTTTTTTGAGGGATCTAAAAAAAGTATAAGATCACAGGGCGAATATAGTAGTATACATGGAGTACTGAAGATCTAGGGGTATGTGTAAAAGGCTCTCTCATTTGGGCCAGTCTGATCGCCAAATCAAACTAATACTCATTAATCAAGATGATGAAGACAGTGTATGTTCTCTCTTATAAATTTTAATCTTGTCTTACATAGTGAAAATTCTCATTGTTTAACCTTCTTCGCATGCAACAAAATAGTTTAATTAGATGTTTGTCGCATCTAATAACTGTCATTTTGGTATTTGCTTTCTCTTCTAATTTGCATAACCTGGATTCTAGTGCATGTTAAGTATTTTGATACTCCAAGCTATATTCTATCATTTATACACACTATCAAGGAAGAAAATGTGACATATTCATGAACCTTGCGCCAAATGTGGACTAGAAGTTTGAATTGTTAAGAAGGATATGGATTATGCTAGTGTTGCAGAGGACATTGCCCGAATGGAAGATGAGGATTCAAACAGCGACCCCAATTTTTTTGGACAAAGGCTCTGTTGTTGTACAGACATCACACTTTGTAGGTTGTCCATTTGCATGATCTATTTTTCATCATTAATTGACTTCTATTACTGTCTCCACATTTTATATCGACAATTTGTCATTGTTTTTATTAGGTATATCCTTCTGTTTATATTTTCCTCTAAATGTTATTTTTCTTGATGATCTAGGTTTGTTGACATACTGCAAGAAGCTCCATTATTTGGTCATCGACAAGCTACAAGCGTTCTTGGCAGTATTTTTTTCTGCTTCCTATTGGCAAGTATACATTTTTTGCTTTGTTTTTCCTACTGAAGAATCCAATGCATGCTCATAATGTTCGAGCCATGACTATTTTTTGTGATTCTGGTTATATTCTAAAATATCTGCAATAAGTTGTTTTGTGGTGCATCTTCCTTTTCCACCGTATGGCTTCATATATTTTCCTATCACATATACTTTTTTTGTTTGTGCTATCCTGTCAAGACTAATTTTTCTGTACTCATAGTTCTGTTTCTTCCTTTCTAGGCAGGTTATGCTGTAGTTGCTGCTGCAGCGCCTTGGATATTTTTCTTTGCGCCGAAATTAAGTTCAACACTGCTTTGCAGTTGTAATGTCATTCTTCTGATAGTTACAGGTCTCCTTCCACTCTTAATATTCCCCTATTTTCCCACAAACTTCTGGTGTATGTATGTACTTCATGCTTGCTTCTATTTGAACACTGTTGTTCTAATAAATGGTGTTTGCATCCAAGAGTGTCATAAAGCAGTAGGCTATCTTCATTTTGAAGTTATATCTGATTCCATGCTCTTGTTCTGTAGTACTGTCTGTCCATTTTTACTTATACACTCATTTTAGTGGTAACGTAGTTACAGTAAACTTAGAGTAATGGTGCACTGCTATACTTCTTATGGACCACTGTATATCTTAACTCTTAAGCTTGTTAAGTCAATTTAGTACCCGTTGCTGCAGTGCCTTGGATATTTTCCTTCTAACGAAATTAATTTCAGCATTAATTTACAGTTATAATGTTATTCTTCTGATAACTATAAGTCTCATGCCAGTGTTCAATACCCCCTTTTAACTCAAACTCACCTACAGTATGAATGTACTTGATGCTTGCTTTTGTCTGAACACTGTTTTATCTTAACAAGTGGTGTTTATCCAAGCTGTTATAAAGCAGTCAGCTCTCTGTTTTTAAAATTTGTATCCGACTTTGTGCTCTCAGTTTGTATTACTGTCAACCTGTGTCATGTATATCCTCATTTTACGGTGACATCATGAACTTAAAGTAATGGTAAAATGCAAGAGTTTTGTGCAACAATGTCTTTTAAGCCCGTTATCTGCCAATTTTACCCACTTGAGCCGGTGAAGGCTTGGGTTCCTTGTCTAGGTCCTGGCAGGCGAGTTAGGTGGCACTAGGTCTCTAGCTCTAGGTTCAGTCTACAATCTTAAACAGACAACTGTTCTCTCTACCCTCAACCAAGGCAGACAGATATCATGGCATCACCTACCTTAATGTTTATTGTGGCAGTTTCTGTAATATATCATATTTATATCATATGATCCATATTGTTCATCACGTCTGTGATTCATGCTCATAATTACATCTTATAAAACTTTTACCGGCTAATTCATTTAGTTGCAGATTGGGTCTTTTTTCTTTTTTTTCTTTTTCTTTTTCAATTGTAAGTGCTTAACTTAATATTTCGTTACTTATCTTTCTTGAATTATAGTCTCAAAGTACTTCTGGAATAACTAATCAAAGTATAACTTTCCAACTTTCAAAACAAGTTGAAAGATAGCTGCAAATCCATTTCCCCCTTACACTAGCGTGCAAATTAGTAGTTTTCATTTATGCTACTTCAAGGATTCCAATATGTGCACCATCTTAATACTTAATCGATTATTTCCTTGTGATAATCGTTTAACTGGGATATACCTCTCAGTAGTGGTTCACTTGTATATATTGATTATGGCTTGTCATAATGCACTGTAGGCATATTCCAGCAATATTGGGTCTACCAAGTAAGAAAAGTACGCTTACAGGTAATTATTATCCCTTAAATAGTGTTTATTAAGCAATTATTACTTTGTTACTATTGTTGTGGCACCTTAAATTTTTTTATCTTCTCAGTTAATACAGTAGTTAGCTTGGACTATGGTATCTTGAAGATGTCATCCTTTTGGGAAGGGTTATAGATTTTGCTAGGCGGAATCGGTGGGGCAGAGGGACCTAGGCGGGCGTAAAAGAATTTTTTCTTTCTTTTGAAATTTGATTTTTTTCTGAATTTTCTGATTTGTTTTTAAAAATATTTTCGAAATTTGATTTTTTTTGAAATCTGAATATTTTTTTGAATTTTTTTTGAAATTTCAAATTTCAAATTTTTGATTTTCTGCCTAGCCGAACAGGGCGGCCTAGGAGCCTAGGAGCGCCGACTAGGGGGTGAAATTTGCTTTTGTGATAGTTTTAACCTCATCATGTCAAGACCAACCTCGACCATGATAGCCTTAACCTCAATAACTATCACCAAATTAGAAGTTAGTTGTTTCCATATCTTGCTATTTAGTAGTATGTTACTTGATGGTAAGGATATTCATTTGCCTTGACCAATTGATGATATGTATTCATATTTCAAGATATACTGTTTTGTTTTATATTGATTCGTAGCATCTAAAGTGTCTTGAATTCTTCTCACCCCTTATCGGTCTTTTCTCTTGCCCATTTCTGCTTTGATTAAGGGTCCTCTCAATTTTCTTGAGCTGGTTCTGTAGATATTGTAAAATTTCTCCAACAATTTTCGTTAGGTTCACAATTCATACATTTTGGATGCTAGAAAGTGGTTTCTGCTTTATTCCTTGAAATTGTCTTGTAAATCATGTTACACAAGATTATACTCATGTATTACATAAGCTAGATGTTTGCTCTTGAAAACTATAATTCTTGTTTAACTTTACCTAATGTTCTGTGCTCCTTCCAGACAGAACCTCAATTATGTATCTTCCATATTTCTGATTATATATGCTTTGAAATTTGAATTGTATCCATTGGAAATCCATCTGACCAATTATGTAATAGAAGGCTACTAATGTCATTTTTCATGTCCATCATAGTCACCTCCCTTTTGATTGTTTCAGTTCTTAGTGTTCTATGCTTTAAGAAGATTTATTATTCCCTGATGGCAACTGGTGGCTTCTTGCCCATCTGAACTCTTTCAGTTTAAGTATTGCCTCCTCCAATATTGCAACAACTCATTCCTTGTACTTATGTATTTCATATACAAGGCCGGCTCTATCATTTTGGAGGCCCTAGACAAGTCCCATAAATGAGGCCCTCATTTCTCTATATAATTTTTTTTTTATAAATCCAGCAAGTCCAATAAATCCAAAATATAATATAATTAGTCCTTGAATACACATAAATTTTTACCAAGATTCAATAAATTAAGCAACTCCAAGATCCAAATTTATTAAAAAAATGAAACCAAATAACACTAAACTAAATCGAAGAAGAATAAATGCACTCGTCGCTTTTTTTTTTATGTGCAAAATTTCTTCTTGCTGACAAAGAAGTTGAAAATTTCTTATTTTCATTGGCAAATATATCACATTAGCATTTTATGAAATCAGACGGCACAATTTATGATTATTATTTTTTCTTCTTGATGACAATGAAGTTGAAAATTTCAGAAAATATTTAATAGTTCACAATATGCACAGGTACCTACTTAATATAAATCCCTGCTTAAATACAAATCAAATTATGTATTAGAAAATCATTTCTTCATTTCCATATAGAGAATAAAGAAGTATCATCAGAAATTCAGAATACCAATTTTAACGTCATTGCCATTTGGCCCATTTTGTTTCAAGCTTCCCTAAGTTCCCTTAAAATAGTAGCGTTCGCCATTTCAAAATTAGCTTCCTTATTGATTATTTGATTAGTATTGTTTGACATGGAAGAAATATTTGACAATTTTTTTGATTGACCAAAACAAAATGAAAGCAAACAAACAAATATATAGGGGAACAAACATAGGATGTACAACAATTAGAGTACAAAAGAAAGTCGAACCTCTCAAGCAAGGACCAAGGAGCCTAAGGAGGCGGCTCTGCTTGCCGACGTTGTCGTGACCCGAGGCCGTGAACATAACTCTTCAGATTTCAGATCCGGCTGTGTCCCGGTTGAAGCAAAAAAATTAGGAAGAGATGAATCAATTGTCAGAAAATATTATTTATAGATTTAGAGAAGAGAGACAGAGAAAGAGATCAGATATTATATTAGCTTATCAAATAGCCAAACAAATATTCAAATTTATATAAACTTCACAAGAGGAAAAAAAAAAGAGACAATAGAAATTAAAGAGGAGAATTGAAGAAATACCTGTGACTGCGGGAGGGATTTTTCCATTGGGAGCAAATTTTGGGACAAAGAGAAGAGATGGAGGCATCATGGATGACCGGCCACGTTTCTTTTTCCTTAAAGTTTTATTTGGCAATTGGCACTTTGGCAGGCTGGCATCAATGGACTTCCAAGTTGCTATCACTTCCTAGGCACTATAGCCGGTCCTTTGTTAGTTTTAACTTTCTTTATTTTTTTCTTTTGCCTGTGGGTCAGATAAAGTTGCTGTGTTTTTCCTAATGGTCCCAAAAAAGCTGCTATTAAAAAAAAAAAATTGGAGGCCCCCTAGGGGGAGTAGGCGCAGGCCTAGCCTGCCTCTCCCTTGAGTCGGGCCTGTTCATATATATATACTCACATACACACAAATACAACAACAAAGCCTTTATCCCATATTTTTTAGATCGGCTGTTTGAATCATTTTCTTCCATTCAACTATGTCAAGGGCCACACCCACTGGAACACTAACAAAGAACATATTCTTCTTTCAAACCTCAATCCATATTCATTTAGGCCTACCAGCTCCTTTAACTAGTGTCTTATCACTCCTTATTGGAACATCTATTTGTTTACATTGCATATGTCCATGCCACCAACTAAGACGATTTTTTTCTCATATCCTCCTCCCACTTCGTCTAAACTCTTTATGGTCTATAAGAAGTTGGAGGGTGCTCTTTGGTTTCATGAGCATAAACTACAATCTAAAAGGTAAGTTTACATATCTGTCAACTAGCTACTAGAATTTTATGGCATGACCCTCTTATATTCATACTTCATAACTACATCTGCTAGGAATTTGCCTCTAACATAAGATGATTAATGTCAGGTCAACAACTAATTATAAAACTTTGTCAAATCTTGTATAGAATTTTGTTATACTATATATATATATATATATATATATATATATATATATATATATATATATATAGTTCACCATTAATTGAAATAAAAATAACCTTTCCATGGGATCGAACCTACCCAGCTGGGAAGCTTATGCCTCCACCTCCTTGTCACTTGAATTATGTGCTTTTTCTGAACTTAAAGCAATTTTCAGAGACCTTTCTCTCACCACTTTGTGCTATCATCTGAATTATGCAACCTCATCTAGGACTATATAATTAATGTATATTATATAGATATCGCAGAAGGTCTTAAATCCACCAGTCAATGACTACTAAATTTGGTGTTTTAAATCTAATATTTAAATAAATCTCAATTACATCGGTTAATATATATAATGGATTTGTCATTCCTTCACTCTTTGACGTAATATGTTATAGAGATGAATGCAATTTTCTATAGCAAATTGTATCATTTTACCTCCTCATCTAGATTCTTAATAGTCTAGGGGAACTTGGAGGGTGCTTCTTGGTTGCATGAGTTTAAACTGCAATCTAAAAGGTAAGTCTCCCTACTTGCTAACTGTCCACCTAGATTTCATAGGAGGTCTCTCTCATGCTCATAGCAATCTTGGCTAGGAATCTAACACCAACATAGAGGATTGATATTAGGTTGGCAACCAGTCATAAAAATTTGTCAAATCTTGTATGGAGCTTTCTTATGCTCCATAGCCGGCCCCATTTTGATGGAAGAAGACTTAAATGATATATATATATATATATATATATATATATATATAAAGAGAGAGAGAGAGAGAGAGAGAGAGGAGAGGGATCCACATCTCCCCATTTTTGTATCCCCCAAGCATCCCCATGATAACAACCATTGGATATTGTTTAAGTTATATAATCTTAACCATTGAAAAATGAACGATTAAGATTAGATGACTTAAACAAGATCCAACGGCTGTGAAATGAGGGATGCTTGGGGGATACAATAATGGAGAAATGTGGATCCCTCCTTTTATATATATATATATATATATATATATATATATATATATATATATATGGACTACTAAATTTAGTGCCTTAAAAAAATCTTATTTAATGGGATTATGAAATATCTTCCAGTAACCACTTTTAATAACCGCCTCTTACCAGTTTTAGCAAATTCTTCTAATATGAACAATTTTAGAGGTTCTTCCTTGCACCTTATTGTGTCACCTCATCATTGTGCCATGTCATCAAGTTATGGAAATTATAATCATTTGTTAACAATAAGTTTTCAAATTAAAGTTATCCAATTGTAACCTTTTAAAATTTATACTTTTTGTAAGATAATTTTTTTGACCAACTTTACTTGAATCTAAATTTAAAATTGAGAATCTAAAGCACTAAGCTTATCCAAAATCTATTCATTTTTTAAGTTATACTTATTCATAATTTAATATATATAAAATCTATATTAAGTAAGATATTTGCATGACCTTAAATTTATCTAATTTTTTTAATTTAGAATTCTAAATTCAAAATAAAAATTAAACTGGATATCTTTTGTTTAATTTAAGATTGTTATAGTATATGAGTATCCATCTATAAGTAACTAATATTAGTAAATATTTAACCCAAAATAAATTGTATATAGCTATTTTTATTTTTTGTAAAGGTGCACGTGTATTTTTTGCTAGTATGTATATAGTGTCATTAATCATAACCATAGCAAAACTGTGAATTTCGTATTTCTCACACTTAGTAATTACATACTCTTCAATGAAATTTCTAAAATTAAGTTATCCATGCTAGTGCGTTCACTTTAGTTGTTGAATACCAAAGACTTGTGCAAAGAAATGTTTTCATAATGAATTATTTGGTCTCGAATACGATATCTATTTGACAAATTGTTATTAATAGAATCCATAATTAAAATTGTCTTCGGATTATTTGTCTAAATGCTTCAAAGTTTGGAGGAAATGTGAATGTTTTCTCTAGTTAGATTAGATTTAGCAGTAGGTACATGAAGCAATAATCTTCTAGATCTAGACCCTTATGGTTGTGGATGACTTGGTGGATGATGTTGGCAAATCATATATGTAAATTTGTATTTTTTCAAGGCAAGGATCCACAAGGTCCAATATTCCAAAAGATTTGTCTGCTATGTTTGGGATGATACTAAATGGAAAATCTACTTGCCGATTAACGTTTTAATCGTCATCATCCAAGTCTTCTCCCATCAAAATGTAGTCAGCCATGGAGTATAAAAAACCTCCATAAAATATTTGACCAAGTTTTTGTAATTGTCTGGCTACGTGACATCAATCCTCTGTGTTAGTGCAAAATTTATGGTGAAGGTTGCTATGATGATGGGAGGGTCATGCCATAAAACCTAGACGATCAGTTGGCGGATAGTAGACGAAGAGATACGATGATGCAATTTAAGCTCATGCAACCAAGGAACACTGATCAAATTCTCCAAGACTATAAAGAGACTAGACGAAGAGGTATGATGATGCAATTTGTTATGGGGAGTCACATTCTTCTCTGTTAAGTATTGGTATTAGTAATAGTAATGGGCTTTAGTTCCACATCGAGTAGAATGATAGAGAGGGGTTAGTCTCTCCTATATATATGTATTCTTCTCATCAATCAAGATCATCTCATTATTATTCCCTAGATAGTATGAGAGCCACCCACCTTTCTCCACAAAACCCTAGTTCCCTGTCTCCCCCCCCTCCTGCAGCCGCTTGCCCCCTCTGCCCGCCTCCCCCCTTCTGCAACGGCCTCTCTGCTGCCCCCCTGCCCCCTCCTGCTGCTACCTGCTGTCTCCCTCACCTCCCCTGCTGCCCCGCCTCCCCCGCCCCCCTGCTGCTACCTTGCTGGCCCCTACCTGCAGCCCACCCGCCTCCCCCCCACCCGCCTGCAGCCCTCCCTCCAGAAAATGTACCCATCTTTAGATATTTTCGTTTCTTTTCATTATGAGTCGTGTAGTTTGGCTAAACATCATCGGGTTTCTTATCCGGTTAGTCAAAATAAATTTGCATATGCTCCTTTGAGTTGGTGCATTCTGATATATGGGGGCCATGTCCGGTTGACTCGATGATGGGTTTCAAGTACTTTGTTTCATTTGTTGATGATTACTCACGTGTCACTTTTGTCTATATGATAAAAATTTGCTCTGAACTATTTGATATTTGGTGCAATTTTTATGCGAAAATCAAAACACAATTTGGTGTTCCGATTAAATGTCTTCGAAGTGACAATGATCATGAGTATTTGTCTCGTGAATTCAATTCATATCTGTCTCGACATGGCATCATCTACCAAACTTCATGTCCTTACACACCACAACAGAATGGTATGGCCGAACGCAAGAATCGCCATCTCTCGGAAACAACGCGTGCTCTTATGTTTCAAGCACGTACTCCCAAACAATTTTGATCGGATGCAGTATTTACAACTTGCTATCTTATTAATCACATACCATTATCAGTTTTCAATGGTGCTACTCACTTTTTTTCAGTTATATTTCGAACGAGAGCCGTTTCCTCTACCTCTCAGAATTTTTGGTTGCTTGTGTTATGTTCGGGATACCTGACCAACGCTTTCTAAATAAATCCCAAGGCAATCCAATGTGTTTTTCTTGGGTATCCTAAAGACCAGAAAGTGTATCGTTATTTTTCTCCTAAATTGAAGATGTAATTTTTCTCTCGGGATGCTTACCTTTGTTGAAACTGAGTTTCCTCCACTTTCACAAATTATAGGTCCAGTGCCCCAAGTTTACCCAGAAGAGGATTTCTTGTTGTTTCATATTCAAACACAACAGCCCCCCGTAAGGGTGCCCTCCCCTACCGAAGCCAGTATCCCGTTCCGACGGTCCGCAGACACCGGTTCAGTCAACACCGCCGTCGTCCGAACGAACGTCGCAGATAGTGCCCACGGTCACAGAGCCATCCTCCTCCTCTAGCTCCACCGATTCGCCTCCACTTTTTCCACCAGCTCGACCTCGTCATGCCTGTCGTGATCATCCTTGTATGTTGAAAACTACAAAGGGCTCGCGAGCCACACTCAGTCCTTGATAACTACTATTAATGGGATTTAGATGCTCAATAATGCCGATGGGGGTCTCAAACATCCCGGTTGGCGTATTGCTATGGAAGAGGAGATAGAAAGCATTTCGGAAGAACCAAACTTGGGATTTGGTAGATTTGTCGTCTGGTAAATAGGCAGTAGGTTGCAAATGGGTGTTCACGATCAAAGTGAAACCGGATGGCACTCTTGATCGACTAAAGGCTCGTCTGGTGGCTAAAGGTTATTCTCAGACCTATGGTGAGAATTATTTTGAGACATTCTTCCCAGTTGTCAGGATGACTTTTGTACGCGTACTCTTGGCCTTAGCTGTTCGCTATGACTGGCCATTACTTCAACTGGATATCAAGAATGCATTTCTCCACGGGGATCTTGACGAAGAAGTGTATGTGGTGCAACCTCCAGGGTTCATTGCAATTTGCAAGGGAGGGTAAAATGTGTCATATGAGAAAGGTCCTATATGGACTCAAATAATCATCTCGTGCATGGTTTGGTCGATTTACACATATTGTTACTCAATTTAGCATGTGTCAATCAAAGAAGGATCATTCGGTATTTTACCGACAGACATCAGCTGGAAGGATACTACTTGGTGTCTATGTTGATGACATTGTGATCACGGGAGACGACAGTCAGGATATCGCAGGACTGAAGAAGTTTCCGGGAGAACAGTTTCAGACCAAGGATATGAGATCGTTGAACTACTTTTTGGATGTTGAAGTCATACGGGGAAAGAGACACATTGTCACGTCTCAGAGGAAGTATGTGCTAGACATACTAAATGATGCAAGAATGATGCAAGCTAAGAGAGCAACATCGCCAATGGACCCAGGAGAAAAGTTACTCCCCGACGAGGGGGTACTGATGACTGATCCGGATCAATATCGTCGAGTGGTTGAAAAGCTCAACTACTTGGTAGTTATGACTCGTCTAGATATTTCTTTTTCCGTCAGTGTCACAAGTAGATTTATGTCTTCTCCACGAGTTCCACATTGACAGACAATTCTCAGAATTCTGTTCTATCTAGTCCATAATCATGAAAAATGAATTCACATGGAGAATCATGGACATACGAGTGTTGAGTACTTTACCGATACCGACTGGGTACCGATACTGACTGGAGTGCAAGTCTGACGGATAGACGATCTACATCTGGTTACTCGGTATTTATTGGCGGAAACTTGGTATCGTAGAAGAGCAAGAAGCAGAGTGTGATCGCACGATCAAGTTCCAAAGCAGAATATCGAGCTATTGCACATGGCACATCAGATGTGTTATATCTGAAGCATCTGCTACAAGAACTGGAAGAAGAAGCAGGATCTAAAGCAGCAAATATGTGGTGTGATAACCGGTCTGCTATCCATATTGCTACCAATCATGTGTTCCATGAAAGGACGAAGCACATTGAAATCGACATCCACTTCGTCAGTGATGAGTATCAAAATTGGATAATAAAGTTTCATCACGTGAAGACAAGTGATCAGATAGCTGATATCTTCACGAAGTCTTTTTTGGGTCATCGGGTTCAATTTCTGTGTAACAAGCTGGACATGATTGACATATATGTTCCAGCTTGAAGGAGGGTGTTAAGTATTAGTACTAGTAATCCCACATCGGGTAGAATGATATAGAGAGAGGTTAGCCTCTCCTATATATATATATATATATATATATATATATATATATATATATGTATTCTTCTCACCAATAAAGATCATCTCATTATTATTCCCTACATTCTCCATGACACATTACAAATAGAAAATAAATGACATTCCCATTTTCCATCTAACGTTTTAAAAGATGTGAATATTGCTTTTTTGCTCTGATTTAGACAATTAATGTTCTTTGGGCCTGAAGCTCACATGGTAGCAATATGACAAGTATTTACCTGAAAATACTTATGTGTCATACTTTCACTGTCGTTCTTGTAGCATTCAGCTTTATCCGATTCCAAGGCAAGGTGAACCCTCTCTACCCCCAAATTAACAAAAAATGTTGTTATATTATTGTAATTATATTGCGGCTTCCTCTCTCTAGATTATGGGTGGTAAGATGGGATCCTCTAGTATTGATCTACGGTGATATATATATATATATATATATATATATATATATATATATATATATATCAGGTACTTGTGTAAATGTCATTCCTTTTCAATACCTAGCTTGATGCGTCTTAGAGATGAATGAATTCCCTAAAAAAATGTATCATCTTTCCTATTCGTCTACTCTTTATATTCTAGGGAAACTTTGGAGGGTCCTCCTTGGTTTCGGCTTAAAGTGCATATCCAAAACGTTGGTTTAAATACCAGCCAACTGGCTGCATAAATTTTATGGCATGACATTCTCATGCACATAGTTACTAAGTTACCTAGCAAAGAGAGTTGATGGGTTGACAACCAGTCATAAAGACCTTGTCAAATCTTTTATAGAGCTTTCTTATGCTCCATGGCTGGCCCATTCTGATGGGAGAAGGCTTGGATGATGATGACCATTAAAGCACTGATTTGAAATGTTTATTCTTT
Source organism: Iris macrosiphon (assembly GCA_036927795.1). NCBI lineage: Eukaryota > Viridiplantae > Streptophyta > Magnoliopsida > Asparagales > Iridaceae > Iris > Iris macrosiphon. The sequence goes on from JAYESA010000006.1 coordinate 229,120,390, forward strand.
TTGTTAGCGAATTTTTTGTTTACTAATCTCTTCACTTGATGTGTATATTATTTTGTTTTTGTTTTTGTTTTTGTTTTTGACTTATTTCACCAATGTCTCTTTCTACAGTTTGTACTGGGAAATAGTTGTAGATTTACCAAAACATATCAAATCATGTAGGAACGAAGTTTTTGTTTTAAGCTATCATATTAAGACTATATTGGCAATTCATTTGGTATTATTGCCATCCATATGGTATAACTTGACTGTTTTTGAGATGTAGGGTTATTATATTTTCAGCCAGAAATTGAACCATATTTCTCGCCTTCCATTTGCTGCTATATCATATGGTATGTGATTCATGAATACATAGAAGTATATTTATACATAAATAGAAGTATATTTAATGTTCTTATCACTCCAAAAACTTTATTTGTGATGCCCTGTTGATAGAGCTCTTGGTAAGATGCTGACCACTGAAAGAATCTACTGACTGATATATTCTATTTTGGTTCATTGATCACCTGGAAGGACTTGAGTTCTGCATGAGATTTGCAGTATGAGAGATAAATGATTACCCTTTCTGGCCACTTTCTAAGTATGCTAAGTAGCATTGGAAGCCACCCACTACACTTGGACACTGCAAATCATGGATAAAGATCAACATGAAGCAAAGAAACAAAGGAGAAATACATGAATACATGGGACATTGTAGGAGCGATATATTATTAAGTGAAATTGTATATGTACATTAGTCTTTTTATCTCCTTCATAAAACGTTTTTCTTGTGCATGGGTTACAATCACATCAAGGTATATATATATATATATATATATATATATATATATATATATATATATATATATATAGGGTAAACGAGATATGAGTCATAGTGCTCATTTTCTTAAATGAGCCATGCACATGTGGACCAATAGAAATGGATTCATACATCCCATGTGCACCCATGTGCAATAGTACACTCTATTTCTATTGGTCCACATGTGCATGGCTCATTTAGAAAAATGAGTACTATGACTCATATCCCGTTTACCTATATATATATATATATATATATATATATATATATATATATGCCAAGGACCTCTAGCTCAAGTGGTTATAGTGAGGCATACCCCCCCGAGGTTGTAGGTTCTAGCAACGGGGGAAGCACATTTAATTCCGTGTGGAGGAGTTATTGTGAGGGCAGCAGAAGTGCAGGTCGGTTGCGGTGCGATGCAAGTGCGGTATAGGTGTGGGCCTTCACGCTGGGAATGTGGCATTCGAGCCAGGAATCTGTAACACAGTTACCTTCTTCCAAATATATATATATATATATATATATATATATATATATATATATTATTTATTTATTTATTTTTCGTGCACCATGCCTGCAACTTCACTATGTATAGATTTTCTAGGAAAAAAAATCCTTCCTGCTTACTTCCTGAATGTATCCTCTATGCATTTGTCCCTAAACCTTGAATTTCTAAATTTTGAGTTAAAGTACTAGACGTGTTTGATGACTATCTCAAGGTTACCTTCACCCTAAAACATCAAGGATTGCACTTCAGAAGAGAATGTGTGATGTTGCAATTATATGATGTTCTATTGACTGAAAGATCTTTGATGATGGGTCATACTATAGAGTGGTTTATTATGGTCCATTTTTATTCCATTGTTGGTACTATCTTGTTGGGCAAGAGGCTTAGTTAATTATTATTACTATGGCAGCGACGATGGTAACTAGGATACTTCATAGACCTGACAAGTAAAAAGGACTACCGATAGCGAAATGGTATGATACAAATGACTTGGTTTAAACTTTGAATAACCTTTGCTTTTATAATCTACTAGTAAATTCACGTGCGTTGCACGTAAAATAAAATTTTTCTTCTGATATTAATATAAAATTGTTTAAATATTTAAATATATTTAAATTAAGATTTATTATATATATTTTTATATTTTAGTTAGAATTTGTTATGTATTTGAATATATTTTAATTATAATTAGTTATTGATATATTTCTACTTTTCATAAAGAGTCTTGAAAACGGTTAACTACGTAATATTATCTAATTATAAACAAACATCTCTTCTCACTCATGTGGTTAAGGTGGGAGGTATTTTTTTAGGTTAGCTGAGTTCGAATCCTTTTAGTGTTATTTATAACAAATTTAATTTTTTTCAATAATTTCTTTTTTTAGGTAATATTAATTTTTAAAAAATAATTAATTGATGATATACATATGGCTTAGACGGCTCACTTTTGATCTGTTTTGAAGCCTCATTATATTATGGAAGATAATATGTATGTTCACTTTGCTCTCGTAGAGTCTGCATTCGTATCTTTGATATGCCAATAAAGGAACCAAAATTGCATGATTATCGCATGATTTAAAACTTCTTTGATCTTCGATTGTCGTGCACTTTGATGGTGGATTCCCCCCTATCATCTCTGTATCTTCCTATCGAGTTCTACGTGGTTTCTTCATGATAACTTTTTTTTGTTCGTAGGCGTTAAATCTTGTGGTATCCTACCTGAATCATTCTTTCTCGTGCCTTACGAGCGAGCGATATATGCTTAGGCTTTTAGCATGATTCTCCAATTATAAATTGCATCTTTATCATACTATTGTCCTATCTAATGTTAGGATCTGGAGGTAACCATAGAGGGGATGAGTAGGGTAGGCAATGGATAATATGATATTAATGAACCACATAGTTAACGGCTTGCATAATGGAAGTGCATAAAATTAAAGCACGCAAGAGAGTTCAGTTGGCTCAGCTCCCTGCCTACATCCAACCCCTCCAAGACAGAAGGTTTATTCCGAGCACAAACCCCGTATCTATCAGCGATAACCTGATACAACTCACTCTAGCAAAATCTAGATTGAAAATAACCTAGTTGGTCCTCCTTCTAACCCAAGAACAAGTTCCCAATTACAATTAACTGTTAAGATAACATACATGAAAAGAAAATAATTCATTATCCGTAAAAGAAGATTCCTTGAAGTGATCTTATGGGAGTTTGAAAGGAATCTTATCGACATAGCTTTGGACTCTTCGGGTGATCAAGTAAGATGTGCAGCAAGAATTTATGATCTTCAACTTTTGTGCCAACCTCTCTCTTCTTGAAAAGTGAAGAAGTGAAGCACAAAGAGCCTTAGGAGAGTGAAACTTTGATATTGGAGATGCTTCTTTAATTCTGCATTGTAGAGGACTATTTATGGGCTTAGGACACTCTTTACTTTCTATTTAGCACAATCAAATTAATCCAAATAGGCTCAAACCGATTTTGTCCAATTCTACTTCGGTTCGACCAATTTTAGGCAGCCAAAAGAATCCAAATGTGGCAGCCCGGGTCTTCCGTCAAGTAACCAAGCCAAACCGACTTCAGCTTGCTGTTTGGGCCTAGATTGCAAGCAGATCTCTCTCTCTCTCTCTCTCTCTCTCTCTCTCTCTCTCTCTCTTGGTCCTGCAGCTGTTCCTGCCTGCTTCAACTCCCACCTCATGCATCCACATCTGCGCCAACTGCGCACCTGCTACCCTAGCTGTCGAAATAGGGACCCACTGCTTGTGCAGCCCATACCCACGTAGCCTGCTTGCAGATGCATGTCCATGTGCCTAACCCAGCCTGCTTGCACCTGGATGGGCCTGTTCACCGTGCAGCCCTTTGCTTAATTCAAAACCCTTTCTTGGGCCTGCAATTGTTTAGGCACGAAGTAATTTTTGCAGATTAATTCTTCACAGCTGTTTATAGCTGCCAAATAAATTTGCACGAACTCTAACCCGTATGAACTTTTAGTTTGCATTGTCAATTCAAATTTGTGCTCGAAATCGGTTGCTCTTTGTGGCATCCTACTCATGCTCAAAACACATATCAAATACAAAATGATTTGTTAATTATCAAACCGAGCTAGACCGACTCAGCAGCTAATACAGCTTACGCTCCATCTTTTTCTCTCAAAGTTGACAATACATCTACTTCTCCTTCCAAAATATCGTGGACACCTCTTTGAACTAACATCTACTTTGAGCATTCCATTTTATCCGCCTAGGTTTAGCACTATTGTTTGTTCAGGATTTTGATGTCATAGAAAAGGTTATTATGCGTCGCTTGTTATTAAAAGTTTGCTTCTCCCAGCTGTAGAGGATTGGATAATTTCCATGATTTTGTATTTATTCATTAGCCAGTTGTCTTTAATGAAAGGATCTTCTGACTAATAACCTGAATAGTCATGTGGCTCTTAATAATTGTGCATATTTTGATAAACTAATACCTTTTATTTTCATATTCCTACTTTGTAGAAATTAACCTTTGTTAATGTTGTATAGGAACTGCTTTGATGCTTCTTGTCTTTGTGTGGCAACCACATGTACGGATAATGTCTCTCTCTATACTACTAAGGTGTCCTTTTGGCTTCATATTTGGTAGACCCGTATTTTTATTTTTCCCAGTTAATATAAGTTATTCTTTCATATTGTTTTTCCAAAATTTTGGTCAGTGGTAGCAGCTCCTTATCGTGCTAGATAATTTTCTGGAGAGAACTAAAACAACTTTTTTTTTTCTCTTTGGATCATATTTTTGCAAAAATAGACGGTGGATTTTACCGGTAGACCGGTGGAAATTTATAAACAATTGCATCCTTGCAGCTGAATGGAAGAAGAGGATCCAAACGTCCGACCCCAAAAATTTGTGATAAATGCTTTTTGTTGTTGTTGTTGTTGTTGTGGTGGTGGTGGTGGAGAATCCTAACTTGAAAAATTAAGTGGGTTCTTGAAGAGCTGATGGGCATGTCAGTAGCTAGAGCTTTAAACCTCATACATAGTTTACATTGGTACCATCTCGTTTAGTTCTATGCTTCTAGCCCTGATATATCACTTCTGTTTAGGTTCTTCAAGAATACATTATGAGTGCAATAGAACATAGGAGACTGCATATCTTTCATCTTGCTTCTTTGTTCCAAGGAAGTATATTGCAGCGAAAAAGGCATGCCTTCCTGTAATTCAAGATTTATGCTAAGTCCCTCTCTTGCCTTAGTTCCTTAGCTAGGAATTTAGCACCAGCCCAGAGGATTAACGTAAGGTTGACAGCCAGTCATGAAATTTTCCAATTGTTTTGGAGATTTCTCATGCTCCATGGCTAACTGAATTTGATGAGAGAAGTCTTGGGTGACGATGATAATAAATTTTAAGCAGCGTATCTATACCTGATACAGTTGTAATGCCCAAAGCAATCAGGATGTCAGGGATGCTTGTACATACGATTAAGTGAGAAGGGAACGGATGGTTTGGTCAAGTGATATAACTTGATGCAGGTTACCAGTTCCATTTGATGAAAGATAATGTATGTGGAGAAGATCAACTTTACTAAGATCCAAGGAAACCCAAAAAAGATGCAGGTTACCTAGCGCCTAGCGCTTTTGAGAGAGTTCAGTCATTAACGACGAGTGCTGTCATGGACTACTAGCACCAAGACCCCTCCCATTCCCTTTTTTATTTTGTCCGGATTCGAACCCACGCTCACTCCTCCCTTCTTTTACTAGACTTACCACTAGACCTCCTCCTTGGTGGTAGAAATAAAGACAAAATATATGCATAATGCTTTTTTTTATGTAAACAGTAACAATTGTACTGTAGCATGATAAAGCCAGTTCATGTTTTGATTCTATTGAATAGGTTCATAAGATCTATATTTATTCCTGATTCGACTGATTATGATATTTCTAATATCATTAAAACTCCATATCTATATTCATATACTAGATTTTAAGTTTTTAACTTATTTATTAACCTAACATGCAGATAAACAAGCTTCACCTCCCTTGTTCTTAAAGGATCCTCTTTCTTGATAACTCAAAATAATTAAAATCCAATAAGTGAAGAAGGATCGTCAATAAATAGTTATCAAATCGATGAATTCCACTGCCATTGACGCTTCATCGAGTCTATGTATCTAATTCCATAATCAAATGGATTCCCCTATTAATTGGAAAGCTCAAAGGCGATCCATGTGGTGTTAATGCATGGTAAAGTTTGCTCAAATAAATAAGATGTGAAATATTTTGAAGATAAAGCTCACATAGCTGTTGAATAGGAGAACCTCTAAACTTAATAATTCCGATCTTCTTCATTCAACATGATGTTTTCTGAAGATGAAGCAACACTGGAAACCTTGGCTTACTTTTAAGTATTCATGTTGCTAAATATTTGACCTCCTTAAATCTCACAAAAAACGTTTTACTGTGATACAAAAAAGTCCAAAAATGATAATTGTAAATAAAGAGGAAAAAGACCAACCCTTGACTGCACTTCGTGTGAACAATAATTGTTGGCTACTCTTCACATGATTCACATCCAACAATAATTGTTGAACTCTAAATTGATTTACTTCAAACTGACCAAAATTTTGTTCCTAATCAACCTGCCTGATTGAATTCCTTTTGAGTTCGTTTTTACACATCATGCAAATTGGATTGCTACCTAGTATAGGACTAGGACTTAAATCCATCTTTTCTTATTTATCAGCGAGCTAGTTAGACACGAGTCAAAATACCTGAATTTAAGCATGGTATTCTTTCACTGCTCACTTCAGTCCATCGGTCATACTTGTGAATTGCCTGATGCCATTTATTCAAATTTCAAAGGCAAAGGTCCAATTGCTTTTGCAAATCTCCTCATGACCTTTAATCTGCTTCATTCATCTAAAATCAAATTTCATAACTATGCAAACATTAGTATGGTTATTTTCTTTATTTAGGCGCTCTGTTGATCTTCCAGATGGAAAACCATTCTCTAAGGAGATTACAAGGTGTGAGTGTTACTTAATTATTTTGTCATGGCTTGGAGCCTTTGGTTACTTGCCATAGTTACGTAGAAACAGTCATTTTCGAATGACTTGATTTCATCTGGTGGTGGTGGTGTGTTGTTTTCAATTTTTTTTTTTTTTTTTTTTGTAGGGTGGGGGGGTTCTTTTGAGCTTATAGTTGTCAATCTCCTAGCGACCTCACACAATTTCATGTGTGCGCGACCGGTTCTAATTCGTCATCCAGTCAGTTGGTAATTCTAAGAAGCATGGACACTCCAAAGTTCATGCGGTATCTGTGTCGTATTGGACACACATCGGTGACGCCACAGACACTCTGAAATACATCATGACACCAAAATAGGTGATGAATCTGTGTCGCTGTGTCTGAAACGTGCTGTGTCGAATCCGTGTTTGTGCAACACATAGGTTGGTATAGCTTCACGAGCTTTGGTACTTTCACTGCTTTGAACATACTTTCACTGCTCTGAAATACATCATGACACCAAATTTCATAACTATGCAAATATATGGTTTTCAATATGTACTTTCACTGCTTTGAACATACTGCAAGTCGTAAATTCTATATGGTCTTCAATATGTAATTTCGCTGCTTTGAACATACTGAAAATCATACGGGTTAATATCAAGGTTCACTATTGGAATCGTTTTTGGGCCTTTTATATCAGTATTGACAATTTCAGCTGTTTCAAGTAGGAGTTTTGGATAATAAAACTTTATTAAGAAAACTAGAAAAATATTTGATACATCTAGGCATAATTTTATTTATTATTTGTTGTTCTTGTTAGATTTGAATGGGATAATACTCAACATCGAGGAATTGTTCACCTGCAATGGGATACTATTGTCTGTTTACTTGCTTTTCGACAGAGTACACCCACGATAGATAGTTTTGGATAAAATAATATTAAGATGGATGAATTGTGTATCTATAGACATACAACTTCAACAAATAGTAATGGTTACAATGTGCTGACTAGGAAGCTTGTCCCTGCGTTTTAGCATGTAGATCTTTGGTACCACCGAATCATTGTATCAACAGTTTTTTTTATACTCTCTCTTTGTTTGCTGAGTTGAGCAGGAATAAAAAGCCGCAATGTTGATATCAGCCACTGTTGGCTGGTATAGCTGGTGTCACTGTTTGTTAGTGGGACATGCCAAAACTGAAATGATATGGCCGATATGTATCACCTGCTGATACTGCAAAGCTTGGTTACTATACTATGAACTGTGTGACTATTATGAACCGTCAGACCACACAAAAGGGTTCAAGTAATGATGGTTCTTTTAACCAATCTTTTGCTTTAAGGAGCTTGGGCGTTGTATCAGCATAGCCTTTAAATGAACTGTACGTGTATTGCCCACAAACTTGTACATAACTATGACCCAATAGCCTTACTTTATGAATAATGCATTTATATAAGAGATTCTGACCTAATACATGATAAGCTATTCCTGTTACTTGTTTGCTCTCTTTTCTACCATCAAAACTAGTCTATGCATAGGAAATTTGTAGATGCTAACATCTCTGCATTATTTCTGTGTAGAATAGTGATGCTTGTTGAAGTCATTTGTGCAGGGTGTTTTATGAGTGTATATATAGGTTAGTAGCTTTTTGATCCAACTTGTTGCAATATAATTGATCACCTTTGTAAGAACATTTTACAGTTTTTCAGTTAATGTTAGTTCTATTTAGCTAATGATATGAGACAGTTTTCAATTCTGATTTTTTCCTCCTTGTTAACTTACTATGAAGTATGAAGGTGTGATGATTTTATGTCAGATTCTTGAATGGCTATCACATTGTTCATGGTGTGAGACTTGCTGGATTATGATTTATGATGTCAAACTTTTACCATTAGAAATTAAGGATCATAATTTTCTGATTAAATTTAATTTCTAGCAAATTTTGATGTGAAAGCAAGAGAGCTCAAAATGAACCAAAAAAACTTAGGTTAAGCTACCTGAGAATACCTAGTCACAAGCAGCAAGGAGGCAGAGCCAATAATGTGGTGCAAATACACTTTTCCTGCTACATGACGGACTCTATAATAATGCAAATGAATATGTTGAACTAAACCAAGTTCCTATATTCCAATTACTAGTGCTGGTAGCATTTCATCCAAGTGCGGACAAAGAAATAGTAATTTGGCCTGATTCTATCGTAGCCCATAATCAAGTCAACCAGGTCAAAAAAGTTTAAAAACCATTATTTGATTATTAGATTCAGCTAACTGTAACGGACTATCCAGTGCACCTTGTTGGCATTAGTGGTTCTTGTCTTTAAGAAGCAGATATTGTTCATATTTATAACTAATTAACTGATCGGTATAAATCCATTGGTTCACCACAATCTATTGGAAGCCAATATTTGGGACTTTGGGGGAAATGATATGGTCTTATTAATTTTAAGAGTTGAGCAGTGTATCTTAAGTAATGATGTCTCTTATGATCCATTCTCCACCTGCCACTGTACTAGATTTAAAAGGGTGACGGGTCCAGGAGTGTTTTAGAAAGTTGTTTACAAAGCTCGCCCCAATATTGTGAAAGTTGCTTGTATACTGCTTCTGAGCGTGGTGCTTGCAAGCCTATGGTGTAAACCTCTTCGATCTATGATTGCTTTTGCTCTCCCCCCAGATTGCATGCCAATAGATGCAGTGGTTAGGAGGAGCAATAAGATGGATATTAGTTAAAGGAGTTGTTAGAAGTAGGGTAGGTCTAAACAAACTTTGATCGAGGTTGTCAAGGACAGTTGATAGTTATTGTTAATGTTACAAAGGACGTATCCCATAACGGAACCAAAGAAAATGATTCAGGTAGCCAAACCCAAAAAATTGGATGAATTTGTTGTTATTTTATTGCATGCCAAAGCCTACGGTTTTAGCAAAAGCCCCTTCCCTGAAGTGATTAAAATTGAGTCTTGCTGTAGCAATTTGTCACAACCACCACAAAATATTTATGTAATAACTTTTTTATACATCACATATATATTTGTCTAATGTATCCTTTATTATCAGCTAATTATATCCTAATGATGACTATCATAAAATAGTATGGTGTCTGACATGGCAATTTACAGTTCTCTTAAAAATACTCTCTGTCTGTGATAGCACCTCTTCTTAGAGGATCAGGAACTGGAAGAGATTGAACACTATTCGACATGAATCAAGAACAAACTGCAAGGAATTGAATAGTTTTGACAGTTTGGGGAAGAACAAACTAGAGTTTCTATATTTATTTGAATTGCTAGGGAACAGGAAAAGAGATTACAAGAACTGGGAAAACTAAAAAGAAGTAACAGAATGGCAATACATTTCTCGATCCCTTCTCTCTCTACATTCCTCTATTTATAAGAACTGAATCAGTTCAATGTAATATCAATTATTCTGATACACTACTTGTGTTAGAGAATGCTGACTGGGATGCTGATAACTTGCTACCCAAGTTCCAGCTGGCAGCTCTTTTGCTAACTATTGCTGACTAATATGCTGACGCTGGCTACATTGAATCACTGATAAATGCAGTGCCGTACTCTAATACATTGACTTATAGCTTGAGCTTGAGCGAGTCTGTACTGAGCTAACTGTACACTCACTGACTGTTAGTCACTTAATGACTGATACTAAAGGGGTCTGCATCAGTCTGCTTGCAGGGGATTAGGCTAGTTTATACTCGATAACATTCCCTTCCCTCACTTGATCTGACAGCCTACATAACCTTGTAGACAACCATCAGCCTTCCCGTCTTCCACCTCCTAACCACTGCCCCATGGTGTTCCTTTTTTTTTTTTTGCTGCACCTTTGCCCCCCTACCGTCCTTTTTCCTAGTTTTTGTTCTGATGATTTCATATGAATGTAGCAAACATCTTTTCTGTTACTTTGTTGTATAGGTCTTCAAAACCAGGGCACATTCATTTCTGTTAATAATGTTGTTGTGTGGTCATTGTTATATCCAAATAGATTCTTTATTTCTCATGTTCTAAGTGGCTTTGATTTTTATTTTATTTTTCATTTTTTCAATAAAAATGAAATTTTATGAAGCCTATGCTTTTTCTTTATGAAGGTTATATTTTTTTCAGATCATCCATTCCAAACATACCAAGTAGTGTGATCGACATTTTCTTGTTTAAGGAAAAAAAAATGTTGTGATTTTCACTCCCCCTTGTAAATTCACGTGCGTTGCAAGTAAAATAAATATTTTTATGATATTGTTAAAAATAGTTCAAATATTTAAATATATTTAAATTAAGATTTGTTAAACAATTTAAATATTTATGATATTTTTCTCTTTAAATTAATTTTTAAACAGTTTCAAATAGTTTTTAAATTTAGTTTTAAAAAATATATTTGTGCTGAAGAAAAAAGAAAAAGTTAGTTTTTGTTGTTGTAATTTTTTAAATAAATGGTGGAGGATTTACAAACGGCTTAGACGGCTCAATTTTGAGTCGTTTTCAAGCCTCATTATAAGAGTAAAGATTAGAGTGTATATAGTGAATAACCACTTTAAAACAAGGTCAACCATCACTATGTAATTTAGGCCACCTTGAGTGTCTTTTTGGGAAACTAAAGTCCTTATTGTAAGATCGTTTAATGTTCTTAAAGGAAACCTCAAAGTCAGACCATTCAATAGGTCTTAAGTTAAAGCAATTCCTCTTCTAGAAGCCGGGAGCTGGAGCCCGACTACTTAAAATAGAAGAGTTTAAAGTTGGGAGCGTGATGACAGCGTGTGCTAATAAAATTTTATGTTTATCAAGTATTGTTATCAAAATTTATAGATATATTAATATTTATTATAACTTGTAAAGTTAAGTTCAAAGTTACAGAGAGATCATTCGCATGATAATTTTTATGATGTCAAGGTAAGTAATCTTTAGTTTCTTGTTATTTTGATGAACGTGTATTAAAAATTCTCTAATTTTCTTTCCATAATTTTGCCCTCTCTTAAAATCTGGTATTGTTATGGGAAGCCCTCCTGTCGGCGGGAAAACACGCTCCCTTCGTCGGAAAAACGAGCTCTCAACTCGCTCCTAAGTAAGAATCGCCAAATTGAGGTTCTTACTGAGATCCGTTAACCTCTTAGGTGATTCTTTCTTCTAAGATTTCTCCTGAAGGATTGAGCAATTTCTTGTCCAAAACGAGCATCTCTCCTTTGTATAAAAAAGTTCTTCCATCCGTATGCTAGAGCAATCTTTGATTTGGTCACGTGATCATCATGAATTTGTTTTTTTTTTCTTTGGCTCCTTTTGCTTTTATGTTTGGATATTTGAATCTAAATCACCTCTTTAAAATAGAAGAAAATACAGATCTAAGAAGACAAAAGGATCTAAACTTCTAGTATTCTTATTCCTTGTTCAGTTTCAATATACATGATTTGTTGGATTCTTCCTCTCATATGTTAGACTTGGTCATCCTAAATATTACCAAGAAAGGAAGACGTTAATTTGAAAAATGCTCGTTGATTTACCGCTGGTGCTACTTTGGACCTCTTTCAAATCAGGCCACAAGGCAATGTGCAATGTTCTCAAGTCACCGCGTCATGCTGCACCTATATGGTGGAAACATAATTAAAGAAGCCTGCCAAACTTCTTGTCTTTTGCTACTAAGAGATTACCCAACATATTAGTCTTCTTGATCCAATCTGGTCAATAGACATTGTTATGAATTGGAGATTGTTAATTATCCTGGATCTGCGACATCTGTCCTCATGAGGGTTTTGGTTATTGTAGAAATCATTTTCTACTAATTTAGCACATAATTAATGCATAAATTTCAGATGCAGAACTAATGGCTATCCTGAAGATAGTGAACTAAGTTTCCATAAACACTTCATTAATGCTTGTCTCATGGATTCTTTGATCTTTAAGCACTTCTTTTACTCGTAATCTATTCTCTGCAGGATGTGTTCATCAATACAATTCATTGAATGGTCAACCAGATGTTCTGAAGTCGCTCTATTCAGCATTGTTACCATCAAGTTCTTTGCAAGAGTTAAGGTAAGAGATCATGGGGTGTTCTTCTGACCATATAAGTAGCAATTGTTTGAAATAATCTATTGATATAGTGTGTATTGAAGACATCGATGTTCCACAGAAATGAATCGTCACAACCTGAAATGATACAGGCATCACGATACAAACATGCCACTGAGTTTTGCTTGTCCTAATGTATTTGTGTGCCATCTGATAGGTGTCCTACATGGATACAGCACCTATTTTTTAGTGTCTGGACTTCCTAGCAACAAGTGTATCTGTGATCTTCATATACAGACAACTCCCAAGTACCTCTGCACACTTGGATAATTAGATGTATTCATGCATGAATGATACATTGCCCCATTTGTGAAGACATCGGACATTGGTATGAAAATTTACCCTTGTTGGAATGCCAATTTCTCATGGGAATGTGGCGCACACAGAAAACTTTTGTAGGAGATCCAAATTGGAGGATGTGATTATATTCTGTTTTGATAATGAAATTGGAAAAAAAAAGAGTTGATGATATTGGTGGGCAGTCACCAAATCCACCCAGATCCACTTTCATTGGCCAGTCAGTCACCTACATATCATAATATTGTCTCAATACGAGATATTGAGTAATGAAATATGAAGAGCGTGAGAAATATAATAACACTATGAACAATACATGATAGTGAGCTTAATGAAAGTTAATAGGAAGGAAAGGCGAACTAGGGGTAAGGGCAGAAATCAGGAGATGAGTTTAGGCACAAAAGATGTACAGTAGGGAAGAATGGTGCTCCTGCCTTTTAAAGTGAATTATATCTGTTATGTGAATTCAGTTTAGACTGTATTCCTAATTTCCTATATATATATGCAGTTGATTTTGTTATTTTTTTGAATTGTTTTTACCGTTAGTATGTATCTACTTATATGCATGCTTGAGGATTTTGAATAACCGAATAATCCAATTTACTTGTATGTTTGGTATTTGATCTTTCCCTCATTCCACATTCTAGTTGGGTGGAGTTGGAGATGGTGTGTGTTTATAGGGCGAAGGTTGGTTAGTTACTCTTATTAACTTAATAACATCAGGAAAATTGTTTGTGCTCTATTGTTTAGAATGTTATTTGATTGATATTGCGCAGATTGCTATCTGAGATTGTCCTTGTGTTGAAGGACAATGAAATTTGTAAATTATTTGACATCCTGTATAAAGTTCCCAGAATATCAAATATTGGTGTCCTGTTGCCTAACGTCAATTGGCCTTGGTGACTAACTTTGGGGGAATTATCTGTATTAGGTATCATGATGGTGGTCGCCTTTCAGATCAACAAATGGCTCTATTGCAGTATCAACGGGAAAACCTACATTATTTGAGTGAGGAGGTATGTAACAAAATTTTTATTTATGTAACAAAGTTTTAATTTATGAGGCTAATAAGTAAATTCAAGAAGGGTCATACTTGATATATTGTTATTTTGTTGGTTGGCTAATGACATGAAAATTTGTTATTGATATATCTTTCCCCGTCTCTTGGTAGTAGGTTTTTCGTTTACAGGAGTGTTTGAGCAAATATCAAAGATCAGATGATGGAAGCACCCCTCAGGTAAAAATTGTCTTGCATGGTTCTGTTTTTGTTTTCACTCTTACTTTTCTCACTGATTTGATTAGGTATTATTATTGTCATGTAATCTTGTTCGGCCCCCAAGTAATCTTCGTACCCATGTTTTGGTGACTACTGGCAGTAGGTGGTGTGGTGGGCTAGAAATTGAAATCTTAGACACATTTTTCTGACGAAAATAGTGACATATTCAGGTAGAGAAGTGAGATAACAATGATTGAAGTTATCTTCTTGCTTTGGTTTATGTAAATTTACCAACAAGCTTTACATCATTAATTTGAATGGCTTTTTTTGTGGATAAAGAAAGGATTGGGAATAGGCATGTGACTTGATTATGTGATGTGATGTGATGTGATGGTGATTATGAAGGGAAATAGAATTTTATGTTGCACAGTTTGATACTAGTTCTTGGTGCTGTAGTATTTAGTGTTTCGACATAAAATACCAACATATCTGGTTTTTGACTATGCTCCTATTCACCATTGGTTATTATTTGATGCCAAGATGTATTCATTTAGCCAAATGTTTCTTGTTCTATTTTTCTACATCAAACATCAGTATATGAGACCCTTCGACTAAGAGAATTGCATGATTAATTGCATTTGTCCAGATCTATATAAATACACAAGAAATAACTTATTATCGTTGCTCTGCGACATATTTAATATTTTATGTATTTATTTCTAAAACTCGAGCATACGTTGACCAAGTAGTAGTAGTAGTACTTAGGCATTTTATCATATTTTATTTCTCATGCAGGTTGACCTTGCCCATCTTTTACCGGCTCGTGATCAGGAACTACGTGCATTATCAGCTGAGGTAATTTCTTATATTCACATTTCGTTGTCAGAATCAGATTGTCATTCTTTTTCACTCTTTCACTTAATGTGTCAGAGGGAGTACTGCAATTCAGGCTATCCCGTCAACTTATCATCAGGTGGTCAGGTTTCCCACTCAGTATGGGATGATGGAACTCAATTAAGAGTACTGTCCGAAAGTGCCACTCGGTCTAATGTGACCGAGCCAGCATGCGAAAGATGTAAGTCGGTGTTGCTGCAGTGACACCGAAGCTAGATCGGTTACCGGAAGAAGGTACTGTCTGGGGGTTGAGTCTCCCACGTACCAGAAGAACGGTTAGCAATTACAGCAGCCATCACCGCTAGCAGGGGGTTTCCTGGGTGATGGGACAGAGAGTGAATGGAATCGGAGAGCCGATTTATGCAGACGAGAATCATCTTACCTTTTCTTCTAGACTCGTTATAAGGAACTTGGAGGGTGTTCCTTGATTGCATGAGCTTAGATTGTATATCCAAAAGGTAGGTCTACCTATCTATAAACTGTCGCTTAGGTTTTATGACATACCTTCTCATGCTCATAATAAACTTGGTTAACACCAACATAAAGGGTTGACGTCAGGTTGACAGCCGGTCATCAATTTTTTGTGAAATTTTTTATAGAGCTTTTTTATGCTCCATAACCAGTCCCATTCTGATGAGAGAACTTGGATGATGAACAGATCATAACAAAAAAAAACCCAGGAATTCTAGTAAATTGATAGGTGTTGCTACTTATTTTTGTAATAACAATATTCATAGTAGTATATAAGATTTTCCCATTTTCTCCTGATGGCGTGCTGCAAGTGGTTGAGTTGGGTAACTTGAGTTGAAATAAATTGAAACCAACTAAACATAATATTTGGGTCGAACTGATGTTCTTCAGCGTAATTCAATCCTGCGACTGTTAAGTACATTCACTGTTGGTCTGCAGACTAGATAAGATGCGACCATAAATTCTTTCCAGCCCTTTTAAAACCTTCAGTTATCTTTGAATATGAATAGGTTACTATTTAGTAGTCATGTTATCGACCATTCATCTATTTAAATAATGAAGAAATGGTACCAATTAACCAGACTTGTACACCAAAGATAGGAAATATATTAGATGTATTGTAATACACTTCAGGGGCATGCATAGATAATAAGCATATTTCATCGCATAATTTATGATATATTTACATGTATGTCTTCAAATATACTTCTTATTATAGAAAGTCTAGCTCAGTACCCCCAGATGTTTGGCATTGTACAATTGCGCTAGACAATTTTCTAGATACATGCGCACAGGGTCTTTTTTTCCCTTGGTGAGGAGGGTGGGATGAGGTGGTTACCACATGCTTGAGTTCGCCTTGACTGCTGCAACTAGAATCTTAAATGTGCAACAGACAGACGAGAAAAAGAACTGGCTAGAAAGTTTATTCACTGCATATGAATAGGTAGTTAAGCTGTATCATACCCATGTAAACACTTGGAAATTTCTGTTAGTAAGGAACTGTGAAGTTACTTTTGTGTCAATTTGGATCTTTGATATGTGGGGATCTAGGAGACTTGGACGTGGTATGGTGTGTTTAATAAGTGTCAACTAATGGTCAGAGTGATCAACCATGACAATGTTATTTGTTTGTCAATTCTGCATATATTCCTCCATGCAATTGCATTGAATTGGTTTCTGATTGATGTGGAATTGCTCGTAGAAGTTCCCAATAACTTACTTGGAGAATACAGATGAATCAAGTTCAGTCAGAGCTACGCCTTGCCCGAAGTTTAATTGCTGAGAGGGACTCTGATATCCAGCGCATTCGAATCACCAACAACCAGGTATATCAAGTATCTATTTGGTTACTAGAAAAACGTTTAGAAAAGCTGAAGGACCATAAAAGAAAATGTACGAAAAACAATATTCTTTCAGCTGTTGAATAGGAAATTTAGAAGTGCCACATAAGTTTATGTGCCTCTACTTCTCATATATGAAGGAATCCGAGCAAACTAGAGCTGAACTTATTGAGGCCTTTGTTGTTGTCGACTAATATTTTATGATCTTTATTTTAATACTACAGTATGTGGAAGAAAATGAAAGACTGAAAGCCATCCTAACGGAATGGAGTGCTCGAGCAGCTAAGGTACTCTCTTAATTATGCATCAAATATCTGGTAATGAGCCATAGTGTGCTTCCCCTGGTTTACTTACTTTGAGCTTCCTCCTTTCCTTCATGGGAGGAGACCTCTAGTGTAGGGGTGTAGTTTTAACCGAATCGAAACAGTCAAAACTGAATAAACTGAAATTCTAAAAATCCAAAGCCGAACCGAAATTTAGCCAAAACCGAAAATGAACCAAATAATCGATTCGGTTTATTCAGTTTGTTCGGTTGGACTATTTCTATTGTTTAATGGGACGGGCACAAAGTTGGAATCGTTGTTAAATTGTTTTAAAAATTGTAATTTTTATACATGCTTTTGTTATATGTCAAAGTTGTGTCCAAAGTTGGACTAGATTATCAAAATTGGGCTTCAAAATAAATACATAGAATTGTTGTTTTCAAAATATGCACATTTTTAATTACAAAATATGCATAAAATTGGGATTATTTACATAATTTCATAAGTCTTATTTGGTTTTCGGTTTTGGACCGAAACCCAAAACAGAACAAGGAATTTAATAGTATTTTCAAAACTGAAACTGAATCGCATTTTTTTTTTCAAACCAGACCTCATATTCGGTTCGGTACGATTTTCGGTCCAAAACCGAATAATGCTCACCCCTACTCTAGTGATTCTCTCTCCTCTGGTTTCTGATTGCCAGAATTTTTGTTGCACAGATTGAACGTGCATTGGAAGCTGAGAAGTTGGGAAATATGGAGCTGCAAAAGAGCATCTAAAATCTGAGAAGCCAAGCAACAAATAATCGGACATGAGTTGTAAAGCTTCAGAAGTTTCAGCTTATTGGGCTTTTGCTTTAAGATTGCTTCTTCAAGATAACGGTCCAGGAAAGGTATACGCACTGTGATGAAAATTCCCGTGAAAAGAAAGGTACTATGGTGGTTTGACCTGTGAGTAGTTGTATAGCTTGTGTCGGTACCAAAAGCTGTGTCGTGAGTTCATCTATCTACTTGTGAAAGCTTGTGAAAGCCAAACTATGGTCCGTGCCTCTGTAAGTAGTTGATGTATAGCTCATCTGGGTATCAGAAGTTTTGTTGTGATCCGCATCAGTAAGTATTTCCATGCGAATATAGTTCTCTCAAACTAATATAGTTTGTACCTAAACTCATTTCTACGGCATTTTCAAATTTCTGGTATTAACTGGTGAGATTGCTTCATGGTTCGATAAGCTTACTTTATTCAAGTGGATGGTTATCTGGTTCATATGCTGATTGACTTTTTGCAAGATGACTAACAAATAGAAATGGACATTGTGAAAATAAGGGGAGGCGGGCTATAGCATAGGCAAGGATAAGCAATTGCTGCCCCATTCTGTGTGCCCCTATTTATTCTGCCTCATTTACATCAATTTCCTCGGTTATTATGAATTCGTGCTAATTTACATTTGTCCAACATTTATAGATTTAAATAAAAAAAAATGAGATAAATCCTACCGATCCCTATTATTTTCCTTTCTTTTGCGTGTAGTACGGAAAGTTAACAGGTGAGATGTTATAAGTTTGTGAAAGTGTCTTGCTGTCTGGCAAAAGGATTTACATTTAGGAGGAAAATGAGGATTGGCTCTAGCAAAAATGGGATATTAATATATTATGCAATCCTGAAAATGGGAGGTCCTGTGTGAAATTTTGGGAACCTTTGTAATTTTTAGAGGGTCTTTATAAATTTTTTGGGGGCTTTGTAAAATTTAGGAGGGTCTAAAATTTACAAAAGTCTCCAGAAGGCCTAAATTTTACAAAGTCCTCAATTTTACATGGTCCCAATAGACGGATTCTAACTTAGTAATTTCGTAATTGAACTAGGCCTCAAAAAGAATTTCAATACCTTTTGGATAATAAAATTTTTAATGGCTTAGTATCTTGTAATTGAATTGGGTCCCAAAAAAAAAAATCAACGGAAAGACTCCAACTTAAAGGAAACCAAGATTTTTCAATACCTTTTGGATACTAAATTTAATTGTATTGGACCACAAAATATTTTTAAATACCAAGTTTTTAGGACCAAAAATGGACTCAAGAAACATAACAATTGCGAGTAGATGAATTTACTCATGGCATGCTTTCTTTATTCTTTACTGCCTGAGCATGAAGAGCTCATGAATATTTTTCATCCCTTGATACTATGCCTGCAAAACTGTAGCTGACCTCTGTCAGTCCAATGAATTGAAGCCAATTGACTACTGTTTATCCTTAATACTATACATCTCACACTGATGAATATTCAGCATAAACAAGTATAGCTTGTTGTCTCTTCCTGAGCATGAAGATCACCAAAAGATGGTTTAAGTTTACTAGGATAGCTGTCATAGATTTAGTCCAAAGCATATCAATAAATCAGTTTATGTGAGAGCTGCTTCCAGTTTAGGCTAGGTAATTGATTGAAAACTTTTTTCTATATAATCTAGAAGAGGTTTTACTTTCCAGGAAACTGGATTTTGTGGCATGTTTGGTAGTTATAACTTCTTGAATGTGTGAAAGTGACACTTTTAACGTGTTATAATGCAATGCACTTTCAACACATCACTTTTGAAATTTTGTTTGGATACATAGTTTTTTGTCCACCGAAAGTAGGGAGTTTCATTGCCATTTTTCTCGGATAACAACATGAAAATGCAGATGAAAATTAAAATTGTAGAGTTCCGTGCTATAATCACCATTTCAAATAAATAATTCAATATAATAAAAATAATAAGCCACATCATATCAAATAAGCCTAATAATATTCAATATTTGACAAAAAAAGAGTCAAGAGCATATCCACTTACAATGGCACCCAAACACGGAAACTCCGAACAACAAAACTCCCCACTTGAAATGGATTTCCTCTCTCCTTCACATGCAACTGAGAAATGAAGAAATGAGGGGGGCGGTAACTCAAAAATATCACTTCATAACCACTTGCAATGTAGTTGCAATGACAACTCAAACACAGAAACTGTAGACACATGAGAACTGTTGCAATAAAAGTGTAAGTTTCAATGCAGTTTCACCAACCAAAACAGCCCCTAAAGGTAAGCATTCTGAATTTACTTTTCTGAAAACTGGGTTTTGTTCTCTGCTCCCAAATTTCCATTTGTGCTTCATTGTCACATCTATCAGTACTCTAAATATCCAGATATTCCCAGCTGATATTGTAAGTTCAAATAGTGTGTTATCCTTATACATAAAACAAGTTGT
Source organism: Iris macrosiphon (assembly GCA_036927795.1). NCBI lineage: Eukaryota > Viridiplantae > Streptophyta > Magnoliopsida > Asparagales > Iridaceae > Iris > Iris macrosiphon. Next base: position 229,140,942 of record JAYESA010000006.1, read on the forward strand.
ACTTAATTTCATAGAATGGTTCGTAGTTCAGCTAAATCTATTCTGAACTTGCTACCATTTCTAGTTTGTTGAGTGTACAAGTTCCACCTCATAAATCTACTGCATACCTTGTATTAATTGTATCCTACTTAGCTTCATATGCTGTCTGCTAGACCACTTTTCAAACAGAATAAAGAAAACCAAAGCATGACATAGTGAATATCAAGCACCAGTTCAACCAAGGGGAAAAGCACCAAGTAACAGGAAACTGTTGATTTTGAGGAGGTACTGCTAAATCTCGAATAACATTTCAAAGAGGATCAGATTCTTTAACAAAAAAAGTCCTTATATCAACAAATATTATCGACAATATCAACAAATATTATAAATTGACTTCATTAGATCATGGACACACTTCTATTACAGAACTTGGTAACACTTCCAGCAACTTTGAAATTTCGTAAAGTATCTTGGGACAATACTATCAATTTAGGTATCAAGTCATAGGCTCCGCAGTACACATGAATGTAACACGAAATTGCTTCTCGTCACTCTACTGCAGCCAGACCTCCAAATCGCTATGTTCCTTGAACATAATTATCTTCATATATAGTGTCCATCCATAAAATAACATAGCATGAAGAAATCAAGACCCAAATGCTAATTTATGAATGTTTCTGGAACCCAAAAGTCTAATTAACCCCAAAATGTATTGGTTTCCAAGTAATCAAAACCAAAACCGAGTTAAGAAAACCAGGCTCGGTACAGAAAGCAAACATCAGATTAACAATTCTGGCTGAATCCAAGCCCACACTAATTAGTAATAAGATCAGGTCATCAAGTGTCGATCACATTTCTATATTTATTATGCACTTTATCAATGAGAACTTCTTTAACAAGTTACTTCTGGTCTCCTCTCCCGTCACTTTGACGAACCACCACCCCAACAAAGCACCCACCACAAACATAAGCACCTGATATAAACCAGAAAACCATAACTAAACAGTGGTTTTAAAACGTTGATGTATGAAAACTTCAAGTTATCATTGCATGAACCTTCAGCTTCATTGCATGGATACTCCAAAGAACCGTATTTGTGTCTATATCAGTGTGTGACACGTCCAACATGAAACTTGCTCACACATGTCAGAGATGCTATGCTGATGTCTAGATTCTTGAACATGGTTAAAAGTGATTCAGGGTCGAGCTCTCTTGCCAAGCGTAATCAAGATGAATCATTCAATTCCGGTTCCTTTCCTGTCCATGGCATAACTGTATCATAAGTTTTCCAAAAATGACGTATTGTTTTGTGTCCATCTCTGAGTCTATGCAACCTAAATCATCTGCAAATTGACCTCATTTCAAATCAAGTCATATGTAGTCAAGGAAAAAGAAACTAAAAGCACCCTTGGCAAGAACAATTCCCATGTTGCATGGGCTACACAGTCGGTCACGAGGACATGGGTTCAGCACCTATGTTTGTGTATCCTAGGGTATTTTGGTGTGCTGGTGTCATGTCCGACATAATGTCACATGGGAAAGACAAACTTTTGGAGTGTCCGTACTTCCTAGATCAATTCCCTCTCCAAAATCCATCCACTGTCTTGGTCTTATCTTCTTCGTTCTTGCTTGCACTCTCTTGGGTTTAGAGGGCAGTGTGACACCTACAAAACTGACTTGTGAAGTCATCACCATATTAATCATACTAGTATATATGCACGTGTTTTGCACGTATCTTGGAGTGGATGATTTTGATGAGTTGGTTTAACTCTGCTGCTTTTAATTACATAGGTTAAGAGTTCAACCCTTTGAATTCCTTGGTAATACTTAATAGCTTAGAAGACTTAGCAAGTAGCATGAACTCTTCTATTTCTATAATATATTAATGCATCTCTTAAATGGTTGTCATTGGAATTTATTGTAGGTATTATTTTTAATTAATAAATATATTGAAGGGTATATTTGGAAAGAAATTTTTTCCGGTGAAGCCTACTTTCCTCATTATATAGTAGAACAGATTTAACCAATAAATAAGGGCAGCTCCAAGGTCAAACATGTGAGCTTTCATTCACAAGGCAGGCTTTCAACTACCTTTGTATTCCCCTTTTGTTAATTTATCATACTTGTACGAGTCTGTAAAGAAAACTAATACATATATTGAAAACCCATAAATTTCCCAAAAGAAACCCATTGAATCCAAGAACCTTTCACCTTGCCATTTCTGTTTTCACAATTTCGATTTAGCTTCCTTACAACCCTGGAGTGTTGGTGCAGTGGGAGGGACTTTAGCATGGTATAAAAAAAAACATGCTTCAAATCCCCCTTGACAAACATTTCAAATGTATTTATTATACCATTGTTTGAATCCAGCTCAGCCAATATATACCGGATATTGGATGTGGACAACATGTCGGGGATAAAATGAAATGACGGGCTCCTTAAATATATACCTTATATATATTAAGTATTGATAATATAGAAACTGTTCTACATAGCAAATGTAATAACCTTTGGAAGCATTAACTGTAATGTAAGAAATAAGAATTGCAAGCATTTCCCTTCCTTAAAGCATTACATGTAGCATTAATTGTTTTATTTATTTATGCATTGCAGGTAGTAACAATATACCTAGAAGGAGGCTCTGCAAGTTGGGTGTGGAAAGGCGTCCCAGTGCCAAATGCAATAGACTGATGTGGAAGACAACACGATAGCAGGACCTTGATGCTCTGCAATCAAGTAATGCATGTTCTGTACAAATGTATAATATCTACTGTGAAAATAAGCATACCTAGTGTCGGTCAGTGGTCGACCGGCACCAAGAGATTTTGACAATTGAAGGTGGAGATCGGGAGAACGTCGGTCACCAAAGGGAGATCACTGCTGTTGGAGGGTTGCATGCCTCAACAGCTGACCGCCGCTGTTTTGTGTGTGGTACGGTGTGTTAGAGCGTGTGCGGGACAATTCTATAACATGCCAACCATTTAAAGATTTAAGTTTAAACCAGCGACAGTCCAACATCGCGAGTAAGACAAAATGTCGAGAACATCTTTTATAGTTTTATGTTGGCCGATATTTCCCAAAAAGACAAAACAAATAAATTTTGCTAATACCTGGGGGCACCCATTAAAATATTTAAGTTTATATCGTCGAGAATAAGACATGTCGAAAACGTCTGATATGATGGCCAATATTTTCCAAAACAACAAACCAATAAATTTTGCTAATAGACATGTCCCTTTATATGCTGAACCGACATGTCAACTGACATTTAAAACATTGCCTAATTCAACTGCCTGCTACCTATGCACCCACATTAAGCTACATGAGCAACCTACACTTCTTACTAAGAATCAGCTCGCAATAGCTTTCGGAGGCGATACATAGGAAGCTGGCAACTAGATAATCGTTTTATATATTTTGCATGAGGTTTATGGAATAGTTGGAAGTAAAGCTGACCGTGAGGAGTCAAATCAAAACTCACCTACTCAAGTCCATCCCGACCAAAATGTTGTTCAGCATGAAACTTCTGACACGGGGAAACTTAAAAAGGTATGTTGCACTGACACGGGAAAATGGTGTCCATATCCTGATCTTGTTTGTACCCTTACCCATGTCCGTATCATGCAACGGATGTAACCACTTATTGCACCTATTCGAAAATGTATATATTCCATATTTGTATATTGTCCGTACCTGTGTCCATTTTCATGCAACATTGCTATCAACGAGAAGGTCATCAACAATTACTTCTTTAGAAATTAAGAGTGAAGGGGACAAAAAAACTAGAAGAAACTAGAAAGGGAGGGGATGAGAAGAATATGGCTGTCAGAAACATGTGATCAAAGGATAATTGAATAACAGAAGGGGGAGTATCTTACTTGAACCCATGACAGGTGAACAAAATCAAGGTCCAAGTGTATGAACTTATCCAACAGGGAACCTTTAAAAGACTTGGACATTTGGAAGCAACTATATTTTGACAAATTCGTGCTTATAGCCGTACGTATTGAACATCTACCTAACAGATTGATTTATTCTACGATAGAAATTAGTTAAAACCTTTGGATGACACAATCTACCATTGCATCTTTCATACTGAAGTGATGGTTGTGTCGAAGAGATGTGCTTGAATGGATAAACGACGGTGGGGGAGAGCTGGTGACTTTATATGGATGTAGCAAGTTGGACACATGACAAGAAAGTCAAGTGATCAGGTGTATGTACTAACCCAACATGTAAATCTTCCAAAGACTTGACATGAGGAAGTGGTTGTAGTATGCAAATTGTGCATATATATGTACCTACCAAATCATCTACCTAACCAGTTGGTTCATTGTACTCAGAGAAATTATTACACAATCTAGCATTGCATCTTTCATATTGAAGTGTCAACATTAAATTAGATGATTCCATTTGGGGTTTGATATCCCAAGTATCCAACAGTTCAAGGAAAATCAAATTGGAAGTCCCTAATAACTAGGGTGTTGAAGTTGAAGAAGACTAGTCCAGGGTGACAGAATCAAAGACCTTACTAAATTCTCAATGTAAAACATACACGGGAACCGTTCATCAGCCTCTTCTTCATGGACATCTATAATGAAGCAGACTAAAGGAAGTGCGTTATCACTATTTTCACCTGTCCCTCCCTCTACCTACCCTCTTCCCACTTCATATATTGGCAACATAGCTGGCTTGGGGATCAAGGAGCAAGAAGATTTGTATGGTAATTTCTAGTGAACAGGAACAACAGAATAGTTTATTTTATCTCTAATCACTCAAAATGTCCTATCTTCCCCCAAACCATTAAAAGTTTCAAATATTTTTAATTTATCATGAAAGTAGTACGAATATTCATAAATTACCATGACCTAAAATTGTGAAACAGAGGATTCAAACATCCATATGTAAAATACAGTAAGCGAAGTATCATGACAAAAAAATAACAATGTCAACTTAAACATGATTGGAGACCAATGTCCCGATCCGATACTGATACTAACCGATACCGACATCGGGGGTCTCTTTTTCAGTCAATTCGGCAAAAAAGACCAATCAACAAGAATGTCAAAGCATAGTAAGGTTGTAAAAACATGTAAAAGAAGAAAATGTATGTCTATCGCAGATAAATCAATCGGCAAAGGTGACTACTATTTCGTTTTATTCCAAAATTACTAAGAAACAACAACACAGAAAATACTTAACATTATGCCTAAATATATTAAAAAATCTAAAATTTTAATAATTTATTATCTGATACCAAAAAAATCCGATACTCCGATCCGAAATTGTCGATCACGATACTCATAGGAAGTGCTGATACCCATTCCGATATTGCTTTCTAGTCATCCAAAATGGTTCTAGATTTCAGTTTTATAGAACAATTCCAAAATTCTGATGTTAAATACCCTAAACGTTACTTTTGTCTCCCTGTAAGGACATCACCTGCCATGTCTCTCCGTTCATCAATTAAGGACATCCAATTCCCAAATTCCATGCTTGACCCAAACAAGATAGTCGACCAAACGGACTCACGGAATCCTCATGTACCAAACATATTAAAGAAACCTAACAAATAACAATGACGACCACTCAAGTTTACAGCCTAGTGACAATCACAAATTTTAACAGTAAGATCAGAAGAGGAAATTTACATCAAATAGACAATTACCCAATTTTACAAGCATCCAGTGAGCTGAGACGAGAGAGCCTACAAGCGATCAAACGAGCGCGCCGCCACCAAAGCTAGACACCATCTAAATTAAGGAAAGTCGCCACCAAATAATAGAAAGTTTTCCCATTTCCGCAAAAAAGAAGCCATTTTGGCAGGCAATTCCTCCACCCTCGTCAAAGGTCTCTTTTTTTTTTTCCATTTTCAGATAAAAAAATGTACCATCTCGAGGAAAACCCTATCCCGATAGCGACAACGTACAAGCAATTCTTTCATTTCCACCACCTCCAAGAGGGGTTCCTCGACTTCCCACCGAAAAAAAGGGGAAATCTTTCCGGCTCTCCTCAAACCCTAACCGCCCCAAATGAAACAACGACCGAAAGAAAATTCAAATCAAAATCAAGAAGTGGTGGTGGATGGCAGCACGGAGAACCCCTCCCTCAGCTGGATCCTCTTGTAGACAAGGAACCCCGCGAAGACCACCTGCAGCAGCAGCGCGACGCCGACGAAGACGAGCCCCATCCTCCTCCCGAACTCCCTAGTCCGCTCGGCGGCTGCTTCCCTGTGCGGAGGGGGGCGGCGGCGGCGCTGCTTCGCGCACTCGATCCGGTCGGAGGGGCAGGAGCGGTGGACGTATCCCTCCGCCGCCGGCGGCGGCGGCAGCGGCGGGAGGAGGTGGAGGCCGGTGGGATCCGACATTGTCTGCTTCGGTGGGAGTCGGGACGAAGATGGGGACGGCGAAGGGGGGAGGGAGGACGCGGCGTGGAAGAGGAGGAAAGCTAGGGTTAGGGTTAGGGAAGATCTGGGCTTCATGGTGGGGAAATTAGGGTTAGAGTTTCTTCCGACAGTGGAAATTAGAGGGTTGCATAGGGGCATTTTGGTAAATTATGGGGATGAAAATGGGAAAGAGAGAGAGGAAAGAAAAAATGGGAGAGTTGAAGTAGAGTTTAGCGTAATTTAAAGGGGTGGTCTTGGTCCATGCTATGCTACGCTTTGCTGTCACATTGGTGGAATTGGGCTGGAATGGAGGTGGACTCCGTATAGACTACTAATAATATTTTGCTAAATTTGGGAATATTTGGTTTTTCATAAAAAAATATTAATTGCATAAAATAAATAAATAAAAATTCAAAACCCTCAACTTCTCTTCTAAGTTTGAAAATCTGTTAAAACCTCTCTACTATGTTTCAGGATAGTCTAAAGATGTAGAAGTGGGTGTTCGGTTAATTTGATTTAAAGCGAATTAAAATTAGTTATAACCGAAATCGAATTGAACAAATAATCAATTTGGCTTGTTCGGCTATGCTATTTTTATTATTTAATGGATCGAATTCAAAAATAAAATTGTGATTAAATTATATTTAAAATATAGAATTTTTATACATACGTTTGTTGTATTTCAAAATTTGTCCAAACTTTGACTAGTTGTTAAATTAACAAATTTAGACTTTAAAATACATACATAGAATTTTAGTTTTTAAAATATACAAAAATATATATATACATTTTAAATTATAAAATATGCATAAAATTTGAGATATTTACTCTTTTTTGGTTTTCGGTTTTGTTCTAAAACCAAATAATCGAAAATGAATAATTTTTTTTAGTATTTTTCAAATTCAAAATCAAATCGAATTTTGTTAAACTGAATCTCTTATTCGGTTCGGTCTGATACCCTTGACTATGGTTGAGCATTCGATTTATTCGGTTTTATCCGAACCGAAATAGTCAAATCCGAATAAATCGTGATTCAAATAATTCAAAACCGAAATCGAAACCTAACCGAATTAGCCAAAACTGTAGCCGAACCGAATAGTCTATTCATGTTATTCGGTTAGAATATTTGTATTGTTTAATAGATCGGTTACAAAGTTGAGATTATAATTAAATTATATTAAAAATTATAATTTTTTATTTTTAAAATTGTGGATAAGAAATAACTTTGGTGGTCTTTACATTTACATGTATAACATTTACTAAATGCTAATTAGATGTTATGTTAAAAAGAAACAATAGGATACGTAGTTAAAGAAGCTATTAGAATTAGATTTAGGCTTAAAAACAGTTTAAAAAAATAATAGAATATTTATTAATATTACAGAAGGCACGTACTCTTCGGTGTGTGTTAAATTGCATAAAAGTGTTCAAACGAAGACTTTGTTTTATTAGTAAATAAATACTACGACGGGGACTTAGTTTGTATTGCATTTATGTTTTATTTGAAACTTTATTTGGTACCAAACGAAAGAGACAAGACAAAGCACTTTTCATAATGGATGTAGTTTCCTCAAACTAGTCATTCATTTTGAATTTAAATAAGTATATTTGAATCCTTGCACAACGAACATTTCAAAAACAATATTTTGACAAAATGAGTAAAAAAATGTAACTATAATCCAAAGTAATCCTAATTATTTTTGTTCAAAAATACTCTTAGTATTGGACCCACCCAAAGCTTATACAAGGCTTTAGGGTCCAAATGTCTAGACTAGCAACCAACAGAACTTAATATAGTACTTGGAGCATCCTTGAAAAACTTCATAAAAATCCAAAATTTTGTAGCATATGTGAGGAGCGGGTCCAAGAATCAAAGAATAACAGATCGTGGCGCTGTTCTGGCCCAAAGTCTGCTCAGCCCAATAAGGCCCATATGAGAAATGACACGAGTATCCAGGGGTAGTACTTTTTGCCTTGTGGAATTTATAGCACACAAAAATCCCTTCATGAAATTAAACGTTTAAAATAATGTATGAATTTCATTTATTTAGCTTTTTTTTTTATAAAGGACTAAGTTCATATATAGTATGTCTATCCCAAGTGTCCCTACTCAAATTTGGGCAAAAATGGGTAGATATGAATCTTAAATATTTAGAAATATGCTATAGCGATTAGGTTGGATTTTGCATCAATTATTTTGGTTTATTTCCTTAAAAAGTAACATAATTTTTTTTTTTTTATTGTTATAGAGAGTAGTGACGCCTTTGGAACCGTGACAAATGTACGGTCGTACAAAACCTCCAATTTTTTTGGGCCTAAAAATTAAATAAATATTATATATATATATATATATATATATATATATATATATATATATATATATATACGGGATATGAGCCATAGTGCTCATATTCAGTCATGAGTCATGTACATGTGGACATATAGGAATAGAGTGAATCCTATCGGTCCACATGTGCATGACTCATACAGGAATATTAGCTTTACCATATATATATATATATGTATATTATGGTCAGTTTTATAATTTAAGTCATCTCATTTCTTCTTTATTCCTAAACTCTAGGATCCGCACAAGACCTCCAATTATTCAATCCATATTCTCTACCAACTCTAAGACTCATATTTATAATCATAATTTTTTTTTAGGATTTATCAAAAGATCTTGCTCTGACCGGTGTACTGTCTATCATTTCTAAGCGGTTCAATTGCTATTTTGCTTCTAAAGGTCCCTCAATTGTTAGATGAATTTATTTTCTAAAATAAAGATCTTACGTGAGTTTTATTTTCTACAATAATGATCATATTTCTTTTATTTATATAATTTAGGAATTGTGATGTGCAAGCTTAGTCTTTATTTAAGAAACATTGATGTGCATGCATAGTTTTTATTTATACAATTTAACGGTCAGTAAATATTCTATCTAAAACATCTTTATTGTACTATGTAATGTACTTGAATATAGATAATTTGAACTCTAATTATTTTGTTTAGTAACTATTTTGTTTAGTAACTATCTATAGATTCAGTTATAATATACAATCAAGAACATCTCTAAAATTTTTGATAAAGACATAAAATAATATTTAAAAAAAATACGAATAAATAAATTTATGACTTCTGAGATTCGCACATGGCCTTTAATTATTCAGGACCGACCCTGATAGAGAGGTTTGAAAAACAGTTCAAAATGAGCCGTGTAAGACATATCAATATCCTCACGTAAAAAAAAAAAAAAAAAAAAATTAAACAAGTTTCTAACTAATAGCTCAACTAACTCTACGTATATTTATAACAAATCTTAATCAAAATATAAAAATTCTATAACAATTTTTAATTAAAATATAATCATATGTATAATAAACTACTTTTAACAATATATGTATAATGTACTTGCACGTGACTATTATTTGATAAAAGTATTCTTCTGTTTATTTTTTAAAAGTATAAATAAATTACTTTTCACAAGCTCAGATCCTAGTCTACTGATACCATGACTTAGCGATAGGACTTGTCATGATAGTTTCATACATTCTAAAAGTTGTATACAAATACTTAAATTATCTTTTTTAATCACTTTATAAAATAAGAAATATGATACTAGGATTTTTGAAAATTAGAAATGCCTAAATCTGAAAATTTAAATTTTCAGTTAGTAATATATAAAAAAAAAAAAAAAATCACAACCTTTAGATTTTTTTTTTTAAACATCTACAACTTGTACATGCTTAGAAACGACCGTGTGACTTGTTAAAGCCCAACTTCTCACTTTAAAGAAACACAAGCGAAAAATTCCCTCTACAATTTTAGTAATCTCACCACCCCACACCCACACCCACACCCACTGTATCATCCACCGCTGTCCCCCTTGTCCTTTTTCGTATCGAAATGATTGCTTTCGTATTCGTATAAATGTCTACCTATATACGTATACGCAGGACCGACCCTTAAAATAAGTCTGACAAGTCATTCGGTTTGGACAATCCTCCAGTCTCAAGTTCGCACATCTCTGCCAGTAGAGCATTCGTGGTCCACTCAAACTCCTTTCTGTCAGTTGAACTAGTAATCCATCAGGTCCATATTTTGAGTTTCTATTGGAAATGACTCGAGTAACTCATAGAGAGGAACTCGAAATTCGAGCTCCATGATGCCGTCAGAATCGGAGACTTCGACGTTGCTGCCAACCCCACAAACCATCATTTTTTTAGATATTTTCTTTTCAAATGAAGACAAAGAATAATCAAATTTAGCTCCGACTAAGACAGTCCAGTACCGACAACAATGGTTGTCGCATGCAACTGTAGCTTGGAGTTATTGTAATGTAATGGAGTTTGGTAAGCTATCGAAGGATGATGCATGCCATGCATGGCGTTGTTGTTTAATGGGATGCAATGTCTTCATTACTATGAAACATGAAAGGATCCAATCGCATATTATAGTGCGTCTTTGATGACGACTAATCAATGCTTTAGATACGATTTCCTCCATCTAACTATAGCTATAGCTATAGCTATAGCTAAAGATAATATAATCTAAGTCACTTTTCAAAGGTTCTAAGTCACTTTTCAAAGGTTTGTATGTTAGGTGTAGTGTGGATGATATAGGTTATCTTATAGTTGGAATTTGATGTGTTTTGTGTGAATGTGACAAAAATATAAAAATATATATATATATATATATATATATATATATATATATATATATATATATATATATATATATATATATATATATATATATATATAGAGAGAGAGAGAGAGAGAGAGAGAGAGAGAGAGAGAGAGAGAGAGAGGGAGAGGGAGGGGGTTGATTAGGAGGGATAATATTTGTTTTATTTGTCTTTGGCTCTATCTATGTAATCAAAATCTTACGTTTGGTGTGACATTAATGTGCTTTTCAAAAGCTTAACAAAATTTTAGCATTAACTGGAAGAGTGCTGTTGAAAGTTGGTCCTTTGTTGTAACCAAATAATTTTAGATTGGTTTGCAAGAAAACAAAACAGAAGCAAACAACAATTAGATTTAAGTTATCTAATCTTAACCATTGATTTGAAATGTTCAAATCAAACATTAAGATTAGATGACTTAAACAAGATCCAACGACTGTGAAAGATGAGATATTAGGGGATACAAAATTAGAGGAATTCTGATTCCTCCTCATATATATATATATATATATATATATATATATATATATAAGTTTTTGTTGTCCTTCGATGATGTTCCTCGGGTCGGTAGCGATGATGGGGCACCTTTGAAGAGCCGCCACTTCTGCAACAGAAACTAGGTTACTTTGTATGGTTTATTTCATTTCAATGTTAGAATTACATTTTGGGGGTGTTCTTTTTTTTCCAAATATAAGTACACTTATAAAATTTGTTCTTTTTGTTGGAGTGGATGGAATTTTCAATCTATGTGGAGAATATCCCGGATTGCGACGAGCGACATCCGTGTGTCGAAAAAGTTCGAAAAGTGCATCGAGCGACGTCGTGTATTAGAACATTTATGGTAAGCAAATATTATATTGAATTTTTATCTTTGACTTTAATTATATATTTATGATTGGATCTTTCATATATTAACTTTCCATATAATTGGATTTCTAATTTATGGTAAGTTAATTTATGATTTGATTTTCGTTAAATATATGATTGAATGTAATTGAATTTCCATAAATATTTTTGGCTTCCATATATAAATTTTCATATGAAAACCCTAATAAATGCAAGGGTTTATATAAAAGCTCATGCAATATACAAAAAATGAGAAAAAAATAAGAGAGAAAAAAATATAGCAAGGGTGCCATTGCAACTTTGGAGAGGAGAAAGAAGGATTGGAGGCCGTTTCGGAGAAGAAGATCAATTTGGGGGTATTTCTCATTATTTTTTCTTTATGGTTGTAATATATTTTCTGTTCCAAAGAGTTGCGGTGATCCGTATTGGATCGGTGATGAGCTTGTAGAGGGTGTAATCTCTTTATTCCATTAGTGGAGGTTCTTCAGGGTTGGACTCCAATCGTCCCGTAGTTTTTTTTATCTTGATTTTTCACGTAAAAATCTGTGTCTGCGATTTGTGTTTGGTATTTTTTGGTTTGTGCGTTTTGCTCGGTTCTCTCGCAGGTACTCTCAGGTTTGAGGAACGGTTTCCGCATTTCGTTCCAAACAATGTGAAATCAGAACCAGGTTCTGGAATTTCAGAAGGGTGTCAAGAGTTGACAGAAAAATCAGGGAGGAGAGATGGACGCGAAGCCGGTGCGCATGAAAAACCTGAACGGTACCAACTATCACTACTGGAGGAGCAATATAAAGGATCTGCTATTTGTCAAAAAGCTACATCTGCCGGTATTTGCTTCCGAGAGGCCCAGTGAGAAATTCGAAGAGGACTGAAAGTTCGAGCATATACATGTGTGTGGGTACATCAGGCAGTTCGTTGATGAGAACGTGTACAACCACGTTGCCAGTATTGAGCACACAAGGGCACTGTGGGATAAGCTGAAATCTTTGTATGCAAAAAAGACCGAGGTAAATAAATTATTCCTGATCCGGATGATGATGGGTCTGCATTACAAAGATGGGACATCCAATACGGATCATTTGAGTGAGTTACATGGCGTGGTTGACCAGCTATCCTCGATGGGAGTCAAGTTCGACGACGAGGTTCAAGGACTATGGCTGTTGTGTACATTGCGAGACTCGTGGGAGACCGTACGAGTGTCTATGATAGCTTCGGCTCCGGAAGGCGTAGTCAGTCTGGAGTTTGCCAATAGCGGGGTACTGAATGAAGAAATATGGAGACGTTCTCAGGGCACTTCATCCACATCCCACTCAGAGGTGCTTGTTTCAGAGAGCCGCGGAACGGGTAAAAGCAGGGGTCCAGGCGGTGGCAGAGACTAAAACAGGAGATAGTCCAAGGGTCGGTACGAGGACTCAGAGTGTTACCTTTGTGGAAAGAAGGGTCACATCAATCGAAACTGTTTCGTAGTGCCCCGCTCCGCGTAGGCACTATGTACAAGATATATCGCTTTGGTAGCTCGAACGGAAGCCTTCTCGGAGAGTTCCAGGTCGAAATACAAGACGATGGATCTAGGTGAGTGGGCAGAACTTCATTCTCTGACTCTTGCATGCCTTAATAATGAATCTGAGTTTTTGAATGCTTGTTTGCTTAAGAAGATAGTTTCAAAAGAAGAATGATAGAACCTGCCTCTGCATGCTAATAAGAGAACTCACATAGCTTGTCATTGAAACGAATCTGCTTGCCTGACTAAGAGAACTGAAAATGCTTGTCTAAAGAGAAAGAGATAGAACTATTACTATGCAAATAAGAGATAAAAATATGCATGCTTAGCTACACGGACACCGCTATCGAACCTTTGCTATGCTAATAAACAAGAGTAGAAGATGTTCATATGTTTCTATCGTATATTATAAAAGAAAGAGTAGAACTGCATGGTTAGTTAAAGAGATAGAGAACTATTTACATGATTGCTTGCTTATATAGAGATTGTGATATGTTTATATAAGAAGTTATCAAAATGCTTGAACGGTATCAGAGAATGTGGCAGCCAGCCTGCATAAGAGATAGAAATGGCGGCCTGACCACACATAGACAGAGACAGAAAGAGTAGATATTGAATATGTGTTTGTTATAGAACTGCTGCATCCATATAGAGTTTATCTGATAGAGTTGCATTCATGCATTGGTCTTAGACAACTTGTGCACAAGGGATGATCCCACGAACGGTCTTTCGGGGCGCTGGGGACCGTTCACCCTGGGGGGATTAGAGGAATACCTGAGGCAAAGAAGTCCTCGCGATCAGGGGGTATTCATTCGTATTAGATAGCTGGTTCATGTATCAAAGCAGCTATGTATTATGTGCGAGAATACATAGTGCAGTGCTAGAACGTGATAACACCGCTGCTAATCTTGAGGAAGGAGACTCATGGACCATCATATAGTTATGACGCATGCTAGGATTCAGCCTTCTTGTATACTTAACTGTTTGATGCAGAGACGGACAGAGAAATAGAGCCTTATTCATATATCATATATATGCTTATGTTTCTAACTCGTATGTCTGTTGCAGGGATACCGCTCGGCGAAAGGGTAAGAATCACTGAATAAGTGATATGCATGCTATCGATTATGTTCTTCTGTATTAAATATTTGCATAGAGAAGTCTTATTTTCGTATATGCCTCGATCTCGTTCACATGATAAGATATTGTGTAAGCACCCTAAATTTTTTCAGATTTTTAAAATCAATTTTGGATTTTAAAATACATTTTTCAGGAATTTACATAGGACCTGTGATGAGTTTGTAATTTTTAATTGCCAATAAATAACATTAAAATAAAATGAAAATATGATTTTATGGTGTAAAATAGAAAACCGGACTTAGGGTAATTTTTTGGGATTTTATTGGGCCTCGGACCTATTTTTAAAAGCCAAAAAACTAAATTCCAAATTTAATTAATTAATTACTGTTTATGAATTATTATTATTATTTTTATTTTATTTTTGGTTTAGGGGCCCGGTCCGGCCCAGTGGGCCGAGCCCATTAGTGACCCTGCCCGCCCTTGGCTTAACGGGTCGGGCGGGTCCGCCCAACCCGGAACCCGCGTCCGACCCGGTCCCCTTCCCTCCCCTTCCACGATCGCCTGTGCGCCGGATCCCTCGGCCACCGCCCTGGTTTTGCGCCGCCTCCGCCGGAGCTGGCCACGTCCCCCCTCAGCCCGCCTCACCCGGCCAACCCCCGCCCCGAGCCTCCCTATAAAGCCCCCTACTCCTCTTCCCTCATCTTCCCCCACACCGTGCCCTAGCTCCGCTGTCACGCCCCGAGGCGTCCCCCAAGTCGTGACCGCCGTGCGGGCCTGGAGTTGCGCCCGCACAAGGCTTTAATGATTTGCATAGCAAGCACATATTCAGAGTACGCAGATAAATTGAAACACAGATTTGAAACATAGAAAAGTTCTCTTTATTGATAATGAACATCTATTACAAACTCTTGAACGAGTCAGCTAATATGCCGAACGGCTTACAAAAGGGTTGACTCAAAATGAGATAGCAGTCCTGTACATTACATCCTTTTATAAACTCAAAACGATAAAGACCTCCAGGCTGGAGGATCGCTTTGCCACGGAGCTGCATTTGTATATGAAGAGTTGCAGGCTCCTGACTCCAAAATGCTTCGGGGGCGCGGTGAAGATGCGCCAACAGTTGGACTGGATCGGGTAGACGACTTTGGCTCCTCGCTCGGTTCGCCTTGGTGCGGAGAACCTGTTTCAACGAGGGTCAGCATATCGAAACATGCTGGTGAAGGCGAGCTAGCCTGACTATACCAATCAACACATTGTTTAGTGAAGCATGCATATTTCGTGGGTTTCTATCTTGCCTTAGTTCATTTACAAGTAAGCAGCATGTTGAATTTACTGAAAATGAACGTGCCACCGTTCGGTGGATTTTACCTGCCCGTCTGAATTACCTGCACAATACTTACCATGCCTTCCCTGAAACGAAGACACAAGTTAGTATACAACAGGTTTAAATATACACGATACACGCACGATGCACTGCAAGCCATTATTCACACGATAAACACACGAGGCATTGCAAGCATATACACACGAGGATCACTGGCTTGTTGCCATTTTGGACTAGTCAAGGACAAGGATAGCATGCAACGGGAAAACACGAGGAGCTCAGAAAACACGATGCGTTGCAAGTTATCCCGTCCGCACACGATTGACTATAAACACGAAGTCTGCCCAGGTCGGATCGGTGCCAGTGCCCCAGCGACCGTCCGCAGAACTTATACCCTTGTGCACAAGTTGTCCGTGATCGAACACACGATGTTTAGTTAAATTATCACTTCACGCAGTTGAGGCAACACGAGTAATGCATGCTTTATTTTGCATAGCCTCTAGGAACAGTTATGCGTATGATGAATATTCCGAACGAACAAGCATGCAAGTAAGTAACCGTTCACGAAGTTTATTGACAAGCATATAACCAAGTCTATTTTCTTTTATCTTGGTTTCTTTTATTATTACTTGGTATCGTTTGATCGGGGCAACGGAGTGAAGCTGGAAGCAGAGCTAGCTAATCGGGTTGGTAGCCACTCACTTAGATTTTGGAAGGGAGAAGGAAAGAGGCGCTTCACGACTCCGCTCGTAAGCCGCCTACTGCTCGTTCACCTGCACACGAACAGCTCGATTAATACTTCTTCCTCTCTTTCCAATCTCGGAATTGAAGTGCAGTTCAATGAACGAAAACAATGAAAACCATCGAAACCGTTCAAGGAAAACAAGCAAATCCCAAAACCAACTCAAAGCACGAAAGCAACAAGCGACATCGAAAACCGAGGCATTAAAAGATAGCAGCGGAGAGGTCCCTCCTGACTCTGCCGCTAAGCCGATCCTTGGGGCGCGGTCCACTGAATATGGGAATCGATTCCGAAGAAACAAATCCATAACGAGGGCGAGTTCTTAATTCAATCTATCCCGATCGAACGATACCGTCTTGTGTTTCTTAGCCGCGCTCTCCGCATCGGGAGAACGGGGCGCTACATCCTACCCAACCAATTGGAAGTTTCGTCCCGAAACTTAGGAATAATGCTTATCGTTAGGGGTTATTACGTTGCGGGCGATGAACAGGAAGGTTCGGGCAGGAATTAATGGCATGGCCTAGATTGCCACAAGCGAGACATAACCCAAGTCTCTTACGACACTGATTGAAGGAGTGCCCACGTTTGTTGCAGTATTGACATACTTGGTTGGGATTTGTTCTGTGCTGACCACCGTTGTTTCGGTGCTTTGCAGCAGTGTTTCCTCCATCGTTGCCTTGGCATTTGTGATTGTAGGTATGCACAGCGCCGGTGGAAACATGAGGATACTATGGTTCTAGCGATAAGGCGTGATTCATGACTTCACGCATTGTTCCATATTGATTATTGACCACGTGCGAATGGATGGCAGGGCGCATTCCACCTTCAAACCTTCTAGCTCGACTCGCTGCATCAGGTAAATAGGCCCTAGCGAACTTCGAGAGTCGGTTGAACTCGGCGGAGTATTGCTTAACTGTCATACTGCCCTGCCTCAGCTGCACGAAGTCATTTTCCATTTGGCGTTGGACTGGAGGGGGTACATACTCCTCTTCGAACGCGGCACGAAAAGTCGTCCACGAGATCGCCTCCTCTCCGTGATCAAATTGGAGAGATCGTCGATGCACGTCCCACCAATCGTGCGCGTTGAGGCGGAGCTGTAGTTGCGCGCAGGCGACGCGCTTATCTTCGGGGACCTCTAGCAGAGTGAAGTGATCTTCAATCTCGGCTAGCCAATCTAGAGCTACCACTGCGTCCTCAGTCCCGTTGAATGGGGTGTTGCAGACTTTCTTGAAATGGCCCAAGTTGAAGGCAGTCACGTCCCTCGGCCTTGGGATTTGAGGCGTCTCCACTTCAAGCATGGGCTGTTCCACCGGAGTCGCTGCTGTTGCGGCGGAATGGTTGGCAGCCAAAGTCTGAACAATTTGTTGCAGGGCATCGACCTGCTTCTGTTGGACTGAGAATCGGGTCTCTAGATTACTCTCGAGCTTAGCTTGGCGAGCATCGTCTCGTTGTCGTTGCGATTCTAACATTTGCATTACCCGCTCAAGCGGGTCGACTTGAGACATGCCCCTTTGGCTTCGAGAGCTTTCCGAATTGCCCGAACTGCTCTCTTGTGTTTCGATCGGTGGTTGCGCTGCAGATTGCGCTGGATCCATTCCTTCAAAAGAAGGTAAATTACATTAGGATCATAATGTATTATGGACTTATTGCATGAACGTATCTCATTTTGGCCTAGCGAGTTCAAGAGTTCGCACAGGAATTTGATCGTTAAAGGAACTTTTCCAGCACGAAGTCTAAGGAACTTTGAATCTGTGCTCTGATACCACTATGTCACGCCCCGAGGAGTCCCCCAAGTCGTGATCGCCGTGCGGGCCTGGAGTTGCGCCCGCACAAGGCTTTAATGATTTGCATAGCAAGCACATATTCAGAGTCCGAAGATAAATTGAAACACAGATTTGAAACATAGAAAAGTTCTCTTTATTGATAATGAACATCTATTACAAACTCTTGAACGAGTCAGCTAATATGCCGAACGGCTTACAAAAGGGTTGACTCAAAATGAGATAGCAGTCCTGTACATTACATCCTTTTATAAACTCAAAACGATAAAGACCTCCAGGCTTGAGGATCGCTTTACCACGGAGCTGCATTTGTGTATGAAGAGTTGCAGGCTCCTGACTCCAAAATGCTTCGGGGGCGCGGTGAAGATGCGCCAACAGTTGGACTGGATCGGGTAGACGACTTCGGCTCCTCGCTCGGTTCGCCTTGGTGCGGAGAACCTGTTTCAACGAGGGTCAGCATATCGAAACATGCTGGTGAAGGCGAGCTAGCCTGACTATACCAATCAACACATTGTTTAGTGAAGCATGCATATTTCGTGGGTTTCTATCTTGCCTTAGTTCATTTACAAGTAAGCAGCATGTTAAATTTACTGAAAATGAACGTGCCACCGTTCGGTGGATTTTACCTGCCCGTCTGAATTACCTGCACAATACTTACCATGCCTTCCCTGAAACGAAGACACAAGTTAGTATGCAACAGGTTTAAATATACACGATACACGCACGATGCACTGCAAGCCATTATTCACACGATAAACACACGAGGCATTGCAAGCATATACACACGAGGATCACTGGCTTGTTGCCATTTTGGACTAGTCAAGGACAAGGATAGCATGCAACGGGAAAACACGAGGAGCTCAGAAAATACGATGCGTTGCAAGTTATCCCGTCCGCACACGATTGACTATAAACACGAAGTCTGCCCAGGTCGGATCGGTGCCAGTGCCCCAGCGACCGTCCGCAGAACTTATACCCTTGTGTACAAGTTGTCCGTGATCGAACACACGATGTTTAGTTAAATTATCACTTCACGCAGTTGAGGCAACATGAGTAATGCATGCTTTATTTTGCATAGCCTCTAGGAACAGTTATGCGTATGATGAATATTCCGAACGAACAAGCATGCAAGTAAGTAACCGTTCACGAAGTTTATTGACAAGAATATAACCAAGTCTATTTTCTTTTATCTTGGTTTCTTTTATTATTACTTGGTATCGTTTGATCGGGGCAACGGAGTGAAGCTGGAAGCAGAGCTAGCTAATCGGGTTGGTAGCCACTCACTTAGATTTTGGAAGGGAGAAGGAAAGAGGCGCTTCACGACTCCGCTCGTAAGCCGCCTACTGCTCGTTCACCTGCACACGAACAGCTCGATTAATACTTCTTCCTCTCTTTCCAATCTCGGAATTGAAGTGCAGTTCAATGAACGAAAACAATGAAAACCATCAAAACCGTTCAAGGAAAACAAGCAAATCCCAAAACTAACTCAAAGCACGAAAGCAACAAGCGACATCGAAAACCAAGGCATTAAAAGATAGCAGCGGAGAGGTCCCTCCTGACTCTGCCGCTAAGCCGATCCTTGGGATGCGGTCCACTGAATATGGGAATCGATTCCGAAAAAACAAATCCATAACGAGGACGAGTTCTTAATTCAATCTATCCCGATCGAACGATACCGTCTTGTGTTTCTTAGCCGCGCTCTCCGCATCGGGAGAACGGGGCGCTACATCCGCCGCGCCGGAACCCTACTCCGGCCGTCCCCTTCCCCAGCGCCGGGTCCCTTCCCCCTAGCTCCGCCTCCCCGAGAGTCTCCCAGCCGCCGAGAGCCGCCCGATCCTCTTCTCCTTCCTCCCCTCTTCTTCTCAGACCCGCCGCCGGTCTCCCCTGCGAGCCGACTTCGCCGTAGCCGCCGTCCGACGACCCCGCCGGACCTCCCAGGGCCTAGCCGACCTCCGCCCGGTGCCGTGCAGCGTCGGCACCCTCTGCTCAGACCCGGACACGCCGCTGGACACGCTGACACGTCCAGGACACAGAACCGCGTGTCGGACTCGAAATACCCCGGTTCCTCGGGTTCCCTTCAGGTACTCGTATCTTGCAACTCGGATCTCCGTTTTCGATTCCGTAAATTTCTACGCGAAGCCTGTATGACCCTCTCGGTGCCCGGACAAACCGCTCGGGGCATCGCGTCCTGTGGTGATCGCACACCGCGATCCAAAAACAGGGAAAATCAGACCCTGTTTCACCCCGGAACTGAGTGCGCCCCGCCAAACGGGACGACTTGGTCGCGTGCGGTCTTCACAGATACGTGCGCCTCGTCGATAAGGACGTGTGGGATTTCACGAAAGCTGATTCGGGTGTGCGTGCACACCGTAATCAACGCGTATCCGCGGACATCGCTCCGTATCCGCCTTTTCTGCATTTCACCCTAACTTCGTGCACACACGTCAGATCGAGACGAAACTTGCCCCATCAGACTCGTAGCGATACGCTGGTCCTGTGGGTCAAGTTTGGTCCGATTCTGAGAATGTTGACGAAATCGCGTGTCGTGGGCCCCACAGGCCCCGCTCGACGGGCGATTTTGTGATCGGCTCATCGGAATTCAAATCTGAAAGTTCCGTTGGGTTCGTATCAGTGTTCCTGACCTGTTGACACTAAATTTGGTGAATTTGGAGACCATTGACCCTGACACAATTTTCGGTGCAAAGCGGGCCCACCGGTGGACCCCGTTTTGGGCCGAAATTGTCGTTTCTGCCCTTGTCTCCAAATTGGACCCAAGGACAGGCGTTCCTAGCTGTTTGACACCTTCTGAGCGTGATGGTACTGTTTATTTCAGCTTTCGGAGACATCTCTAGAAATTTCCGAAATCAGGACCTAAGTGGAATCCAAACCTCAGGCAAGTGCACCTTGCCAAACTTGCAGTCATTATTTTCTTATTTTCTGTAAAAATACTCTGCTGGATTTCTTGTGCAAATTCATATAAACTATTTTAAACTGCTTAACCTAGGGAACGTATGACGTACCTAGTGTCCGATCATAGTCGGGTGCCGACACCGTACGCGGTGTTGGGTTCGTCATTTAGAGATGGATTTACGATTCCCTTACTTTGTACTTGACCTATCAAGTACCCTACAACTCAGGACACTTGACACTATCATGGACAGAATCCTCCTGAGATATTCGTGGTGATTCTGTATAGGATACAGGACTTGATAGAGACATTTATTATAGACAGTATGACTTGTTGCATTAGTTATAATTCCGCTGACATGGACATGAGACGTTATGGTCATGGCTTGCGTGATTACATTGGGTGGGGAGAGACACACAGGCTACAGGCTGTTCTATATATATATCTACTATTATTGTGAGGTTGTAGACTCTCCAGCAGAGCTAGACCCTTTACGTGTTATTACTGCTACCCGGCTCCCCGACACAGAGCTTGTAGCGGTCTCAGCCTGAGTACTAGTGTTGCTCTCATATTGCATATCACATAGATGGTTACATAGTTTACCCTGCTGTTCATTTATTTATTGCACTGCTTATTCAGTTGGCTTGTTTTTATCTTGTGCCTTGCTATGTCCACTGAGGACCTGGAATGGATTATGTCCCCAGGTTTAGCTGAGGAGCAGTATCCCGAGATATACGGGACAGGAGCTGAAGCTATTGCTGGAGCTGAACCGAACACTGAAGACGAGGTGACTGCCGAGGTCTTCTCCTGAGTGCTTGTTCCAGTACTCAGTATTTATTTCATGTTTACATCTTTTGTTCCTGGCCTATAGAGCCAGTTTATTCAGACTTAAGTCGGATTGTTTCTCCGACTGACTTGCTGTGATGATGTTGCTACATTATTTCCATTTGATTATGCAGTTTATTTCTTTATCTTTATGGATGAGATTAGTGTGACTTGTGTAGTAGACCTTATTTACAGCTTAAGTACGCCCTGATGGCTCCATTAAATTGGGTTATCCATCGGTGCGTGCTGCTGGCCATTGCCACGCATCTCCAGTCCCTCGGCATTTTGGGACTGGGGCGTGACATATTGCTTATAAGAGAATGATAGATATGCTAAGAGAGAGCTGCTAAGATGATAGTCCACTAGATTCTTGCTTAGAGTCTTTAAAGAAATGCATATGATTTCACGAGACACGGCGCGCACCAGAGATAGTATATGAATCTGCTCATAGTATATGAACTGCTTGTCTTGCCTGCTTTCTTCAATGAATCAATATGAACTCTGTTTTCAAAGATGTTTTCAAAAAGAAAGTAATATGACTCTGTTCTTGTGTTGCATTTAACGAACATAGGTAAAACTAGAAAGATCACTAGTAATGCAATATTTTACAACATGATTACTTAGTGTGGGTTTCAGGGGGAGAAGCTTATGTTCGGTTGTTTATACTCACCAGTACTTATAAAAGTGTTGACCCACCAACAGTTTGCTTGTTCGCAGGTGCTGGACCGCCCGAGGAAGCGATAGTCATGCCTCATCCCAGGGACCCAGAAATCTAGAGTCGATGCCTTGAACCGTATCGAGATACTTTTGTATAGAGGTACAT